>JASPKZ010007452.1:425000-889876 GCA_030220185.1 Diploptera punctata
CCATTATTTATCTTCTAACAATGTGGGATTTCAGGATTGTTTCATAAGTAACGAGATTTATGTAAATTTTACGATCTGAAGTATTTTATTCGAAATTTATATACATTAACTTTGGGTTTAATTTTATTAAACGAAGATATGTAATCTGACCAGCCTCATGGGCTAGTGGTCAGCGTTCCTGACTACTGTTCATGAGGTCCCGGGTTCGATTCCCGGTCAAACCATAGGAATTCTTCCTTAAAGGAAATTATTCCTGTGGTTGTCCATGGTCTGAAATTTAAGTTAAGTTTAGGTTAAGGACTCTCCTGGCACTTCATTATCATTTAACAACCATCGTACCATCGGGGTAACGTAATTCCGCCTTCCAGTAGCCGTTCCAACATTGACATACGGGTCTGAGACTTGGCCTTTAATGATCTCTGATAAAAATAAAATTGAGACAATAGAAATGAGATTTCTCAGATCAGTTGCAGGTGTATCTCTAAGAGATCAAAAGAGAAGTCAAGATATCAGAGATGAACTACTAATCTATAATATAAACGAGAAAATACACACAAATAAACGTAATTGGTTTGAATATATACAAAGACTGCCAAATAATCGTTTATCAAAACAGCTGCTTCATTATAGGCCTCTAGGCCGAAGAAATGTGGGAAGATCAAAACGTCGTTGGAAGGACGACCTGCGCCTGCGGCATGTAGTGCGCCCGGGAGCGGAACGGGCCAACAGGCCCATACCTTGAAGATGATGATGATGATGATGATGTCGTCCATGGTCTGGAATTTAAGTTAAGTTTAGGTTAAGGACTCTCCTGGCACGTCATTATCATTTAACAACCATCATACCATCGGGGTAACGTAACTCCGCCTTCCAGGTGTCCCAACCTAAGAAATGGATTACAATTCTGCCAATGTCAGGGGAGAAAGCCAGAAATGTGATAAACGACAACCTAGTGATACTAGAAAAAAACTATATATATATGTAATCCGAAACAATTTAACGACCTTGTCTTCATTTTTGACCAATCTTAGCAGACAATTATAACGTCTATTAATAAGAAATACGGTATACCGTAAAAGTAAACAATTACTATCGCCTACGTGTTGTAAATATAAAAATTAACTATTGTGAATTTGTTTGAATTGTTAGGTCTGACATTGGCGATTCTTTGCTGTAGATGCATATTTTACTTACAGACATTGTAAAACTGGAAAGGCATACAATTTTATTAGCTGTCGTTTTATTCTGTCATGAAAATGTAGAAATGAGGTTAAAATAGTTTCTTTTCTTTGGCAGAAATGCTCTTTGTCCTATATTAAAGCTAAGAGATTCTCATAGTATCGAGAAGAACATTTTGCACATTAATTGAATCTGCTGCCTTTACTTACGATAACTTCAATTGATAAATTAATACTTGACGAAGATCCACAAAGAACACCTACTTTCATAAAAAAAATCTTGCGTACTGTACATTTATATGATACAATTAGTTGAATGGTTTTTTGTATAAGGACTCATCCATCATTTACGATATATATATATATATATATATATATATATATATATATATATATATATGGTATGATAAGAAAAATAAATGCCTGGACGGGATTCGAACCCGGATCTCTGAGTCTGTACCTCAGCGTGATATCCATTACACTACCAGGCGAATCGAATTCAAACACTTATTTTTCTTATATATGTATTGTATTCTCCATTATTACTAGATGTCGCGAGAACTCGGTCTTCACTGCCATCTAGTAGCTGACTATAACAAGTAAGCAAATTAAAGAGAATATTTTTACCTTATAGCAGTGACGCTTTATAGATGTTATAATTAAATGTTTAACATTGAGCAATGCAAGCTTAATATGGTATGATAAGAAAAATAAATGCCTGGACGGGATTCGAACCCGGATCTCTGAGTCTGTACCTCAGCGTGATATCCATTACACTACCAGGCGAATCCAATTCAAACACTTATTTTTCTTATATATGTATTGTATTCTCCATTATTACTAGATGTCGCGAGAACTCGGTCTTCACTGCCATCTAGTAGCTGACTATAACAAGTAAGCAAACTAAAGAGAATATTTTTACCTTATAGCCTGGTAGTGTAATGGATATCACGCTGAGGTACAGACTCAGAGATCCGGGTTCGAATCCCGTCCAGGCATTTATTTTTCTTATCATACCATATTAAGCTTGCATTGCTCAATGTTAAACATTTAATTATAACATATATATATATATATATATATATATAGACGTTATAACTACATTTTTTACATTTGGCAATGAAGGCAAATATGATATGAAAAGAAAAATGAATGCTTGAGTCGGGATTTGAACCCGAGTCTCTAAACTCTGTACGTTTAGCGCTCTAACGACCTGAGCTATACAAGAATTCCAACACAAACATAAAAAAAAATGTATGTTTGTGTTGGAATTCTTGGGTAGCTCAGGTCGTTAGAGCGCTAAACGTACAGAGTTTAGAGACTCGGGTTCAAATCCCGACTCAAGCATTCATTTTTCTTTTCATATATATATTAAACATGTCCACTGCTATCAGTCAGTCAGTTGTTGACAACTATTGGTGCTGTCCAGTGTGCCTTTTTCTGGGACTGTTGTTTGTCCCTTGACGGCAAATTCGCGTAGGTGTGGGAAGTATTGGGTTTCGCTGTTTTGCCCTAGCCTATACGGCGGTTTTATGGGGATTGATTCTATTTTAGCATGTGCTATTGCTATTGATATAATGTGGATGTTTGATCCCAAGGCAGATAGATCTCGCTTAATTGGGGCATCGGAAACCGTGTCGCTGATAACTTTCAGGACCGGAATGAGCCACGCCAATCTGCGCTGACCTATCTGATCTTGGTTATTTCATGCTGAATACTATGGGTGGTTTAATGTGTCGAATATGTTTCTATGTGTAGTGCGCCATTGTGGAAGGTGTCCTATATTGCGTACTATAGGGTTCCCATGATCATTTATATTTCGGAGCATGGATGTAAGCCTTTCAGTTATGATAGTATCAACATATGGTACCTTCGTGGCCTCGTGCATCTCCGTTATCCTTGTGTAACGCGGTGCCGAAAGTATAATTTTGAGACTCCACTGCTGTGGTCTCGAGGTAGCGTGCTGCCTTGTCACGCAGCGGGCCCGGGTTCGATCCCCGCTCGGGGCAGTTTTTCTGGGTGAGGTTTTTCCTCACCTGTAAGACAAATGTCAGGAAAACTTTAAGGCCCAAACGGTCCCCAATATCTTATGGCCATCATCATCATTCTTCACCGGTGTGGAAAGCAACGGGAAGCTACCACACCTACAATTCCCTAGTAAAGCTGCAAGCATAGCATGAAAATGCTATGATTGCAGTGAAGGGCCTGCCTTCGGGCAGAATTACTATGGATGGATATTAAACATAAAAACTCGCAATTTCAGCATTTTACTTCTAAAGTCATTGATAAGATCCAGATATACATATAAAAAAAGAAACTAACATTAATTTTTTAAAAGAAATAGTTAAAGTATTATGATTTATGATTCAGAGGTTTGGACTATACATTATTAGATAAAAAGAAAATTAATGGTAGCAGAAATTGACTATTGGAGAAGATATGCTAGGATATCAAGGAGAGAGAAAATTAGAACTGAAGTTATAAAAGAGAACGTGAATGTACAAAACTCAGTTTTAGAATTTATCCAAGAAAAGCAACTAAAATGGTACGGGCATATTAGGCGAATGGAGGATGAAACATTACCGAAGAAAATAATGGAATGGACACCTTCAGGAACGGGAAGGAAAGGACGACCAAATCTCACGTGGATCCAAGGGATTAGAGAAACTTTGAAGGACTGGGAAATAGAGGAAGAAATGTGTTATAATAGAGATGAATGGAGGAAAATTATAAAGCGAAGATGAAGACAAATCATTGGTACCGGAAAAATGTACAACATTGTTAAAACCGGAAATAAATATATATATCCACCGCTGTGGTCTCGATCTATCGTGCTGCCTTGTCACGCAGCGGGCCCGGGTTCGGTTCCCGGTAGGGTTAGTTTTTCTGAGTGAGGTTTTTATCGGGTTTTTTCCTCACCTGTAAGACAAATGTAAGGAAAACTTTAAGGCCCAAACAGTCCCCGAAATCATATGGCCATCATCATCATCATTATCATCATCATCCTTCACCGGTGTGGAAAGCAACGGGAAGCTACCACACGTACAATTCCCTAGTAAAGCTGCAAGCATAGCATGAAAAATGCTATGATTGCAGTGAAGGACCTGCCTTCGTGCAGAATTACTATGGATGTATATATATATATATATATATATATATATATATATATGGTATGATAAGAAAAATAAATTCCTGGACGGGATTCGAACCCGGATCTCTGAGTCTGTACCTCAGCGTGATATCCATTACACTACCACGCGAATCCAATTCAAACACTTATTTTTCTTATATATGTATTATATTCTCCATATATATATATATATATATATATATATACATATATATTATATATATATATATATATATATATATATATATACATATATATTTTGATAAGATCGATTAAGAATGAGAATAGAAATCTGGTTTTGACAGGACGAACATACTCTGTATTTTAACATCGATATCAGACCGTATTCTAACAAACGTTCAACCCTATTTGTTGGTTGCAAGAGTTGATCTATGCTTGAGAATTTATATTGTATCTATGGGGGAACATTCTGCCTATTAGTTGCCCACTTATAGAGCATGAGATGTAAGTATGTGATTGAGAGAAAATAAATGATTTGCTGCTTGACAATAGCGTTTTTGTTTTCTGACCCCAGGGACCTACGACTGAATGTTAGCATCATCCTTGTACGATATCTTGTAGCAGGAAATGATTTTGGACCGTTGGAAACAAGCGACAGCCATTAAGATTTAGTCATGTTAGTCACATGCTTGCATCTCACGCACTATAGTTCACTCGATTCTTCGCTCGACTTTCTGCTTCTACTAGGTAAGTGGACACGACGTTGAAACTTGTTGCAATCGGCCCTAAATCGTTGATTATCTGGTAATTCATCTAGAAAGTTGATGGATGAGAGAATAGTCGCAACATCAATCTGTTGTCACCTTTCTATTTGTACCACGTGCACCAAAGTCGAAAAGTTGGAAGTCACTTCTAACTTTGTGGAGAGGTCAATCGTTTCAGGGACTAAAAATCCTGAATGTGACTATCATTACAGGAAAAATAAAAAAATATGTGCCCGTGACTTATATTTACAGCGTACAACCTGTAACTCAGAGGCCATCATCCTAGGAAGTAACTATAATGCTGATATACGTAGATTACATTTTAGAAAATAGAAAAAAAATATATTCTTTTTGAGATCGGTATCATTGTTCAAATTGTAAGAAGGTCTTATAATTATGAATTTAGTGAATAAAAGTAAATAAAATTCAGTATACAGGATTTTAATTTAGAATGTTCTATTGAGAAATAATAATATTATTTAATACACAAGTGATCTTCTTGGTGATATAATATTAAAATATATATGTAGTCAATATGCCCATTTCACCAATTAATGTTTTAAAATGGTCAACAAGTTTCTACAGCCAAGCTGTCATTCTCAAGACCAGATATCTGGTCTTGAGAATGACAGCTTGGCTGTAGAAACTTGTTGACCATTTTAAAACATTAATTGGTGAAATGGGCATATTGACTACATATATATTTTAATAATATTATTAGTTGAATGCAGGCTTTCACGGCCGGTAATCATAATGTTGAGTGATTCCGGGTTATGTGGCCGTGGTCCATAGTTGGTGTTGATACCAGACGTTTCGCCCTCAACTTAAGTAGATCTTCCGACCAGGAAACACGCCTAGAAGCACTCGCCACTGAAGATGCCCTCCGCAGTTGAGGGCGAAACGTCTGGTATCAACACCAACTATGGACCACGGCCACATAACCCGGAATCACTCAACATAATAATATTATTAATTATCCGGCGGGCACTAAGGCACCCTCTCCGTTAAAGCAAATATTGTGGTAGTTCCCTTAGTGTCCACCAAATAATTAATAATTATTCATCAGTAAAATATTCTAAATTAAAATGCATCTTATGCTCTATTTTCAAGGCTAGGGTTTCTATGTAAATACATATTTGTTTTTACATTAGTTAAGTTGAAATTAGGATATTTAGATATATTTAAGACACATTTGTTCTTCCATATTTGTCCGTATTTGGGATGTAGTAGACTGCATTTTTTCATATTTCAGAAACAAATAACTTATGTTTATATAATTGAACCTTGTATTTAGATATATTCAGCATTTTACGGTTTCAAAGTTACTCTTGTCAGATAAAAGTGTTACATTTATTTTACTAGTGTCTGCATTTCATAGTTTGGTTTTGAATTTATGGAATTCCGAAATCAATTTGTTTTATGCACATTTTATTTTTTGTTGAGCAGCATTAATCAATCCTTTGTGATAATATAATTTCTTATTCTTTACCACAGCAGTCTGAACCCTGCAATTAGCCACTGTAAATCGGTCACAGGGTTCAAATATTTAGTTTAACACGTTATAGTCATTAGTTCACGAATTTAACAACCACGTTTTAGGTTTAAGTGCATCTTTTGTGTAATTTTTATTTACTCATTCGGTATTTTATAGCCTAATTAAAATGCCGGCAGATAGTAAATCGTCATCGGTTAATTATGATTGTATATAAATGATTTTTCTAATGAAGCAGTATCAGAAAATGATAATATATATATTTTTTATAATATCTGCTAGTAAAAGTTTGCACCATTTATGTAGAACGTTTTAGTCCATATTTTGAAATTCATTCATCCATATGTATGTACATATTTACATATCTCCTTACATATAATCTTAGCTCTGCTAATTATATTTAATTTATCTTCTAAATTCGAAGTGCAATGATACGGTACTTATTACTTTAATATTTCAATTTATTTGTATCAAACAAATTGGTATACAAAAAATATTAGTCACTCTGCTAGGGTTATGCTGGTTTCCTTATCACCCAAAAGCCGGAGTAACTCCCTTTGTTTTCACTAATTAGAATAAATCTCTGAGACAGCGCGAACATTTAATGTTAGACATATATTTGTAGTAAAGAATCTGAATAAAAAATTAATATGATTTCCAGATGATGTTCGGGGACTATTTGGGCCTTAAAGTTTTGTGACATTTTCATTACAGGCGAGGAAAAAACCCAGAAAAATCCTCGCCCAGGAAACTTGTCGAACCTGTGGCCGCCGCTTCTGAGAAAATGTTACTACTAGATCACAGCGGTGGACTAAAAATCTCATTTGCTTTACAAATAGGCCTGCAAGCATTTTATTTGTGTACACTTTCAATTAGTTAATAAATAACGTTTATGGCACCTTTTGGTTACCTTTTTGACTTATTTAGCATATTTTGACTTCAATTTTCTCGTGCAAATTTCAGCTAAAGTTCCTAAGCTTACTTATCATAACATAAGTTGACTTAAATAAAACCAAAGTTTTTATTTTATTTGTTTATTTTGTAAATATGAAACTCTGATATTGATGTTTGTTATGGAGGAACTGTTTTCGTTAAACAATTGTATTAGAAATAATTTGTATATAACAACGATATGTCTTTCAAAATGTATACATTTTTGTGGCTTATCTTTAACATTGATCAGTCGTGACGGTGAAAATGAGACTAATGAACTAACACCTAGGGAGCGTTAACTCTTGCATAACTTTTAAGTAATTAATTAATTTCCTATTGACCAACTCGTATAATGATAGTGTCAATGAAAAATAATATTAAAGGAACTTAATTTGTCTATAATACATTATATAGCATAGCATAAGTTGAATAAAATATTAATACATGATCTACCCTTAATTTAAATTTAGTGAATAAAATACTTATAGAATAACTGTAATTTAATAATTCCTGAAGATCAGAGATCCTCAAATGTTTTCGACTCGTACACCATGTGAAATTTTATTCTATTTAGGTAGACTTCCTGAATTTCGAGTATTGAATTTTTTACAAATTCATCAAAAGCAAATGAGCTTTTGACAGCTGACAGTGCTACTCACTTTGATAAGTTTAACTAACTGTAGATATATCGAAAAAGTAAAAAAAAAAAAAATTAAGTTCTATACAATCATTAATTAAAACTGCACAGAATGAAAATGTAGTAAAATTATAGCATAAAATAACTACACAAAAATAAATGCTTTTAGTGGGATGGTTGAGCCTCATTATTTAAGAAAATTTTCAATATTTGCCTTTAAATTAGTTAGATTTTACATTAAATCTGCTCGATCAGTGATTTATACTTTTTTAAGAAAATTGATGACCGCGCTGAAACCCCTTTCCATGAGGTATGGAGATGGAAAAAAAAAATATTAAAAAATCGCGATAGTCCATAAAGTAGAGTAAGTAATGGGTATGTCTCTCTGAAGCTAAAATTGCTGATATTCCTTTCTTAACTGTACCTTAAGTTCTTCGTTAGTGCTTATTCCGATCAGTTCTTCTTGTAATATGGCATGCGTTTCTTCAATGTTTCCGTGTGGGTTGATAATCCACTATGGCATTTCATTGGTCAAAACATCCTCAAATCCAGTTTTAAAGTCTTCGTGAAGAACATTAAAATGTTGGACGTAGATTGAAAGGTCATCATCTTTGTGACTAACCACCGCAGATTTCTTCTGAAGTTTTTCTTTAAGCATTTGAAAGTATTTTAAATATTTACCTGTTTTATCAGGATGACATCTTCTCAGATGATCCCCCAGGTTGGATGATTTCATTGCGTCATTGCTTAAAACTTGCTTATATAAAAGTTATAAAGGAAATCATTTATCCGACAATGTGGAATGGAGCCAAAATTAAAATCAACAATATACTGTCTACATTTCTTTATAGATTCAGCCGTGTTTAGTATCAGTTATCTGTGGACAAAAATTAAGATCTCTGAAAATTGATTCCCGGTGTAAAACTGTATTGTAATTTCTAGATATTGTTTGTATGTATACAAAGGTGAATCATGAACCATAGAATCTTGTTTCTAAATATAGAAAAATAACGCCGATTGCTAAAACTTTAGACCGAAAACCATTGAGGAGTAATCGCGTAATTATGGTTGACTTTAATATTGAACTACTATTACCCCAAGTCATAAACGACGTCTCTGTGCAATCTGAGGAAATAAAAAAAACAATTTTGTAAAAAAAGTACTTTTCTTCGGCACTCCCAAACAATATGACATTGATTCACTTTAACTTGTATGTATGTACGTAACTACGCATTCATATTTTTAAAAATATTTGCTTAACACTTTTCTTTTTTAAATTCCGAAATTTATCTATGCTTGTATCTGACATTCGTATGAATGATTATTGACGAATTAAACAAATATTGATACAAGTCTGCGGCATCCTTGCAAAGCTCTGGTACAAATCTGAACCAAGCGTTGCTACTTCATGTACGTGCTCATGTTGAGTATCAAATGTGCAAGTTATTACGAGTTACAAGTATTGCGACCACAAAGCAAATAGCCTACTTGCACAGTTTTATGAAATATACTTAATATGTAACTGAGTGTAGTAAATAAAGTAATTTTCTTGTTCCTCTTCTTCCTTTTCATGTGATCGACCTACCGGTCTGTTACGGTCTCAATCCAACGTTTGAAGAGTCTGCCCAATGATCTCTTGCCTGGTAGCTGGTAATTTAAGATTTGACGTGGTATTTTTGTTCTGCTCATTTTTTCAATTGTTTACTATGACATTTATAATAATACTTAAATAGTTTGATATATTATAAAGCAAAAAATTAAATTTCAATAACAAAAGTGTAAAATAATTTTCTAAATGAAGCGTTAACACGGAGAATGATCGTCATCCCATCATCTAGAATTTTCCAATGATTAAAGCATGGGGTCATAAAATAACTCAAATCTAGCTCCATATCTTCATCATGTTTCGTAAACATTTATGTTTTAAAAATTGCACTTCGTGGTAATTTACGTGTCTATCAAGAAACTTTTATGCAAGTGCATATGTAATATCTGTGTTATGTGAATAATATTTACATTGACATGGGAAAGGTAGTAAGTCATAAAAAGAAAATAATTACAGGAAAGAAGTAAACAATTTTGACGCTTTTAAATTTAAATATATTTTGTAAATCTAATATGGATATTCTGTAAGTATTTTTGAAATACAATTTCTTGTTTAGTATTGTCAAAATTATATTAAAATTAATGTTGGGAAGATTGGTTTTTGCTTCCCCTGTATTTTTTTTCTTTTTATAACTTACTACCTTTCCCAAGTCAACGCCTCTTATTCTATTCATGGAAAACCAAAATTTTGGTCACGACGTGCATAAATGGGATTCACTCGTGTGGTCTCCCATCTACATCTCATGCATCCGATTCTTGTTTTCGCTGTTACGGACCGCTTGCAGGTCAGAGACGATCCCTTGGGGTCGATACATACCACTTTGGGAATTACTGATACAGACCCACGTGTGTAAAAAAATGCATGACGAAGTGTAACAGAAATTTTGAGGAAAGGTGAGCACCCGGATCGTTTGGTGGAGGGTGAAGTTGATATCTTGAAACAAGAACGTTACCACCTTAGTTAATTCTCCACTTGACCCTTTCCGATGTTACTCTACGAGAACGGCCCCTCTGAGCGCATGCAATATTAATGCCTGATTAGATCGATCAAACTGTTTGAGTTTCCCCTTAAATTCTTCACACATTCTGAAACTTTGAAGTTCTCTTGCCTTCAGGTTATAATCTTTAGTGTGCTATTGTTTCAGAATTTAATTTACGTAACATATATTGCAAAATATGCACCTAACACAGTTTCCCCTTAATATTTTGGTTTTCCTTACTGAATTCCACGTTAACATGTTGCAAACCGACAGAATTGTTAATCACATTTTAAGGTCCAATTAGTAGATCAGTTTCTATTATTATCCTGTAAAACGCAATTAAAAAATAATTCAAATTAAGTTAAGATCATTCAGAAAGTGTTTCTGTAAGCCTATTCTTCTATAACATGAATTTTTATTTTCTTAAACTTGTATTAATTATAAGTTGACAAAATATATAACATTTGAAATTTAATGAACATAGCTATTTCGTTCAGTTCTGGCGAGATGTTGCTGAACTAAAATAAAATAGGTTGCAAATGCGCAAGACGATGCATGTAAGGATGAGAAGGTAGCACGAATCATAAAAAAGTACCTTAGGCATGGGTTCTAGAATTAATGTCTTCTGAGTACCTCTGCGTTGAGTCCTCTTTCCAGTCGTGCATTACTTAGAGAATTACGCCTACTTCCACCACCTGATCTTTACTGAAGCAGTCTCCGTTCGGTTGTAATGGGCTCTCTTATCTTCTGTCTTACAAGGAATAGAGTTCACAAGCGCATAGAGATTTTTTATATTTATTTTTTTATGCTTTTTACTGCGCATAATACAAATAAAATTTCATATTTTATATAATATATGTTATTATGTATCATGTTATTTTATAAATTTTATCTTAGTAGTAGATATATATATAATATATAAAATTTATAAAATAACATGATACGGTACATAACAGATATTATATAAAATTCCGAAACACTTAATAGCAGCTATAAAGAGTTTGTACTGGAACACAAATTTTATTATAAAAACTAGAAATGAAGTAAGTAAAAATAAAATTCATACTAATCAAGGAGTTAAACAAGGATGCAGTATCTCTCCAGTTTTATTTAGCCTATACATCAATGATATAATAAAAAAATGGAACGAAGAAACAAATAAAGGAATAAAATTACATAAAACACACTACTTGAAAACATTATTATACGTTGATGACCAGGTAATAATAGCAAATACAGAAGGCGAACTTCAAAGGAATATTTTTAAACTACATAATATATGTGAACAATATAATCTCAAAATATCCATAGAAAAAACTAAGGTAATGGCATTCAAAGGGAAAAATCAAATCAGATCAAAAATAGTAATAGGGAACAAAATCATAGAACAGGTGATTCATCTCAATTATCTAGGATGTGACATTTAATTAAATTATGATAATGATATAAATAATAAAATTGCAAAATTCCAGGGAATATGTGGTACGATAAAACGATCACTAAATAACAAAACAACAAGAGAGACCCAATTGAAATTTTATTAAATGTTGGCAGTACCGGTACTGCTCTATGGTTCAGAAGCCTGGATACATAAAAAACAAGATCTAAGTAGGATAACGGCGGCAGAAATGAAATTTTAGAGATCTGTTAAAGGGTGCACTAAGGAAGACAGAATCAAGAACACAGAAATAAGACAGGAACTTGAAATATTTGCAATAACTGATAAAATGGATACATACAGACGAAAATGGAAGCAACACATAGACAGAATGAATGAAGATAGATATCCAAAACAAATAACAAAATACAAACCTAAAGGCACCCGAGATGTGGGCAGACCTAGAAAGAGATGGGCTGAAGTCGGAACGGGTAAACAGACCTAATCCATGAATGCAGATGATGATGATGATATAAAATATGAAATTTTTATCATGCGCAGTAAAAAGTATGAAAAAAATAAATATAAAAAATCTCTATGCGCTTGTGAACTCTGTTCCTTGAAAGACAGAAGATAAGAGAGCCCATTACAACCGAACGGAGACTGCTTCAGTAAAGATCAGATGGTGGAACTATATATATACAGGGTGTTGCAAAATAACACCGACACAACAGAGGTGAGGTGATATATTGAGATATGTTGACCATTTTTTAATAAGGTACCAATGTCCGGAAATGATGCATTTTCACAATGCGAGTAGCTAACTTCTCAAGATTTTCCTTAGTTGGATATCAAAACTCAGTACCTGACAGTACTGCCACAGTCATATCAAGTTTTCAAAATACTGCAGAGAGTACATCGGCGGTGTAGTAATTGATGCTTACGTTCAAATACGCCTGGCCTCGTTTGAATTATTTGTGTAGCAGCATGGATTCGGGCTATAAGACTCATACATGACTGTACTGGAATCTGATGAACAGACTGTTTCATGTCGCACCACAAAAAGTAGTGGAGAGGGTTAAGATCAGATAATCTCGAGTTTATGAGATTGGTCCCCCTCTGCCAATCCATCGACCTGGATGCATGGCATCCAAATGTCTCGTCACATTGGCATCGAAGTGAGCTGGAGCTCCGTCGTGTTGCAGGCATATGCCTTTGCGAAGCCACGTATCATAGGTTCCGTACCTGTGAGGTGTTGTCAAGTAAAGTGTCTTCAAACCCTTCGAACTAGCACTAATCTTGAGACATAATTAATTAGTCATAGTGTGAAAACGCACAATTTCTGGATATTGGTACCTTATTAAAAATGATCAACATATGTCAGTATACTGACCTCACCTCCGTTGTCGGTGCTTTTTTGTAACACCCTGTCTTATATACATCTTACATTTTTATTCGTTTTTAGTTAATGCGTACATTTCGTAAATATGGCTTGGTAGAACTAACTCACTGTTACTGTCGAACCTGGAGTTTAATTGCCGCATGGATATAGTCTACTTACATCCCTATCCTTAGCTAATATTTTCCAATAATTACCTATATAATTTACCTCCATCAAACCATGATTGCTGTTCTCCTGTCTGATTCTAGAAGCTTTTTCTCGCTTTTCATACAATAAGCACTTTTTGTCTGGTTTTCGTACACAAAGTTGCCATGCCTCTCTTTCATACCCATTCATGCAAAATATCCTGTTCATGACCCACATTTGGTTCGTCTTCCGGGCTTATAGGCCGTGGTCCGGTTGTCTTCATACTCGACGTTTCGTCTACTGCTGCGGTAGACCTCATCAGGAGATACTGCGTGCTCTATGTGAACTCCTCAACAGTCGGCTGCAGACTGGCTGTTATCACAGTCTACGATACTCAACTGCTCTTATTACATCTGTATTTCGTAATATAACTACCGTTATGTAGCTTTTTTTTATTTACCTATGCGTTCTTCTTTCATTGGTCCAAAGTTTTCGTAAACACTTTATTCTCAGATATTCGTAATAAGTTCAACCAAGTTTTGCATCGATATAACTGGATAGTCACCGTTTTGTGTTTCTTAATTTAACTTTTTTGAGAGAGTTTTGCAAATGAGAGTCCCCATGAAGCATAATAACATGTGATTACAGAGTAGAGCATATGTTTAATAATCTTCCTGTACATAATTCCTGCTTGTAATTATTTTTCCGGAATATTTCTTTTAAACTTTCAATCGTTTGCTGTGTTTATACTTTATGTCCATTTAATGTAAGCTTTGTTTTCTACCGGTGACTAGGGGCCTATACAAAGTACATTTAATTTTATTGACATTGACTTTCAGCCCCTTTTTCTTAGTACTGTTTATTAAAATGTGTTTGTTGACTTTTAGTATTTACTCGCTATCGCCTAATAATACATCAGCATGTACCAATAGTTGATTAATACCATTGAGTTCTAGCCCTGTTTATCCTCTAAAAATATGATTTGATGTTCTAGCTTAGAATTGAATAGCAGAGGAAATAGTATATTTTTATTGCTTTAGCATTGTGAATTTCAAAACTATATGAGAATGAATCCCTAGTCACGCTTCATTCTTTGTGCCTTAAACACATTAGAATAAAATAGATTTTTATAACAAAAGTGTAAGTGTACAAGGTATGGTAATTATTGGTTCCACACTTTGTCTGTCGCTTTAATGTTAGCACATTTGATGTGAAAAAAATTGTTAATAAGTTACAGGACATGAATTAGAGATTTTTGATTAAAATCTGGACTAAAAAAAAACATTAGTAGGCCTAAGTATAAAATGTGAGAATAAAACTAGAGAGGAGATATTGTGCCTAATAGGCCTATAAAGAAAAACGAAGACTCCAATGTTACTACCTTACGAAAAACTGTTTATAAACACTACACATTCAAAATATGAGATCACCATATCTGGTAAAATTATTTATTTATCTGAAATGCATTTCTAAAAGTGAAGGGCATATTCAGTACTTGGCACAATTATTAATATCAGACCCGAGAATATAATTCTCAAAGTTTGTATACGAATTTTTTTTACACTCTGTGTAAATTTATTATGTCTATTATTTATTACGAATTATAACATTTTATAATAAAGTCGAAAAATCAAATTTACAGATTTTATCAGATTAACATGTTTGCCAATCAATTTCATGGTCGTATGGTTAGAACCTCTGAATGCAGTTAATGGATTTTCGGGTTCGATTCGCGCTAGATTACAGAAATTTTTCTTAAATGGAATAATCTCCGTGAAATTGCTCATGTCTAGAATTTCAATTAAGTTTAGATTTAATGACTCTCCTGGTCAATTTTTTATCATTTATCACCCATCATTTCACCAAGGTAACATAACTCGCCTTCCAGGCGCTCCGTCCTCAGAGTTGGATTACAATTTCAGCAATCCCAGAGTTAACAGAAAATAACTTGGTGGTATTGGACAATAAAAAAAGTTCGCCTGTGTCGTACGTTATTTTAAAATCAGCATTTTCCTGAAAATTTTGATAGGCTATTATTTTTACCGAATTCCGAAATAATGTAGCTGTTGAGATTACTCTTATGAAAAATCGTAATCGTAATCGATCTTACTTATAAGCACCGAAAATGACTGTGACAAAAATGTATATATATGTTATAATTAATTTTTTTGACATCGAGCAATTCAAGCTTAATATGACATGATAAGAAAATAGAATATAAACTTATATAAGAGAAATAAGTGTTTGTTCTGGATTCGCCTGGTAGCGTAAGTTGTAGCGCACTGAGATATCAACTCAGAGGTCCGGGTTCGAATCCCGTCCAGGCAATTATAATATATATATATAGGTCTATATGATCTTTTAACGCTCTAGCAATCCCGATTTTTTATCTTTTGGAACAAAACTCTGCCTATACCACTCAGTTAATAGAAGGAAGATCTAGTTTGTTAACCAGTTAAATATGACCATTACCTGAATGCCTTAATTTAAAAATTACTCTAGCGGCCGCTATATTTTTTCTCAAACATAACATGATATATACGTATTAATTAACAAAATAAATATATATTCCACAAATGAGGAAAATCGAAACATAAATTCGACTTGGTGAAGAATTCGCTTAGTTTACGCAGTTCCTGAGTATCGACTAATTTATTTTTCTACCAAATCTGTTAGCACTGATTTATTTTTTAAGACGCTGTACGGGAGGCACAGTGGTTGTGTATCCCTGATTGATGTGAGACAGTTTTAGGTCAAGATGGAATCAATACCCATATTATATTATAGGATGAAACTGCTTATTTCCCCATCAGAAACATGCTATGGGAAGCTATAAAGTATCAGTGACGCCCAGTTATATTCTCAGGGGATTATGCAAAAGGTTCGATCTGTAATATTTTTGCACTAGTGTATCCATAAAATAAATTATTTATGACAATGATAGTCTCCAATGTATTTTGTAACAATTCTTGATGATCGTAATAATAATAATAATGATATGATGATGATGATAATAATAATAATCATCAGTAATTATCCTACAGATCTTTAACGCACGAATTGAGAAACATTTTCAGTTCCAAAATTAAATTTTCATAACGTATGTTAAACTGTGTAGCAATTATGACAGATTTAATGTAATTTATATGGTAGGCTATTATACGTATTAGGCTATATGTATACGTTATGTAACTTATGTAGACTATAGCTTATTTGTAACTTAGTTCAAACAAGTAGGCTCAGAGGATCATTTGAGATTCGTATTTGGGAGATTTTAATTTCGTATTTTGTTACTAGGTAACCTATTTTTTTTTTGTAATTCAAGCAAATGTAAATTCGTTTTTCATTGCACATTCATATATCATTCAACTATTAGAAAATAAATACTTCGCACTATAACGCCAAAGAACCAAGGCCGACTGAACTGTTGTGGATGGCAGATTGCAGTACAGGGAATTACGTGCTTTTTACAATCGTAGACATCCTGGAACATTAGTTACAGGTTTCTTAACTGAATTAATCTACTTCTCAATTAAAATAGTGTTCTCACGAGGTTGAGTAAGATTATCCATATATTTAAAGAAAACATACTTGGATTAGCCGAGGATGGTAACCAGATAGGCCATTCTTTACACAATATAAATGGTGGTCTATATTTATTTCATAAACTCTACATTTATGAAGGACTTATGGCTGTAGTCCAACATAATTTTGGTGTCTAAAAAACAATATTGGGATTGTTTTAACAATTATCTGCCATTTTATCATATTTTGTAATTCTTTGCTTGTTTATATTGAATTAGTTGCTAAGAAGATAAACTTATTTACCGCAAGTTAAAATTGAGTTCAAGTTAATTACACTAGACATACATTGTCCCAGCGTTAGCTATAATTTTAGCGGTTTTTATGTTTAAATTCTTCAGAATGTAAGTTATTGTGTGATATATATATATATATATATGTGTGTGTGTGTGTGTGTAAGGTGATGCTACTACATTTCATAGGAGGATCTTGGATTGATATAGGAGATTAAGGTCCTGCTTTTCTAGACAATCGACATAATACGTTAGTAAGGTTGTTAGCTCTGCGTGATCGCTGCATTTACCTCAGAACATAGTCTTGTTCTCATTTCCATTGAAGTCTGAATCTATCGAAGGGCAACGATGGCACCTGAAGGTTTAGCCCATTTTAAAAATTCGGACCTCACCGGATCTCAAACCTGCGATCTTCCGGCTTGTGGTGTATTTCGTTAAGAACTACAGTATGCTACAGCGTGTCCTTTATATAGTCCCTAATGAGTATAATGTAGGATAATTATTGTGTTTTTTATTTTATATTACATATTTATGATTTAAATCATAAGTAAATATAGCCTGTTGTGACAATTTGGTTGACATACAATTTTTCTACTGTTCTTAAAATATAGAAATCTGCAATAATTTTAAAATCTTGACATTGTTGGTTTCTGAATATTGATTTGTGCTGTAGTTAGTGATTCGTGATTAGGGAATAGAGTAGCGAGAACAATAGTAACGGTGCGTGTTGTAGTAATGGAAGATGAGATAACACAGTTTTTGAATTAGCAGGAGCCGCCCCTGGAGGTGTAAATGACTTCCAGGAATCAGAAGTGTAATGGGATAACATGCGTCCCATTTCATTTTGTCAGATGCTTTATATTTTCAGAAATGTATTTAACTCCCGAGACATTTTTATGCATTTGATTAATTTTGAAATCCATATTTTTTTGGGTCGACTGCGGTGGACTAGTTGTTACGTTCCTTGTCTCTGGTCCCGAGGGTCGCGGATTCAAACCCAACCGGGGTAGATGCATTTTTAGAATGAAAAAATCAGAGGAGCAAGTTCTCCGGAGGGACTTCAAGCGGTGGATCCCGAGTCTGAAGATTTTTATGCTCGTAACATATCCTTAAGCCTGAATAAAAAAGCCTGTAATAAAAATTCACCGACCTTCGTCATTCTAGTAATGTCTTAATTGCCTACTAGATGTCTCATTGAGTCGGTATGTTGATCACATACCATTCATGACATATTTAGTGAAATTAGAGTAACTAAATTAACTTGTCTAGTAACTCCTAACTAAGAAGAGGCTAAGGACCAACATTGGGCTCTTTGCGCCCTTGTAGATAGATAATATTTTTGGTTACAGAGAATGAGTAAAAATATGAAAAAGTATCAATTACTCTTTTAAATTCTCCATATAATTAATTGTTCATTATCATTCGTAATCATGAACTACAAGTTCTGAGGATATCCGTGAAGAACTATAGATTTCCTCCATAAAAGAAAAGTCTTGGAAATAATAAAAATTATGAAACCTTGGTCTTGATTCAGCCTTCGTTTCTCTAATTGAATACTTGAGATTTTTCTCCGGGCAATTTTATTAAATATCTAATTTAGCTACCATTCTTCTTACTTAATTTACCAGCTACGTGGTACAGAATTACAGATGCTCTACAATTGACAAGAATGTGCGCTGACTTTTAATTATGATAAACGTTTAATTTAATCTGGCACAATTAAGGCTATTTCTTATTTTTCACTCAACCTATAAAATATAATAGTCAACTTTTATAAGATTCATGATGTGTTCCGTTGAGGTATTATTCAAAATTAAAATATAAAATTATGGAATATTCACCTGAAAGGTCCGTCTCCTCAACTTAATTAATTATTTAACTGTATCGCTTTCGGGACTTGTCCCATCATCGGCAAGTTTCAAAACTGGTGTTTCACTGAAGATCTGGTAGAGGGGGTTACATGTATTGGGTTCGTTTTCGTTTATCAGATTGTCGTTGTTGTGAGCTGCTTTCATGATTTCCATCTCTTCGAGTACGTTTATCTTCGCTGTTATTTTCTCTGTGCATTACTGTTAGGGTGTTTTCAATATTTAACATGCGATGTCCTTCATGGATAACGTGTTTTGCATAGCTTGATTTTCCTTCTGCGTGAATAAAGTCTCGAAAATGTTTTTTAAATCAGATTTAAAGCAGCTCACAACAACGACAATCTGATAAACCAAAACGAACCCAATACAAGTAACCCCCTCTACCAGATCTTCAGTGAAACACCAGTTTTGAATCCTGCCAATGATGGGACAAGTCCCGAAAGCGCTACAGTTAAATAATAATTAATTAAGTTGAGGAGACGGACCTTTCAGGTGAATATTCCATAATTTTATATTTTAATTTTAAAATAGGATAAGCCTATACACAAATATGCGCTTATACACTGTAAGTAACCCTCAAACTAATATTAACTACGTATTGCTGACATAAAAATGCACTTAAATATAACCAACTCACTGGCATTATCGAACAGTAGGTCCATGGTCCAAATTCTCTCCATACATCCGTATCCTGAGCTAATGTTTTCCAAACCCTCGTATAATCTACTTCCATCAAATCGGGTTAACGTCATTCTCCCACTTCGTTCTTCGCCTACTAGTAAACGCTAAACACTAAAGGTTACAAAATGAAGGTATAAATAATTTGTAATTTATCAAATACAACTCGTTCATGATATTGCGATGAACAACGTCATTTATAGAAGTTTCGGGAAGTTCAATTATTTGCTTAAAAGAGGCTACTGACCAGCAACTCCTGATTTCAGTTTGTAATAAATTCCAACAAAAGGAAAATGAGACAATGAAAGAGTAATGCTATGTTTACGATACGGTATGTTTAATGTTTAGATAAACAAGGGGAAATCTGCAATATATAAATTAAGTAGTGTTTTATGAGATCAGAATATGAGTTCTAAACAAAAACAAACATTTTTAATACAATCAAATGAATACAATTAACATACGGTGCAGAAACATGGGACTTAAAATCTAGAACAATTAGAAAATTAAATTCTGCAGAGCAGAGTTGGAAAGGGGACAGGTGACATAGTTGGTCCATATGGAGAAGATATTGAGAATGAAAATGGACAACGTTTAAAAGAATAATGCAAAGTGAATGACCTAATTATTATGAATTCGATGTTTAAACATCGGGACATCCATAGATATACGTGGGAACAACGCACTAAAGGTCTACGATCGATAATTGATTATGTAATAGTGAGGAAACGGAGAAATATTATAGTTCAAGATGTTAAAGTGAATCGAGGACCCGAATGTGGAACAGATCATTATATGCTGTCAACTAGGATAGTATGCCCTATAAACAGGCAAAAGGTAAATAAAGATCAAAATATAGAAATAGAAAATGAATTAGAAAAATGTAGATATAATCTACATTTACTACAAGATGAAAGTATTAAAAATCTATTTGCCCAACGCCTCACCGAAAAATTAAAATGTGATGAAGATTGGAACTCGGTCGTTATTTATGAACATTTGAAAAAATGTATACATGAAGCAGCAAGAGAAGCACTTAGTCTGGAAAATGATAAACACCATAAAAACCATTGGGTGAATAAGGAAATACTTGATATCATAACAGAAAAGAAAAATGCATATAAAAAATATTTAAGTTCCAAGAAAGATGAAGATTATCAAAGTTATAACATACTTAAAAGAAAGGTTAAAGCAGAAGTCAGGAAACATAAAAAAGAAATGTGGAATAGGGTATGTGGAGAATTGGAGCATACAGTAGGCTATTCAAAGTCAGCCCAAGCATGGAGGACAATTACAAACATGCGAAATGATAATATGACAAAGAGTTTTAATTTAGTACCATTGAAAACCTTTCAGGAATATTTTTAAATGTTTTTAACAGAAACTAGGAGAGAATTTATAGACTATGCTACAATGCATAATGGAAAGGGTGACTTAATAGAACCTATAACAGAAGACGAGGTAAGAAACGTGTTGAGAACAGCAAAACATGGAAAAGCGGCAAGTCCAGGAGGAATAACCATAGAACTAATTAAATATGGTGGTTCAGGAACTATAAGAATTTTAACTAGACTTTTTAACCAAGTGATAGAAGGAGATCCTATTCCCGATGAGTGGAAGTTATCGTATATTAGTGCAATATTCAAAAATAAAGGGAATAAAAGAGATCCAGCAAACTATAGAGGGATCAGTGTTATGGCAGCAATTAGTAGAATGTTAAGTTAAAATTAGATTGGAGGAACTAATAGAAAATAAAATATCAGAAGAACAAACAGGTTTCACAGCAGGTAAATCGTGCCTTGATAATATATTTGTGATTAGGCAGATTATAGAAAAGGTGTTAGCTAAAGGAAAATAAGTTCATATGGCATTTATACACATGGAAAAGGCATATGACTCTGTACCCATCAACAAGCTTTGGGTGGCAATGGAGAAGTTTGTAATACCTAAATCTTTTATACATTTTATAAAAAGAATGTATGATTGTAAAGCAAGTATTAAGGTTGGAAATAGAGCATCCTCAGAATTTGATATAACAAAAGGATTAAGACAAGGATGCAGGATGTCACCAACATTGTTCAAGATATATTTAGAAGATGTATTAATGAAATGGAATAAGTCATGTAGGGAAATAGGAATCAACATTAATGGTCATTTACTGCACAATTTATTATTCGCTGATGACCAGATTATAATAGGACAAGATAAAGAAGATACAGAATATATGATTAGAAAGTTGGTCGATGCATTTGAGGTAGGTGGACTGAAGATAAATTATATTAAAACTGAATATATGGTAATCGGAGGAAATTCAGAAGACCTACAAATAAATAGTACGATAATTAAACGTGTTGAAGAATTTAAATATCTTGGATCCATAATAGATAAATCTGGTACTTGTGAAAAAGATATTTTTAACAGAGTAACTTGTGCAAGGAAGGTGATTAGATCCCTGAATGGTCTTTTACGGAATAGAAATTTGACCAGAAAAACAAAAAAGGGATTATACAGACAATAATAGAAAGTATACTTACATATGGATCAGAAAGCTGGACAATAAATGAAAGGATGCAGAAAATAATCTTGGCGACAGAAAGGGATGGATTACGGAGAAGTATGAGAATATCCAGGCTACAACATATTCGAAATACATATATCAGACAAGAAATGGATGCACAAGAAACTGTTATCGATAGGATAACAAAGAGAGCTCTACAATGGTATGGACATGTACAACGGATGCCGGAAGACCAGTGGCCTAAACAGGTGTTGGATTGGATGGTACCAGGCAGAAGGAGAAGGGGAAGAAGTAGAAGAGCATGGTATGAGGGAATATATGATGCCATGATGAAGAGGGGTTTGGAAGATGGACAATGGGAAGATAGGAATCTCTGGAAAGCAGGAATCAAAGGCAAACTGCTGTAAAGTGGAAAGCCTGTATCAAGTAAGTAAATTCTGCAGAAATAGATTTCTAGGAGAGTTCAGCTGGAATTTCTAGAAGAGTTAATATAAGAAACAGTGTAATTAAACAAAATATGAATATTCAGACTTCAATTGTGGACTTCATAAAAAAAACAATTAAAATGGTGTAAAAAGAATGACAGAAATAAGTTTCTAAAGCTTAATACTTGAATGGTTGTCACTTGGTTGAAGAAGAAGAATACAAAAAACTTGGATTGATGGTATTTTGAGCAGCATGAGGGAAGAAAAGGTTTGAACAATGGGGATTGGAATGAGAGTAGATTAACTGTGCCCAGTAAGATATTGCGAAACCTGCTAAATAAGTAATGTTTAATATTTCGTAGACCTGCGATTTTGGGTTAACGTTATGATTAAATGATAGAAGTAAAATAACTGACTAATATCTTGGCTTGGAAATGCAAATAATTTGCAATAGAAGAGTATGATATGATAATGGAATTTATTGCCTTTTTTTTTTTTTGAAAAGAAAGAAAATACATATACATTTACATTGCGCTCGGGCCTGCTTGGCCGTACGTGCATTATTTTTCCATGAATTAAAAGTAAACGAATAAAATAATCATAATATAAACAAATATTTACATTGCTATACATCTGTATCGGGGGCACGCCGTAGCGTAGTGGTTAAGGCACTAGGCTACAAGCCAGAGGGTCGAGGGTTCAAATCCCGTTGGGGTCAGGATTTTTAAACTGACCCAAACCCTCTGGCGGCACTATGGCCCTGGGGTCGACTCAGCCTCTAACGGAAATGAGTACCAGATGCTTGTTCTGGGGGTAAAGGCGGCCGTCACGCAGGGCTGACAACCCGGCTGACATAAAGTGCCGATTGTCTAGAAAAAGTGGGAGCCTTAACCTCCTACTACCCCAAGGGTCTCCGGACCTGTTGTGGGATCACAAAAAAAAATACATCTGTATCAAAACAATAATTAATATATATATATATATATATATATATATATATATATATATAATCTATGTCTACACTATATCACAATAATACACATCTACACTCATCCATGAAAAGACCAAGTGTATAAATAAATAAAAAAGTCTCATTCTGTAAGTAAAGTAAAGTGATCCCACTACAGGCCTCAGCAGGCCCTTGGGGTAGTAAGAGGTTAAGGGTCCCTCTTTTTCTGGACAATCGGCACTTGATGTCAGCCGGGTTATCAGCCCTGCGTGACGGCAGCCTTTACCCCAGAATAAGCGTCTGGTACTCATTTCCGTTAGAGGTTGAGTCGACCCCAGGGCCATAGTGCCGCCAGAGGGTTTGGGTCAGTTTAAAAATCCTGACCCCACTGGGACTTGAACCCTCATTCTGTACATTAATAATTAAAAAAAATTGCTAGAAAACAAATTAGAAAAAAAACACACACACACATATACCCACACACACATGCACATGCGCGCGTTCATATCCCCCTCCCCCCCGTCCCTGCAGACATCAAATGCATTGTCAGACTATTCAACTTATCAAACCTACTTATTATATAATGTAATTAAAGATTATTTGCGCAGAAGTGCCAGAAAGTCAAAATTAGAACACGTCACAAATAAGGAAATTAGAAATATAATGGAAGCAGAAGAAAACATAATTGAAAGAATTGAGGAGAAGGAATTAATGTGGTTAGGACATGTTTTAAGAATGGAAGATGAGCGATGGCCAAAGCAACTATATCAATGGCATCCGACCAGAAGGAGGCGAGGGAGACCGAAGTTAACATGGAAGGAAAACATGAGGATGGTAATGCAAGCAAGAGGGCTAAGCATTAAAGATGCTCACGATCGTAGGCTTTGGAGGTTTGGCACGGGAAGACGGCAGCAGCTGTAAAACCCCGAAGATAGATAGATAGATAGACAGACAGACAGACAGACAGACAATTAAAGATCGAAAACAAAGACCGTATTGAGATTCTTCTTATTGATAATACATGTATCTTTATTGTTATCCAATTTTGCTATACCTTAATTTCCTTCCTAATTATTTTAATAGGATATACTGAGTTTCGTTGTGAAGCTTCGAAAAATGTGACCGCTAGAGCGATTTTTAAATTTTCTTTCAGGTGAACTCCTACACCTAATATTTTAGAGGGTCCAATTGTGAATATAAATCATCGAGAGACCCAATTAGACAAACACAAACATTCATGAAAATCGATCCAGTCGTTTAGGAGGAGTTCCGTGACAAACACACGTACAGAATATTTATCCTACCTATAAATATATCTAGGCCTATAGCTATATGAAAACTTGAATTTATATAGCTTTTATTTTCATTTCGCTGTCTTTATAACATGTCAATCTAGAACGAAATAGGGTAGATACCATATAGCAACCCTGTAAAATATCGCTATATCACACGCTTGAAGACTGAGGAATGTGAAACCATTAATATTTTTGTATTTGGTTTGAATTGTTGCATCTTTTCCTTATACCACGTTGTTGATGAACTGAAAATCGATGTCTAGATGAGGAAATTTAGTTTTGCAGCGACATTTCCTGCCATCTGACGGTAACGATCAGTAGTTTTGTGGTTTTAATTTCCTTTCTTTTTGCAGTAAACGTTATCACGTCTTCAATACCATTATCTTATCTTTTCTTTCTTACGTTTTAATGCCCTAAGAATGTTCTTTTGCTGAAGGTTTATTTCCACCAACTTATTTAATCTTATCGATTTTGAAGATTTAAGAGAACCTGGTGGAATTATTAACCAAGGACTTCATTCCATAAGAAGTAGTGAACTTAGGCTATAGATATACATCTGCAAGCGAAGAAATTTAATTGGCGTGTATTTGGTAACAAATTAGAATACAAATAAAAATGTAGACTATTCACGTATTATCGGTAAGATAGTTAATTCTCCTCGATATTTAGCTTTAACGATACATTTCATCAAAACTTTCAAAAGTAAGAGTCTTAGCATATTTCAATCTGTTTCACCTAATTAACATTGTCCTTTTTTTATAAAGAAAACAGAGTGTCGTTAAATTGGCCTTGTTGGTCTAGTGGATTCGATGATAGTATTTGAATCAGAGGTTAGAAGGTGCGTGATTGTCTATTTTCAGGAAGTGAACGTCTTAGGAAGCGAAATAAGGTATTTAGTCGCATGTTATATATATATATATATATATATATATATACATATAATCACTATCGAACCCGTAGGTTCATGGCCGCGCGGACATAAGCTCTCCATACATCCCTATCCTCAGCCAATGTTTTCCAATCATCCCCTGTATAATCTACTTCCCACAAATCATAGTTTATATTATTCTCCCTGCTCATTCTTGGTCCACCAACTGGGAGTCTTCCCTCTGGTTTTCCGTCAAGAAGCTTAATGCACGTCTTTCATTCCCCATTCGTGCCACATGTCCTTTCCATCGCAGTCTACGAGACTTAACTGTTCTCATTATATCTGGCTTCCTATAAAGACCATGTAGTTCACTGTTATGTAGTCATCTCCATTCACCTGTCTGTTCATCTCTCTATGGTCCAAAAATTTTCCTAAGAACTTCATTCTCAAATACTCGTAAAATCCTTTCCTCCCTTAAAGTAAGAGTCCATGCTTCGCATCCATATAATATAACTGGTAGAATAATATTTTTATATATTTTCAGTTTAATGTTTTTTCAAAGGAGTTGAGCCTATGTTTAATATATATTTTTTCTTTGCATTTTTTGTCTATTAGATAGTGAGTATCTGTTATATAATTCATCCAGTTCTGAACTTTTATTATGTAAATTTTAATCAATATTAACATGAAGCTTCCTGTATATACTACTTTCATTATTGTCAGTTTGACCAAATTTTCATTTTTTAAAAATAGGAATAAGAATACATTTAATTCACAAATAAATTTTATACACAGTATTGCGATACGAATGAGCAAGCTTTCGTACTCGGATGCTGTTCAGTTAAATAAATAATACATATAGAATATATAGTTTTAGATAAAGAGAGAGAGGAAAAAACAAAATATATAAATTTAAGAGCCAGTTTCAGTTTCAAGACGTAACACAAATTCAGGCACGTACAAAATTAAGAAATAATACAAGGGGAAATAAAATAGACAAAACAATGTATAATAATAGTCTATAATTTAGTATTGTGATTGTTGTTTTTGACTTTGATGGGTGGAAGAGAAAACCACATGGACTCAACAAAGCTAAACAAATTATATATACAAACAAAAAATACGTAAAAGTATCTCAAAATCTGAAAGGAAATGAATTGGTCCATTCACGTCCATATTTGAATCCCAATTTTTAATGATCTAGATCAGCGGTTTCCAACCTTTTTCGACTCGCGAACCCCTTCCACAACGATCTTAAATGGGTGAACCACTGACTTTTGAATAGAGGTACATACAGTAGACATGCATACAATTTAATTCCAAGCAAAAAGTTCAATAATCTTAAATTAACCCATAACTGTTAAAACCTTAAGTTACTCTAGTTACGGCTTTAAACGTTACACAACCGCTGAAGTTAAGTAGAGTCTCAAATCACTTTCAGCACAAGTTGTGTTTCTATATTTATTTTTTAAATAGGCATATGATACAGAACGAAGAAAACTATATTTCAAGTTCTGTTACAAAGCATTTTATTATATGGTCTGAAACCTGGACAGTAAGTAGAAAACAAGCCAACAAGCTGTTAGCAGTAGAAATGGATTTTTGGAGGCGATCGACAAGAATTTCAAGAAGGGATAAAGTTAGAAACAGTACAATAAAGGAAATCATGCAAGTTGAAAAAAAAAAGTTGAAAAATAGAACAAAAACGTTTGGAATGGTGTGGACACATCGTAAGAATGGAAGAAGAGAGAATACCATAGAATATCCTTAATTGGAAAGCTAATGGAAGAAGTGGAAGAGACAGACCTAGAGAACGTTGGATGGATGGATGGAGTGAGAAGTATGAAAGCTAGAGATCTGAGGGAAGAAGATACTCTGGCGACAAATCACTTTGGGTTGAAGGAGAAACACTGTATTGTGGAATATACCTAATTTAAAAAATAGGCATATGAAGAAAACGACTTTCGCGGTAATGTTGTTAGTATTGTTAAAACACAAAGAAGCTGGTAGACTAAATTTCCATTGTAGCGAAATCAAATGCATTCGCGTTAAATACGAGTATTAATTTATTGTGATTATTTAACTCATGTCGCAAATGGTAGTCAATGACCAATCACGTATCAATTGATTCTGTTTTACATCAATGACAATCGTGTTTCACCTCGCTCTTTATCAATTTCTCTTTATCAGCTCCTGCTTTTGTGGTAAAGAAAGCTCCTCCTTTTTTAATATTCTGAACAGGTTAGACCATTATTTTTCTCCAACAAATACATTGAATATAGCAAATAATGAATAGATTCAGTGATTGTACTGAGTTGTTTGTTCAAAATATAAATTATTAACGTATGATGTTGATTATAATAGTTTGATGTGTTTCATTATTTCTCCACTAGAGTGCATTCTTACAATATTGCGATTCTATTTGGCAATAAATAATATGATAGAGTTGCAGTGAATATACGTAACCTCACATTTCTAATTTTTCAAACATCGCCGTTTACATTAACTATATAACATATTTTAAAACATCGGTAACTATATTCAAATAATTCTTTTTTAGTAAAGAGCTTAATTTTATTCGTTAAATAGTTCTAACAAATGTCACTCTTGATTTCCAAATTCTCTAGATAAATTCACTCCCCACTTCGTGAGTCGTGAATTTATCGATAATTTGGAAATCACTCGTGGCATTACTTATGATAAATTTCCGGTGTTACACATATGTAACAAGGTGTATTATAGGGTTAACTTGATTTTAAAATAATAATAATAATAATAATAATAATAATAATAATAATAATAATAATAATAATAATAATAATAATAATAAGGGGTGTAAGAGGTAGTGATGTGCATTCTATAACCTCTCCTACCTAATTCTCAACCTCACCTGCACGTGGTACACCCTGCTTTTAACTAACGAGGTAATGGGGACCGAGTCACGGCGGTATAACCGTTCCATCGAATATGGAGGAAATTCCATATTTTGAACGCCTGACTAGAGGCTATAAGGTAGCAGCCCTACCACTAGTCTTGCTCTGCGGATGGTTGGTAACCAACCCAGGGGACTCCTACTACTCGAAGAAACTTAAGCAAAGACTGGAATGATCACACTGATGACGACAAAGCAAGAAATAGGTTAATGATTAAGGATCTCAAAGTTGCAACATGGAATGTGAGAGGAATAACACATAAAGAAGAAGAGTTAGAAGTAGAGTTAGACAAAAGAAAAATTGACATTGCCATTATTTCGGAAACAAAAAAGAAGAACAAAGGATCAGAAGAATTAGGAAAATATGTAATGATTTATTCTGGAGTTCCAGCAGAGAACTGGGCATCATCAGGAGTCGCAATTTTAATAAGGAAAAATTTGCAACACAACATTTTATATTACCAATGGATTTCCCCAAAAATTGTAACAGTTAGAATAAAAATTTTAGGACATAATTTGAATATAATTGGAATTTATGCCCCTGTAGAAGGAAACGATTCAGAAACCACAGAATTTTATGATATTTTACAAGAAACCATTGACAAAGTAAATAAACAAGATTATCTCATAATTGCTGGTGATTTTAATGCAAGAGTCGGAAATCAACCGATAAGAGAATGCATTGGATCAGAAGGAGAACCAACTTGCAACAATAATGGTAAACTACTAATAGATTTTTGCATATTCAATAATTTAAGAATCACAAACTCCTTCTTTAGACACAAGAAAATACACAAATATACATGGGCAGCAAGGGGATCAAAGTCTATAATAGATTATGTACTAATTAATAATAAATTTAAAAAGTCTGTAAATGATACTAGAGTATATAGAGGAAGTGAAATTGATAGTGACCATTTTCTTGTTGAAAGCAAAATAAAATTATATCACAAACACATCAGCACAAGAAAATACAAGCAGACAGTACAAAATAAGATACCAAAAAAGTTAAAAATTCACTTATTGGAAGACCAAAGTACACAAATATTATATCAAACTAGAATAAAGAATAAACTTAAAACAAGCACGGGCGATATTGAAGAGGACTGGATAAATCTAAAACAAGCAATCATGGAAGCAGCATATGAGAGTCTCGGATATAAACAAATCAAAAACAAAAAGAGATTACGAACCTGGAATCCCGAATTAAAGAAAATATTGAACAAAAGAAAAAAGCCTATAAAGTGTATTTACAAACTAAACAAGAGGAACATTATACAGAATATAAAAAACTCAGAGCTAAGGTTCGTAAATTGTCTAGAAAATACAGAAGGGATGATTGGGATAAATTTGTAAAATCCTTAGAACGTGATATTACAGGAGCACAAAGACAGGGATTTAAAATATTCAAAAAATTACAGATGGAAACAAAAGACAAAATTAATGTTAATCTGATACCAAAACAAGACTGGATTACTTACTACAAAAATCTTTGGTCAGAACCGAACACTCACACTGAAAAAATTACTTCGAATTTGACTTGTGAAAATGAAATAGAAAAACCAGACATAACAATGGACGAACTAGAAGAAGTTTTAAAGAAGGCCAAGAACAGGAAAAGTCCAGGTTTAGATGATTTAAATTTAGAACTTTTTAAGTATGGAGGAACTGCCTTGAAAGAGAAACTATTAGAACTTTTTAACAATATTTGGCATTGTCTTAATATTCCAACGGATTGGGAAACGGGTCTAGTAATTAATATACATAAAAAAGGTCAGAAAAACAAATGTGATAACTACCGAGGCATTACCTTACTCCCAACTGCATCTAAATTATATGCCAACATAATTAAAAATAAGTTATCAGTAAGTACTGAAACATTTTTGGAAGAAGAACAATGTGGATTTAGAAAAGGGAGGAGCACTATAGATGCAATATTTACCCTGCAACAAATTATGGAAAAAAGGAGAGAATTTAATCTCCCACTGTACATACTATTTATAGATTATGAAAAGGCATATGATAATGTAAACCGAGATAAACTTTGGCAGATACTGCATGAAGAACATATACACTCACATGTAATACGAGCCATACAAAGCTTATATCAAAATTCTAAAATCAAAATTAAATTACCAGATGGAGAAATAACAGAACACATAAACACAGGCAAAGGTGTTCGACAAGGATGTGGACTATCTCCACTCTTATTTATATATATATATTAACAGAATAGTGCAAGAATGGAAACAAACAGTAAACAGTGGAATTTCAATAACTAGGAATAAAATAATTCAAACAATATTATATGCTGATGATCAAATAATATTATCAGATTCCGAAGATAGCTTACAAATAGCAGCATATCAATTATTCAAAATTGCCAGCAAATATAATATGAAAATTTCCACATCAAAATCCAAAACAATGGCAATGTGTGGAAAAAACATACAACGGGTGAAAATTGAGATTGATGGAAAAATTATAGAACAAGTGTCAGATTTCTCTTACTTAGGAAGTGTATTTGCAGAGTATAAGAGTGACATTGATTCAAAATTACAAAAATATAATAAAATGAATGGGGTAATACGAAGACATTTTGGTAAACAGATGAGGACAGAGACAAAACTAAGATTACATAACGTCACATCAAAAGCTGCTCTAAAATACGGAAGTGAAATTTGGATTTTAAATAAAAGAAACTCTCATAAACTTCAAGTAAGCCAAATGCGCTTCTTACGATCATTGTTAGGAGTTAATAGACTGGATCACCAAAGGAACACTACTATCAGAGGAAAACTTGGAGTAGCAAGTTTAAATGAAGATATCCAAAGATACCAACAAGAATGGAAAAATCATCTGAGAAGAATGGCAAGAAATAGACTTCCAAAATTGGCATTCCAATATACCCCAACTGGACATAGGGACCAAGGAAGACCAAAACATCGGTGGAAAGATCAAGACCATCTTCGCTAGGTTTACCGTACAGGCCACATGGCCTAAAACGAATTTGTTCATGATGATGATGATGATAATAATAATAATAATAATAATAATTATTATTATTATTATTATGACAGTGCCGCAGAAATGAAGGAAGCAATAACAGACCTAACCTCAAATCCTGGCATTATGGAAAAGTTTTGGCGAAGCCCTTGAAATATTTTGCGAATCCCCTGGGGTTGGGAAACGATGATCTAGACGAATCGTTAAATAAAAATACTAGGTGTACTTGAGTATTTCTCTCCTTAATGGGTTACATTCATACAATATTACCCAGGTATTGTGAGTTGTAGCCAGCAAGTATCTAATGATGACATGGTATGGGAAATTCTATGATGGCATATCGCTATGAACGATTGAAGAGGAATTGAAAAGCTGAAAGACAAATGCGGGGAATGAAATTACGTCGCCCATCATAAAGTAGAAGGATGGAAAACGTGGAAACTCATCTGGGCATGAGATGGAATACGGTAGTTAAGTGTTTGGAAAAAAAAGCGACGTGTCTGTAGGAAATAGAAAACCTGACTTGAAGGGGAAAGACCGCACTTTAACCGTCAAAGAATATTGTCCGATAATTCAATTTCTATCCTTTCATCGACAGTATCGACTTTTGTTTTTCTTATGTGTCGACGTTTCCTCTCTTATATGAAGTCTTGTTGGTCTCTGAAGAAATGTCAATGACTTCTTTATTTTATATCTTTCGTCATTTTTTATACATTTAACTGTTCGATTTCATTATTTTTACCTTGTAACGTTTTTTCCTAAATATCTGCGAAGTTTCGTGAAGGAACATGGATGCACATATCACGGAGGAGATACATTGAGACTAATGCATACCTGTTTTATCCTGAAAAAGTATGGGTACTACTATTTATAGACATTTTAACATTAAGGTCTTATCGCTTCTAGAATCTTCTGGTTGAATATAGTGTGTCCCATTCGAACCTCCCACATTATAATTAATCATAACTAACAAAGTATGTGGAATTATGAAATGAGGCCGGTATTAAACGAAACACAAACTCAAAGAATTTTCATTGCCACACACTAAAACACCTCTATATGTGCACCATTAACAGCACGAACAATATCAAGTCTGTATTCGATTTCTTGCCACGTTCTGTCCAACATGTCCATTGAACTGCCGGGATGCTTGGCGAATTGAAATCCTGCTGTAATTTCTTCAATATTTTCTTCTGAAACACGTGTACGAGCACCTCCTAATTATTCTCTAACGCTTCCAGTTGCCAGAAACTTCTCAAGCTATGCCTCAATGGTCTTCAAATCAGGTGCATTTCCTCCATATTCTCTCCGGTAATTTTTTTGCACTGTAATTATTGACTTGACTCTGCATACCAGAAAACAGTTTGTGCTCGTTGCTGAGGAGTCGCCATTTTGTTTTATGTTATGATTGTCCAACATGCGACAGATGAATTAACTGCAACAATGAAAACAAAGTTCTTCGAGTTTCTCTTTCTTTTAATACCAACCTCATTTCATAATTCCGCATACTTTGAGAGTTATGATTAATTAAAAGGTGGGAGGTTTGAATGGGACACGGTGTATAATTACAATAAAAAGTATAACAAAAAAGTCTTTATACAGTTGTATTATCATTTATCACCATTGATTAATTTTACCTATATCATCTTTCTAATTTTTGATGTAGAAATCACCCTTCTCTTACGAATAACAATTACACTGGTCAACAGTGATTTTGTTACATAAAATATTTTGGGTGATTCTTATGTATTTTCATCTGCTGATTCCAAAAATGAAGTCAGAAAGTTTCCATCACCCACCATTTTTTTTTGTAATTTTGAAAATAATTATTTTCCTATTTATTAGCATTTTTGGTATATAACATGATGATTAGAAGGATTATTTTACATGTTAGAAGGATTATTTTACATTTATATTTAATTTCATTGTGCCAACAATGGACTTATAATGTTTTGCGATAGTTGCCTTGAATTCATAATTTACAACAATGACATTCTCCTACAAAACTGTGATTGTATGTTTAAAGTTCGCAGTTGAATAGAAGCTTTCTTAAAAGAAAGAAGCAAATTCTGTGCTCACTTCCGTAGTCAACTGAATTGTGATAGAGTGATAGAAGTGTATAGTAAAGACTAAGTAGTGTATTGTATTTAGTGTATTGTAAAGAGAAGAGTAAAATTGTATTTGTATAAGAAATATGTCTCGAAAGTGTGTTAACGATAGAAACAACTTCTGTTTCGTGTGTGGTGAGCTCACTTTCAAAGCGCAGAAGCGAAAGTTTACTCCTCTAATAAGAAGAGCTTATCACTGTTATTTTAACAACAAAATAGACCAGAACAAGATATGGACCCCGGAAATCTGTTGTACCAAATGTGTAACACTATTAACTGGCTGGTTGAAAGGATCCCGTCATATGCCTTTCGCAGTCCCAATGATATGGTGCGAACCTAAGGATCATTTGACAGACTGCTACTTCTGCTTGACAAATATATCTGGAATAACTTCCAAATCAAGACACACCGTTAAATATCCAATATTAGATTCAGCAATTCGAACGGTACTTCATGGGCCAGGTTTACCCATACCAATTCCACCAGATCACATAACAATGATTGATTGAAGAACTTTCTGATGTTCAGGATTTACAGAATGATTCAGATTTTGCAGAAGATGATGCTATAAATGAAACTCACTTTCTAACACAGGAGGATTTAAATGATTTGGTTTGGGATCTTGGTTTAAGTAAAAGCAAGGCAGAATTACTTGCTTCAAGATTGAAAGGATGGAAGCTACTGCAGGATGACACCAAAGTAACTTTTTTCCGCAATCGCCAAAAAGAATTTGAGGATTTCTTTTCTAAAGAGAAGGACCTAGTTTTCTGCAATGATGTTGAGAATTTGTTCCAGTCACTGGGTGTTGAGCATAAATCTGAGGATTGGCGTTTATTCATAGACTCCTCAAAAACAAGTTTGAAAGGAGTGTTACTACATAATGGAAACATATATCCATCCATTCCTTTAGCCCATGCAGTTGGTATGAAGGAAAATTACGAGAATATGAAGCTCTTACTATCTGCTATAAAGCATGACAATTTTTCGTGACAGATATGTGGGGATTTGAAAGTTATAGCCATCTTACTTGGGTTACAGCTTGGCTATACTAAATTTTGCTGCTTCTTTTGCAAGTGGAATAGCAGAGATAGAAGTAATCATTATATTAAAAAGAACTGGCCAAAGAGAGAGTCACTTAATCCAGGACAAGAAAATGTTCTTCACCAACCACTTGTACGTTCTGAAAAAATCTTATTGCCTCCACTACATATTAAACTAGGCTTGATTAAAAATTTTGTGAAAGCAATAGATCGTGATGGCAGTGCATTTCTTTTCCTCAAAAATAAATTTCCAAAGATCAGTGAAGTTAAAAATTGAAAGAAGGGATATTTGTTGGCCCTCAAATAAAGGAACTGATGAAAGATACGCAGTTTCAGAACAAGTTAAATATGCAAGAAGCCGCTGCATGGCAATCTTTAAAAAAATGTTGTCTCAGATTTTCTGGGGAACTTCAGGTCTGATAACTACAGAGAACTTGTCAATGAGATAATTGAGAACTACAATATAATGGGATGTAATATGTCTTTGAAAATTCACTTTCTGCACTCCCATCTTGATTTTTTCCCTGAAAATCTAGAGGCTGTGAGCGACGAACACGGGGAGCGCTTCCACCAGGACATCGCGGAAATGGAAAGGCTCTATCAGGGTAAATGGTGTCCAAATATGTTAGCAGACTACTGCTGGACACTGAAAAGGGATATTCCTAAAGCGAAGTACAGCCGGAAATCCAATTCACATGCATTTTGGGTGAGCAAATATAATTTCAGCTAAGATATAATAAATTGTAATGTATAGACACGAAACATGTTTTTCATGTGATTACTCGAAAACTCTGGGAGGTGGAAAAGTTCCGTAAAAAAGATTTGAAATCAGCACAAAAAAGTAAGTTAGAAACACACATTTTCTCCCTTGTAACATAAAAAAGTTCAAATTTTGTTGGCCAGTGTAATCAGTGAAAGACCTGCCTTCGGGGAGAACACTGTAAAATAGAATAGTAAGCAAAGTGGGGAATTACAAGTGTTTTTTATTCAATGTCCCAGGTTGTCATTTCGACATTTCTGGTATTCTCTCCTGGCATTGGCGTAGTTGTAGCACACTTCTGAGGTGGGGTGCCTGGAAGGCGGGGTTACGCTGCCCCGATGATTTGATGGGCGATGATGACAGTGGTGCGCCAGGAGAGTCCTTAATCCTAAACTTAATCTGAGGCGAATATGATGATGACGGTTATGATGGCCAAATGATGTTCGGGGACTGTTTGGACCTTAAAGTTTCCTGACATTTATCTTACAGGTGAGGGAAAACCTCGATAAAATCTCACCCAGGAAACTTGTCCCGACCGAGAATCCAACCCAGGCTCCCTACGTGACAGGGCAACACGCTACCTCGATACCGCAGCGATTGACATTTCTACTAACAATGCCTTATGTGATTTAATTACCGGTAACAAATTATCGCGAAGTTTGTTTATTCCAATTTAGATTTGAGTGCATAAAATATTCCTGTTTGTTTTACTGCCTGGCTATAATGGTTTTGAACGCCATTAAGTGACACATGCAAAACTGTATTTAGGTTAATTGTAGCTAATAGTCATTCGTGAGCGATAAAGACACCTGACGTTGCAGTTTCTGAATCTGAGGAAGAAGTTAGGATTTGTTAAGACTATCTGTGCGGGCATTATGGAAATGGATGAGGCGAGAGAGGAATGAACTGATGCACTGTATGTAACACAAACAACAGGATGTGGCAGATAAGCTTGTGAACAAACACAAACGCAAATTCAAAGCACAGGTCAAACTCTCAGGTGAACAATGCTTAAGTACATATTTGCATTAGAAAAGTGTTTACACTAATGTGAATACAAAAATATAAAATTATTTGTTTACATATCTCTTAACTTGTAGTTTTCAGTTTTTCTATAAATAACATCCATTGTGTTGGGAAGGCCTGGATTCAAACACAGATCATTGCGCTTAATGTGAAAAAATGTACACATGCACTCACGCACGCACACACACACACACACACACTTATATATATATATATATACATACATACTTAACTATTATTTGGTGTGTTGAGCTTCGCTATACATAGCTGCACTAAAAATAATTGCTCTTTCTTTTCATTATTTTTACCTTCATGGGGCTTCATTATCCTGACTGGAACCCTATATGCAGGTTAGCTAGCAAGAATTCTGGACCACTCAGTGGAGGACTTACCTGGATATTTGATTAATGGTCTCAGGATTTTATAATATAATATTAAGAAATATGTACATAAATATGTAAACGACATTGGTGAAATATGTAAATATGTAATGAAGCAATTACATGTAAAAATCCAAAATTTAATTTATTTGCTACAAAATAGAACTAGTCAAATCTCTGTTAATTCTTAATTAGTTCACTTCTGCTACAGAATACTAAAGTAGAAGAGTCTCCCATTCAAGATTTTAAGTCACATTCGAACAGTATGCACAATAAATTACTTTTTTTATTCAATGTCACCATATTGTCATTTCGACATTCTGGTATTCTCTCCTGGCATGGCGTTATTGTAACCCACTTCTGAGGCTGAGGAGCCTGAGGAGGTTACGCTGCCCTGATGATATGATAGGTGGTGATGACGATGGCAATGATGCGCCAGGAGAGGTGTTAATCCTTAACTTAATGAATATGTTAATGATGGCAGATGATGTTCGGGGACCGTTTGGGCCTTAAAGTTTCCTGACATTTGTCTTACAGGTGAGGAAAAACCCCGAAAAAAACATCACCCAGGAAACTTGTCCCGATCGGGAATCGAACCTTAGCCCGCTGTGTGACAAGGCAGCACGCTACCTCGAGACCACAGCGGTGGACTCACAGTACATTATACTTTTCCAAATATTCTGTTGTCATTCACAGTCTTCTGAGAATAAATATATTTTATAAATCGAGAAATATATCTCATCTTCGCAAGAAGCCGACGGTGCATATTTATACAGAGGGATTGTGATAGGAATAATATTGTGAGGGGGTTATACAATTTCACTATTAAGTAAACAAGACAAAATAACAAGATTTGAGTATCCAGGGTTCTTATTCAGCACAGATTACAGTTTAGTGGAAACTGCACCACCCAATTCAGCTGATACAACACTGGTCTTCTGAACTGCATCTTCCATTATTCCCACATCATCTTAGAGAGACATACTTAAAGTCTCATTTTATTATTCTGTGATCGGAAGTATTGTTCTACCCTACTGGTTACACTGCTGTGATGTCTTTATAAGGAAATGTGGAGGGCCCTGTACATTTGCTTCTTACTTGTAGAATAATAGTTAGACCTTTTTATTTTCACGGCTCGTATAGCATGGCGATTGTTTGTGTACTTATATTAAACGTAGCATAGAACATTTGAAAAATACATTTTATACTAATTATTTTGATCGATTGTCAATATTTTTTACATTGTAGTAAAATAAATATTTAACTGTACGATCACTTTTCACATTAAGTGTAAAGTATCAACCATGGAATCAAAACTCTTTTCTTACTTGAATAAAACATTTCCATATAACTTAATAAAAGGAAATACGCTAAACAACCAATTGGTTATTATCAGTGCATTGAAATTAAGTCAACTATGAAAAACGTGACAGATAATCACATATTTTTAAATTGTATATTAATCTAATATATGAAAATCAATGTTTGTTTGTTTGTTCGTATACCGTTGATCCGATTTAGATGGGATTTCTTGCCAAACGTTCAGGAGATTCCCCGAGATGAACATAGGCTATAACAGAGTTCTGATATTCAACCCCTTCACCCCTAAAATCACCCTTTGTAGTGAAAAACGTGAAATAAAGTCCCTATTTTGACGCTTAAAAGGCTTACACTGCCTAAACCATAACATATACACCAAATTAATGTACCCAGAATTGAACACCTCAAAAACTCTACAAAAAGTCATCAATGACAAGAAGATCGGGATAAGCAAATTCCCGGGCAAGTATAACAGCGCATGGCTGGTAGTAAAAACACAGTAACATTTATTTAGGAGTAGCAGCGCACGCCGGGTATTAGCTAGTGAATTTATAAAAAAATGCTACTGCCATAAATCTATATTGGAGTATACCGATGTGATCGATATCTAACAAGGGCAACGATTCTGCTGTAATTTTTCTTCAGATTTTAAATTGTTCGAACTATCAGTTTTTTTTCTCACTTTATTCACGTGAATTACATACAATAAAATAAGCTATTCTGCAAATATCAGAAAAGAGAAGTCTCGTGGAAACTTCATTATATTTTCCACTTTTATTAATGCACTTTTCTCTCTTCATAACAGTATCACATGTAATAAATTTATTCAAGAAATATAATAATCTACTTGAAGAAGGAAGAGAGATAATATTTTAATGGGTCCCATCACACAAAGGATTACCGGGGAAAAGAGCTGATAAGGAAGCTAAAGCTGCTACTTTGTCTCCATTAGAAAATTCTTTCATCCTCACACCGCGCTGGTGATATATTACTAAGCAATATTTATCGTGAAGATAAAAAAAATGGATATCAGATTGATTCAATACATCAAGTAGAAAACTGAAGGGATGAAAAGGGGGGGCAGCTCTTGGAAGTGTCCATTCCACAGTTAATCTAAATAGAAAAGATCAAATTATTATTATGAATTTAATAATTGGCCACGCTAAAATTACCCGTTCACATACATTGTCCAAAGACACACAACGAATAAGTGGAATTCCAAGCAGCACTCTCGCCATAAATCATATAATTAACTGGCCAATATGTATTTGTATATATATATATATATATATATATATATTAGGATTATTATTACACACTACAGTGGTTCTCCTTCAACCCAAAGTGATTTGTCGCCAGAGGTTTCTGTTTAAAATATCTTCTTCACTCAAATCTCTAGCTTCCATGCTTCTCCTCACTCCATCTATCCAACGTTCTCTAGGAGTGCCTCTTCTACTTCTTCCATTAGCTTTCAATCAAGGATTTTGTATACTATCTTGTTCCATTCTTATGAGGTGCCCATATCATTTCAAACGTTTTTCTTCTATTTTTTCTAATAATAACTGAAACCGTTCAAATATACGAAAATAATTAGCATGAACATCTCCTTAGAATGCCAAACAATAGACTACCTCTACAGCTATTGAACTACAGACCCACAGGACGAAGAGACCCAGGAAGACCTAAGAAGAGATGGAGGGATCAATTTCTATCCTGAAGCGGAACAGACTAAAGAGCCTAATCCATGACTGCAATTGATGATGGTGATTTTATATATATATATATATATATATATATATATATATGGGGCACGCCGTAGCGTAGTGGTTAAGGCACTGAGCTACAAGCCGGAGGGTCGAGGGTTCAAGTCCCGTTGGGGTCAGGATTTTTAAACTGACCCAAACCCTCTGGCGGCACTATGGCCCTGGGGTCGACTCAGCCTCTAACTAAAATGAGTACCAGACGCTTGTTCTGGGGGTAAAGGCGGCCGTCACGCAGGGCTGACAACCCGGCTGATGTAAAGTGCCGATTGTCTAGAAAAAGTGGGAGCCTTAACTTCCTACTACCCCAAGGGCCTCCGGGTCTGTTGTGGGATCAATTTACTTACTTTACTATATATATATATATATATATATATATATATATATATATATATATGAAAATACAAACCCAGACTGCTAAATATTTCGAGCTTGTATAGAAAAAAAAAATTCTTTTCTCATACATAAAATCTGCAGTATATTATGAAAAAAATGTTGTATGGAAATTCTAATTGTTTAGATAAACCTTATATCATCTTGAATCTAGAATTGTGTTTTAGGTAACTGTGTAATAGTCGCGATATTATTGTATTATTAAAGCGACTATAAATAAATCTTAATAAAAAATGACTTGTACGGGGAACGCAGATTTAAATTTAAGTTACTTATTAATCCTATATAATTTTGTATTTGGTGTTAGGTAGGGGGGGAGGAACTAATATGAATAAATTTTGTGTCCTATTGAAGTATGTAGGCCTGAAACTTAAAATATAATCTCGAACACTAAGAAAAGCAATGAAATATGTTATTCCAGTCAGGTTGCTGGTCTCCAATAAGAAACTCAAATGCTGCCATCTGAGCCACAGTTAGATTACTGTGGTTTCAGCGAACTTTTTTTGATTTAATGAAGCTTAGTTCGACTATTTGTTTTGTATTATGGCGTGTATATGTAACAATAACTAGATAAGTATAGGAGTTAATGCAAGGTATATGTTTGTTTCATGTTTGAAGGTAATACATTTTTGAAGTTTTTAACATAATGGTCTTGTACACAATAGATGAGTGAGATGAAAAGAAAAGTGTAATTTTGCAAGCAGAGTTTTATCAGGTATTTTGATTGATGGTTAATGGCCATGCGAAGTTAGTAGCTTGTTGTAATCCTTCTTCTTGGCGCTTTGTCACACACTTTTTGACAGAACTTTGATCCCTCTTACCTCCTTCTTATCTCCTCCATTTAACTTCAGTTAAGACTGATCCATGGTTTCACTTAGATCTCGAAAGTTAACAGTACTTTAATGATCGAGAGTTTGCAATGATTTATTTAGCAGATTTCACATCTTCCTGCTCCCAAGTAATCTACTGTCATTCTCCTCCACATCTCTCTGTCATTCCAATCTCCATCGTTCAATCCTTTTTCCCTCATGCTGCTCAAAATACCAAGAATTCATGTTATTTTTCGCCATCTTCTTGTTCTTCTTCTACCAAGTGGTATTCATTCTAATATTCTTTTAGGAAATCTGTCTTTTGTCATTCTTTTTACAAATATATTTAATTTTTACAATTTACAATTAGACGAACACTGAAGATCAAAGTAAGAAAGGATACGCAGTTAAGATTTTATTCAACAATGGCACTACCAGTGGCGATGTATGGAAGTGGGGGCTCGGTCCTGAAGGAAAAACAAAAAGGTAAAATTGAAGTAACGGAAATGAGATTCATTCCGATTGAGGGTCTTTCCACTTTTCAGCGGTTGCCCTTTTACCAGCCGGCTGCTGGCCCTTCACATCCACATGTGTCAATCATAGAGGTAGATGATCAACAGCCAGTGTAGGGGTGACATGTGGTTAGCATGTCGAGTCCCCCAACCGTTATAGTTGGTTCCTCAACCTGGAGCCGCTACTTATTGTAGCTACCCAATTGCCTCACGATGCTGGGTGGGCACCGGTCCCATACTGGCCGAAATACCATGAGAAAATTTCTTCCCCCATGGAGACTCGAACTAGCGCAAGTCCCGTAGCTCTGCGCCAAGGCTTCCTGCCTTAACCGCTCGGCTACGGCGCGGGACAAAATGAGATTCATACGGGTAGTGAAAGATTGTACAAGAGAAGAACATAATTGGAAATGAGAATATGAGAGAGGAACTAAAAGTACAACCACTTCTTCAACAAATATAAGAATACGGGAACAATTGGATAAAACATCTGCGAAGAATGACAGAGGATAGGATACTAAAGATGGCACTGATGTATAATTCTGGAGGACGAAGATCGGTGGGGAGACCAAGAAAGAGCTGGGCTGAACAGATGTGAGATCGGAACAGGCAAAGACCTGCTCCGGAAGGATGATGATAATTGTATTTATCGTATATTTTGTATATTATATTATATTATATTATATTATATTATATTATATTATATTATATTTTTAAATGTTTATATTCAATATTACATTTAAAATGACTCCATCGTGGTGATCAAATAGTAACCATGCTCACCTCTACATCCGGGGTTCGCGGGTTCATATCCGTCCGGATTGTTTATTTTTCCAGAATGTATAAATCCTGAGCATATCTTCCTATGAAAGGAATTTGTGAGTCCCGTACCGTCGATTTACGGGCCCAACATAAAAAAAAAATAGTCAGTTCTTCAAGAATTGTAACTATGCAGTGTATTCGTGGCATCAAGTACGGCTGAATGCACGTAATGAAGAATGAATGTAAATAACTTCAAGCCTGAAATAAGAGGACCCCGAACAAAATATCTCTAAAGTTTAACGTCCAGCTTTTAATTCATTCGAAATGACTTGAGTTGTTAAATGAGATCGTTAAATGTAATTTCCTACATTTAAAACAGAGAATCTTGTTTTATGTGTTTTAATTTAGCCTATATCTCTAACATTGTTAAAACTGTTTGACATCAGCCATCGCAGTTTGTCATGAGTCTTTGAAAGGCAAGCTAAATGCAGTAATCAAAATTGACATTTAGGAAGTAAAATTTATGAATATTATATGATATAAATAAGAAAATAATAAAACTAAATTAAAATTAATACAAATACTTTGTTTTTATTAAAAATAATGTCATTAAAACAAATTCAATTTACAAATGTATTTTCATATGCCAATGAGAATTATTTTTTGTCTGTTACAGGTGAGTTTCGGTCTTCTTGCTTCCAGGAATAGGTGCTGTAAGTTTATAATTATGTAAGTGGAAGAGTAACAGAAAAGCAAATCTATATTGCTTCTAAATGGCTGAGCATGTCGAAGTCGTTGCACCAATCCTTAAATTTTAATTTTTAAAATATATATAATAACTTATGTAAGTAGCTGAAAATCATTTACTCCTTCGATTCAACAAGGAATGCAATAAAAAAATGTAGTTGTCGCGATTACGTTTGGACACAATGTTTTTGATTTTGTTACATTGAACTTCAACTGTGTTGGTATATGTGGATTTATTTTGTAAACTTTACCCTATAGGCTGTCTCGCAAGTATGTAGTCATACCCTTTAGCGAATTCCGAAAGAATGAAGCTATTTAGATTCAAAACTTCATAGATTCTACATATTAGATACGAAAAATGGCCATGGAACAATAAATAAATATATAAGAAGGCCTTAAGGCAGTAACCTGATAAGCCACATTCTGTTAAGAAATGTCATTTATTACAATGATAGCAAAAATAAATATATTGAAATATCCATGAAACAATTTGTAAATGCGCCAGTGATGAGTTTAAACATATACACACCCAATTGTATTATCATAAGTAATGCCACGAGTGATTTCCAAATTATCGATAAATTCACGACTCACGAAGTGAGGAGTGAATTTATCTAGAGAATTTGGAAATCAAGAGTGGCATTTGTTAGGACTATTTAACGAATAAAATTTAGCTGTTTACTCACAAATCATTATTTAACTGTAGTTATTTTAAAATATTTATATATCTAATGTAAACGGCGATGTTTGAAAACAAATGAGAAACGATAGGTACGCTTCATCTGCTTCTTTTGTTTATCACTGCAACTAGATCATACTATTTCAGAATATTAAAAAGGAGGAGCTTTCTTTAATATGGTAATTATAACACTGATAAATATTTCGTGAAACACGACTCTGATTGGTTGTAAAACAGAAATCATTGAAACGTGATTGGTCATTGACTCCCATTTGGGGCATGAGTTAAATAGTCAACAGTACTGCCCAATTAGTATTTATAGTTTTTTGAAATATTAAAATCCTTATACTTTAGAAAGAACAATATGTGGCTTATCATGTTATTGCCCTAAGCCCTATATATATATATATGTGTGTGTGTGTGTGTTCATGTGTGTGTCTGTCTGTCAACGCTCTAGCAGCCACTATCTTTTTGAGAACCAAAATCTATATCGCCTGCAGAGAACCAGGCTCTTCTTTTAAGTTTTCTGAATCTATCGAATTCATAATTACTTAGGAAACATATTCTGACAACAGAATGTTAAGTTTTATGCGTGAAACTGACACAAAAGAGGAGTTAAAATGTCATGGATAGAAAATAAGTTTTTTTAAATATGTAGTTAGTACAACCTGGTTTTAAGCAGGGGATGTAGCAGTCAATTAAGAAATCGGCTACTTACGTAGAACAAGGTTGTTCTAACTCCACTTTTTACTTTATTTTTTCAGGAGGAGTTATTTAAGTTTTATACAACTATACAATTCACAATTAATAACACTGTTTTGAAGAAAGGATTTAACACGTTTTGACCTCTAAATATATAATTTTGTGTGTGAAGCTGATGAACAAGAGGTGTTAGAACATTATGGATACAATTCTTTTTAAAGTGGAGTTAGAACAACCTGATTCTAAGCAGACGAAATGTAAAGTACAATGCGTTCGTAATTTGGCCGGACCGTTCCTTGGCGACCTTGGACTGGGTGAATATTGGCGCGCCTTCCTCCAGAGTTACACTAACACGACCGGCAAAGTCTTTGGTATGGAGCACTGTCTACTATACTAAAATTATAAATGACTACTACTAACTTACATTAGACTTACCTGCATCAAACAGATATTGAAAGTGATGATCTTGAAATAATAATAATAATAATTTTAGCACAGAAGGTAGTGTTCCGTACCAATGACTTGCCGGTCGTGTACGTGTAACTCTGACGGAAGGCGCGCCAATACTCGCCCAGTCCAAGGCCGCCGCGGAACGGTCCGGTCGAGCTACGAACACATTATATTAAGCAACATATTCGGCAATTAGTATTGGAGGTTAATCAGAAGGGAACATTTAAAAATCTCTCTAACGACTGCAATTTTCGATTTTTCGATTTTTCGAAACTAAACCCCGTGAATGCTATTGTAATAAAACGAGTAAACTGTTCTCTAAAAATAGCAAAAACCTTCCATTAGAAGTTGAGATTTACCTGAATGACGAATTTAAAAAAATGTTCTAGCGGTTGACATATTTGTTTTTATGCAACCAAACTTGCGTGTAATATTTAAGAAAGGAACATAATATCGATTAATTTAATCCGCAAAATTGAACCATTAAGAGTGGCGGATTAACTCGAAAATTGAGATTTTGGTGGGAACATTTCTAACGCTCTTCAGGGTGTAATTTATGCTTTTTGGTAATGAAACTTTGTACATACGACTTATTTGTCAAAATAAATATATATTCTGTGCACTAGGAAAATTAGACCATATATTCGACTTGCTAAGGAATAATTTACGCAGTTCCTGCGTGACGGAATTTTTATACAGAGAGTTGATACGTCTCGAATCACTCTGCATTCAAACAATAGCCAACTTTTATTAATGACTCATCTACTGTATGTGTGATGAATGTCGTTAAAAAATCCCTACGAGGATATCTTATAAGGATTGGTAAAAATTAAAATCGTGTATTTTTAAAACCTGTTCGTTATCCTACCGTACCGTAAATCCCGAAATAGATTTACAGTGGAATTTTGGTTACTATATTTACTCATGTTCCGAGGTTCGAAACCCGGCTGCAGTTTGTATATTTTTAAGGGCGTAGAAATGTGACCATGACTTCCTTCAGAAGCGAAGTAAAACCATTAGTCCTGTATTGTAAATTTACGATACAACAAGAGGGCGCCGAGTAAAACATTTGTCTGATCTTTCATTCTCTGATTTTAATTGCAACATTAATGTCTCAAGTTATTTAAGAACATCGTTAAATAATAATAATAATAATAATAATAGTAATAATAATAATAATAATAATAATAATATAATAATAATAATAATAGTTACAATAATATAATAATAATAATAATAATAATAGTTACAATAATAAATAATAATAATAATAATAATAATAGTTACAATAATATAATAATAATAATAGTTACAATAATAATAATAATAATAATAATAATATAATAATAATATAATAATAATAATAATAATAATAATAAAATAAAATAAGTTACAATAATAATAATAATAATAATAATAGTTACAATAATAATAATAATAATAATAATAGTTACAATAATAATAATAATAGTTACAACAGTAATAATAATAGTTACAACAGTTTTATTATTATTAATTAAATAAAAATAAAAGTAGTTTTATTTTTATTTAATTAATAAATATGGATTTTCATCAAGTAAACGCCAACTCAATTGATTAAATAATAATAATAATAATAATAATAATAATAATAATAATAATAATAACAATAATACAAATACTGTAAAAAAGGAAATTATGAGAATGAAAAATGGTAGTAATGCCGGCCCAGGACAAATTGCTATAGAATTGATTAAAGGTGGCAGTCAGAAGTTATTGGAAATGATCACTGTACTGTGTAATAAAATAATAAATGGCGAAGAAGTGCCAGAAGAGTGGAAAGGGACACAAGAGAAAGTGTGAAAATTATAGAGGCATATCAGTAACGAGGACATTAAGTAGAATATGGACGTATACTAAGTAAAATGGTTGATACAGAATACCAGGACAAAGAAATGGAAGAACAATCTGGTTTTAGAAGTGGTAGGTCTTGCATAGATAATATATTTTGCATAACACAAATGATAGAAGAAAAAAAAGAGCTACTAACAGAAATTTACATTTGCTTTTTGTCGATTTAACCAAGGTATATGATGGTATTCCCCAAAAATATGTTATGGGAAACTTTAGACAATTCTAACATTACCAAAAAATTAGTAGAAGCTATAAATGCATTATACAAAGGATCTATTTCGAAAATAAAAGTTGGAAATTATATAACAAAGGGATTTACTATTACGAAAGGTTTAAGGGAAGGTTGCAGTTTATCTCCAACTCTATTTAAAATTGATCTCGAAAGAGTACTAAAAGACTGGAGGAAAAAAATGTCAAAAAAATGGGCATACCCATTCAAAATACACATGTAGGCCTATATTCACTAAATTTTTCAGATGACTAGGTATGAATAGCACAAGACCATGATGACATAGAATATAGGCCTATGGCTAAAAAACTAAAAGAAGAATATGAAAAATGGGGACTTTATATAAACATTGAGAAAACTAAATACGCGTATAGGAGAAACAATGGAAAATATAAATTTCAACAATGGAGAAGAACTAAAACCTAGTATTGAATGCACTTATTTAGTAACAAAATTAGACCATTCAGGCGATAACACAGTGGAAATTAAAAATAGAATCGCACAAACAAAACAAGCAATAAATGCTTTAAACTCTGTTTGGTGGAGCAAAAATATTACAAAAAATAGAAAATTACAAATATATCAAACCATAATTCAGAACATTTTAACATATGGTGCTGAAGTCTGGCAAATTCCTACCAGGGAAATGAAAACAATTTTAAGTACAGAAATGGATGTTTTAAGAAGATCAGCTGGAAAATCTAGAATGGATAGAATACGAAATAAAGAAATAAAGGAAATTATGGGTGTACAAGAGGAGTCAGACATCATAGACGTTATAGAAAAGAAAAGATTACAGTGGTATGGCCATGTCAAAAGAATGCCAGAACAAAGATGGCCTAAAATTGTTATGGAATGGATCCCAAGGGAAAGGAGGAAGAGAGGAAGACCGAAGAAAACTTGGATAGAAGGAGTACAAGCAGCTATAATATCAGAGAAATGGAGGAAGATCAATGTATGGAGAGAGAGGAAAGGCGTTTGGTTTCCGGAAGACGGCGGCAGCTGCCATGATACCGTATGAATAAATAATAATAATAATAAATAATAATAATAATAATAATAATAATAATAATAATAATATAATAATAATAATAATAATAATAATAATAATCATAAATACAATAATAATAAAATAATAATAATAATTACATAATAATATAAATAAATACAATAATAATATGAATTAATCCAATAATAATAATATTAATTACAATAACTAATATAATAATAAATTACAATAATAATAATAATCAAATACAATAATCATAATAATTACAATAACTAATTAACAATAACAATAAATAATAATTACAATACAATACACCTCCTCCTACTTCCTTCCCCTCATCCTATACGCCTCCTCCTTCCTTCCCCTCCTCCTCCTCCTCCTCCTTCCTTCCCCTCCTCCTCCTCCCCCTCTTCCCGTACCCTACTCCCCTCCTCCTACCTTCCTTCCCCTCCCTCCTCCTCCTACTTCCTTCCACCTCCTCCTCATCCTTCCTTCCCCCCTCATCCTCCTCCTCCTTCCTTCCCCTCCTCCCCTCCTCCTCCTCCCTTACCCCTCCTCCCCTCCCTCCTCCCCCTCCCCCTCCTCCCTTTCCCCCTACTCCTCCTTCCACCTCTTCCTTCCTCCTCCCCTTCCCCTCCTCCTCCTCCCTCATCCTTCCCCTCCCCTGCTCCTCCTCCTCCTTCCCCTCCTCCTTCCTTCCCCTCCTCCTCCCTTCCCTCGTTTTAACTATGGGGTTTTTTTATTACTTTATTTGAGAGTGTTTTGATAAATTGATTTTACTAGGGACTCTGATGTAGCCTAAGGGCTTTGATAAAACTAGTTTTGAGTGTAATACTGAAGTTAAAAGCAGAAATATCTGTGATTTGGGCACGTTTCAAAGCTAACTTCGAGATTTCAAGAGTTGACCTCATGGGAAATTATCTCATATTACATTCCGCATACACTGGAAAACTAAGTTTAATAGGAAGTTACCAGGCCTTAGCTGTTGACATGCAAAGTGGAGAATTTTTTGAAATGTGACCAAAATCATCAAGATTTGCAGTGTTACAATTGAGCTCTATTTTTATGTCATAGAAACGGGTTTCATTAACTTGCTGTAGCTGGGAAAAATGGCTTTTCAATAACTCTTTTCCAGTATAATGTACATTGTGTTTTTTTTCAATGCCACCAGGGAAACTATATTAATAATTCCCTTTAAGAAAAAAATCCTATGTCTGACCGGGAATCGAAACCGGAACTTCATGAACTGTAGTCAGAAACGCAGGCTGGTCGACTGTGAATGTGAAAGGAGCAATTTCAATAAGAATATTGGTGCTAATACGAAGTTTTATAGATTTCACTGTAGGGTATTATTTTATACTCCTGACGTCCCAACTCCTTCAAAAATACGTTAAACTGAAAATATATAAAACAATTATTCTACCAGTTATATTATTTGGATGCGAACCATTGACTCTTACTTTAAGGGAGGAAAGACGATTGAGTATTTGGGAACAAAGTTCTTAGGAACATTTTTGGACCATAGAGAGATTTACAGACAGGTGAATGGAGAAGAATACATGCTCTTCATAGGAAGCCAGATATATTAAGAACAGTTATGTCTCGTATACTGCGATGGACAGGACATGTGGCACGAATGGGGAATGAAGGACGTGCATGGAAGCTTCTTGTAGGAAAACCAGAGAGAAAACGTCCAGTTGGTAGATCAAAAATGATGTGGAAAAATAACATCATGATTTGAGGGAAGTAGGTTGTACAGGGAATGATTGGAAAAATTTAGGTCTGGATAGGGATGTATGGAGAGCTTATGTCCACCGGGCCATGAACCTACGGGTTCAATAGTGCCAGTGAGTTTGTTAGTTAGGCTATTACTTCATGCTTTATAATGCGATTCTGAAATCTTAACATCTTTAAATTCATTTATATTTACTGACACAGGCATCTAACTAGAACAACCCAGCCTCTTGCCTTAAGGTAAATAATGTGTAGGAAATATCTCATTATAAATCCCTTAAGACTCGCGATCCGTGTGTCTCTAATAGAAGGGTAAAATTGACGTCATCAAGAGAGGAGTTTATTAAATTTCCAGTTGAAGTGAGAAATTGGAACAAGGCTAAGAAATTGTGAATTGAAAAATATGATGTTATTAGAGACATCAATCAGTTTATCAAGGATACGACAGTCAAATACCCTATGTCAAAAATTGAATCGTCTAATCTAATTTTGCATTCAAATTAGAAGTGTCATTTGTAAGGATGCTCACCTTTATACATTTGAACGTTTCTAATTTGAGAATAAAAAGTATTTAATACTAGCTAATACCCGGTGTACGCTGCTATGCCTAAATAAATTAAACGCGTTTCTATGTTTAGTTGAATAAGTAAAACGGAAAAAATAAATATGAATTTATATTGTAATTATTTTTAGAGGTCTTTTTGGCATGAATGAGCTGAAAGGCGAAAATGGTTGTTGAGAGTTATCCGTAAAAGAATACCCGCCGGGAATCTAGTCATCCCGATCTACTCGGCATCAATGAAAGATAAAGATGGTTATTATGAGTTATCCGTAAAATATAGATATGTGCTATCGCATAACTTTTTTTTTGTAATTTTTATATGTTCAATTCTGTGTACATTAATTTGGTTTATATGTTACGGTTTAGGCAGCGTATGTCATTTAAGCGCCCAAAAGTTCCGAAAAACAAGTTTCTCACTACAAAGGGTGATTTTTAAGGGTGAAAGAGTTGAGTATTATAACTCTCTTATAGGCGTAAACCTTCCCCAGAAACTCCTGAACATTTTGTAAAAAGCCCCATCACAATCGGATGAATGGTGTAGCAATGCATTAAGTACATACATAGATTCGATTTTATATATATATATATATATATATATATATATATATATATATATATATATATATCCATTCATAGTAATCCTGCCCGAGGGCAGGTCCTTTACTTCAATCATAACATTTTCATGCTATGCTTTGCAGCTTTACGTACTAGGGAATGTAGGTGTGGTAGCTTCCCGTTGCTTTCCACACCGGATATATATATATATATATATATATATATATATATATATATACACACACACAATCTTACCAATAAAAATCTCATATACAGGCTTTCATCAGTTGTATAGTTATACAAGGTTAAGTCTTTACATTATAATAGTGCAACTAGCTTCTTAGGGTCCATATGAAATATACCTTATATTTCTACATTTGGGGTTTCTTTCTTTCCACTACAAGTAGGGTATAATTCATTAAAATCTTTTGATGGTACAATGTACAGTCAAAACTTTAGGTATCATTTGGCATCCCTCTTCTGATGAATTCCAAATTCAGATCAAGATCAACCCAGATCAAAGAAGGATCACCAAGAGAAACATTCTTTCCACTGTAGCTTCAATATTTGATCCTCTTGGTCTCTTAGGGTGTGTGGTAGTGAAGTGTAAACTCATCATCCAAGCTCTTTGGCAGTTAAAGGTAGAATGGGATGAGCTATTGGAACAATCTTCTTCTATAGTGCAACGTTGGTTGGAAATCTGTAATGAGTTGTGTGTGTTAAATAATATTCGTGTTCCTAGAAATGTAATGCCCTATGTTAATGCAAAATGTGTGGAAATACATGGCTTCTGTGATGCTTCAGAATCTGCATATGGCGCCTGTATTTATATTCGTAATGTATCGCAAAACAATCAAGTATCAGTGCATTTGTTGTGTTCTAAGTCCAGAGTTGCACCATTGAAGCAACAGACTATTGCTCGTTTAGAACTCTGCGCCGCGTTGTTACTTGCTAATTTGATGTCCAAGGTCATTGAGTCGTTAAAACTTTCTGTACCATTTGCTACTTATTATTGGACTGACAGTACAATCGTCCTGTGTTGGTTGCAAAAAACCCCATCTACTTGGAAAACCTTCGTTGCAAACAGAGTTTCCGAAATACAGTCTCTAACTAGAAGCTCAGAATGGAGACACGTATCTACGCTGTGCAATCCTGCTGATCATTTATCAAGAGGTGTCAATCCTTCAGAATTGTCATCTTTGAATGTTTGGTGGAAGGGACCTGAATGGCTCCATGAAGTCGCTCCGACTTATACTGATTTCATTAACAGTGAATCGCCAACTAGAGTGGACTCAGAATTGAAGACACAAATTCGGGTACTGATGTCTAAGGTACAAGCTCCTGAATTTGAGAAGTACTCTTCATTTCTCAAACTGAAACGCGTATATGGATATGTGCTGAGATTCATCCATAATACTCGTAATAGAGACAAATTATATTCCGGTTCCTTGTCTTCAATCGAATTGAAACAAACTGAACTAATGGTGGTGAATCGCATTCAAGCCGTTGATTACAAAAAGGAAATCCACGATTTAACTTCCAAGAAACAAGTAGATTCTTCAAGTGACTTGAGATCACTTAGTCCATTCCTGGATAAAAATGGACTTCTCAGAGTTGGCGGCCGTCTTGAGAATTCTCAGTTGACATTTGATGAGAAGCATCCAATAATATTACCAGCTAAAAATGTTGTGACTAAACTGTTAGTGAAGCATGAACATGAGATGTTACTTCACTCCGGTGCTCAAGCAGTTCTGTGTTCACTGCGCACCCGTTATTGGATACCTCGTGGTAGAAATACTATTCGTGGGGTAATTAGGTCCTGCTACAAATGTTTCAGAGTTAAACCACCCCGAACTAGTCAGATGATGGGACAACTTCCTGAGTATAGAGTAGAGCAAAGTCTTCCCTTTGTTAAGGTAGGTTTGGACTACGGGGGTCCAATTGTAATAAAGGGAGACAACCCAAGATCTAAGGTGAAATTCAAGGCTTACATAGCACTTTTTGTATGTTTAGTAACTAAGGCTATCCATTTAGAAGTTGTCAGGAGCCTTACTACTAAGGACTTTATTGCTGCCCTCTATAGATTTGTTTGCCCGCAGAGGACGCCCTTGTCTCATATTGAGTGATAATGGTTCAAATTTTGTGGGTGCCAATAACGAGCTATTGAATTTTGTCAAGAATCATGCGAATGCTATTACCGAGAACATAGCAAATATGAATATTGAATGGAGATTTATTCCTCCTTCTAGTCCCCATTTTGGTGGACTTTGGGAGGCAGGAATAAAATCGGTTAAATCCCTTATGAAAAGGACTATAGGCAAAACTATTCTTAGTTTTGAAGAATTGTGGTACTTTGTTGTGTCAGATCGAGTCTGTACTAAATTCTAGACCTATCTGCACGCCCAGTGAATCCCATGAAGAAATGTACCTAACTCCCAGTCACTTCCTGGTCGGTAGACTATTAACTAGCACTATCCCTCCCGATATAGCCAACTGTCCCCTTTCCTACGATACAAGGTGGAAGGTAGTTCAGGCTCTCTACAGGTCTTTCTGGCAACAGTGGTCCAGACAATACCTGCAGTCGCTTCAGCAAAGGAGGAAATGGCTGTCTGCCGGAAGATGGTGCCCAGCTGTCGGTGATCTTGTGATCCTTCGGGACGACAACTTACCACCTCTGGTATGGAAGACTGGTGTGATCCAACAGCTTCACCCTGGGATCGATGGTGTGGTGCGAGTGGTCACCCTTAAGACTAAAACTGGATTATTTCGACGAGCAATTGTGAAACTTGTTCCCTTACCCAGTTGTGTTGAGAGATTCACCGATGTGTTAAATCGTGAGATCTCTCAAAGGGGGGAGCATGTTGACGCCTCAGGTTGGCTGCCTTGAGTGGTTGGCGGGAGTTGTCAATGTTGGCCAACCTGAGTCCTCTCGTGGTTTGAACCGCGTGGCGTACGCACTCCTCCTTGTGCTTGTGGAGCTCCTAGCGAGCGGTCGTGTGTGTGTGTGTCTCGCAGATGGCGACGTGTTTAGTGGTGCGCCTCTGCACATAGTGTTTAAGCATCTACACGAGCACATAAATAACTGTGAGTGATAAATTAAGGCTGAAATCAATAGCCACACATTATAAGCATTATTAAGTGAATTAGAAGAGGGACGCTCTGTGTAAGTACTTTGTGAGAGAACTGAAAGCGACGAGAGCACGTGGTAAACTTACTGTACAAGACGTGAGCACGTGTAAATTACTTGTTTAAATATAGTCTTATCTTCATATGTTTAATTATTTGTGTCACAGCATTTCCTAAAATACAGTCCACTTTCCAGAGAGAAGAACTTTATCGCTATTTACAGGTTAGAAATAAAGCTCAGTGAACAATTACCTGTATGTGTAGTAGGTATTTATTAGTATTCTGCTACATATTTTTGGTCCTCCGGGCTTATGTACATCACGTATATAATTTCCTTACTAATACACGTTGTGCCGGAGCTATATAACAATACAACCGTTATATACAATACGTCACATATTCGTCATCATTATGACGTCAAAACAATATTACGCACAGTTTGTAACAGAAATAAATCATCATCAACTAGTGATTAATTGTGTAAGGAATGAGTATGGATAAGAGTTAATAGAGATTCCCTGATTGGGGAGGTACGGAAAAAATAAATGTGTTTTAATCGATGTACTTTTCCTTTATGCTTTGTCAAATATACCGTAGAATTAGTTTCACAAATAATGTGCTGCCATCTAAAGTCAAGAATTTCGAACAATTCTTTGAAACTAATAAAAGCTTTTCCCATTACTTTTGAATTATAGCTCGCGCAATGGATTTAGAGGAATGTCCTTGAAGGTCAGTCCAGTCGGTGAAACTATCCAGACTGCTGAGCTGTGAGCTGCCTCTTACAAAAACGCGTATAGTCCAGAGTGAATTATAGTGGAAACAGACGTGTAGATTTTATATTTTAAACCGTATTTTTTATATATAATAATTTGTACCTTTGCTGCCAGTAGTTTTAAAATTATAGTGTAGTGTGAATGTGTATTTAGTTAATTAGTGAACAATTTTGATTTTTTTTAAATTTACACAATGCCTCCTATGATTTCAAAATTACAAGGAAAAACTCTTCACAGTCAAAGTCGGGAAATTATTGTGAATGTTCACGACTACATGAAAGAGGAAGCAAAAGAAAAGGAGCGATTTTCACCCGTGTATTATAAACAAGTGAAGAAAATTCAAGAAAGAGTTTCTAAAACCACAGGTGTGTCGCGCAGTTCTGTTCACAGAATTTTACAAGAAAGAAGAAAACATGAAGAGGAAGGATCTTCTTTTGGCACCCCTGGAAAGAAACACGATGTCCCAAAAAGAATAACTGACATTGATGACTTTGATAAATGTGTAATTCGGCGCACTATATATAATTTTTACGAAGAAGAAAAGACTGCACCAACAATTACAAAAATTATTGGAGAAGTTAAAAGAAAAAATTGAATTTAGTGGTGGAGCCAGTAGTCTTAGAGCAGTAATAAGGAACTTGGGTTTTCGCTGGAAAAAAAACCAGAACTAACCGAAGTGTTTTAATTGAAAACCATAATATTCGTTCCCTTCGAGAGACATATCTTACATGCATTAAAAAATATAGAGATGAGGGAAGGCCAATAGTGTATGAAGACGAAACATATATACACAGTAGTCACACTAGTCCGAAAGGTTGGTCTGACGACAGTGGCTCAGGTTTGATGGCTCCCGTTTCTAAAGGGGAACGTCTTATAATTGTGCATGCTGGTGGAAGGTTTGGTTTTATACCAAATGCTCTCCTCATTTACAGGTCGGTGCTAAAAACAGGAGACTTCCATGAACAAATGAATACAGGAAACTATATTAAATGGTTACGCACCATGTTGATTCCAAATTTACGCCCAAACTCTGTCTTAGTTGTTGACAACGCTTCGTACCATAACACACAATTAAATAAAGTCCCAACATCAAATTCCTTAAAACAAGATATGCAAGCCTGGTTAATTCAACATAATATTCATTTTGATGAAAATAGCACTAAAACACACTTATATGATTTAATCTTAGAAAATAAACCAACACATAAAACCTACGTTATCGACACTATATTAGCTGAAAATAACCATACAGTGTTGAGAATTCCACCTTATCATCCTGATTTAAATCCCATTGAATTAATTTGGGGTGATGTAAAACAGTGGGTTGGTAGTAAAAATGTTACTTTCAAAATTAAAGATGTTGAAATGTTGTGCCGGGAAAGATTTAAAGAAATTGGTAAAAAGGAATGGGAAAATGTGTGTAATAAAGTGGAAGAGAACGAACACGAGTACTGGGAGAAAGATGGAATCATGGAAGAAAGAATTGAAAAAATTATAATTGAGGACAATGGAATGGAAAGCAGCGATGAGGAGAGTGAACATGAAACTGACCAAACGGAATATGGAGATAATATGTCAGGTGTTGAAGAGTTGGATGAGTACTAAAGTGACATTTAGTGGTATTTAAAACTTTAACAGACTGATATAAACCATATATATAGGGTATATATAGTGAATGTACTTCATCCACGGATTAAAATGGCCGTATATTAATTAATTATTTTTTGTGAACTTTTACAAATGTTTAGCAGTGACTGTACATATTTTGATATTCGCTAGCGAGGGAGTTAGCAATGACGTGTGGTGACACTTCCTACTGGCTGAGATCTACATCTGGTAAGTACAAGACTCGCATCTAAGCTCCCATTACAAATTTTCATTCAAGGACATTCCTCTAAATCCATTGCGTGGGCTATATATGCAGTGTTTTAAGATGCGTTAGAAAACGTTCCAAATTGTAGGAAATGTTACCGACAACAGAATAACGCTTTAAGCGAAAAAAAAATCATTGCAGTTTGATCGAGAATCGAACCTAGGACCCCGCGGACTGTAGTTAGAAGCTCTAACCACATGACTATCAAGCTAATATGTTGATTGCTGCAATAATAGTACCTCTATAATTAAATACATTTTATATCGATATGTGTATTATGTATTAATGATGCAAGAAAGTTTCGTTAACATAACATTATGAAGCATTTAAACTACATTCAGGTAAAATCTTGTCTACAGCAATTATTGTAGAACATATTCTTTTGTGAATCAATATTCAATTTAAAAATATTATTAGGCCTAATCGAGAATGAGTGTAACAAAAGGCATTTTATGATGCCTTTATTTTCCTACCCAGATCTTTATTAATATTATTTATGTCCTGTGCATCCAACAAACAGTCGTTAAAGTGTTGCATTTTGCGTTAAATTTAAGGAAACTTTCATCAATATCATAAGAAAACAATCAATTGATCTTGAAATCCGACATTTTGTCTAGTTATACAATCCTTAAACAAGGCTGGAGGCATGTACAAACGATTCCCATGTAAAGTTGTACACCTCATACTCTGAACAGCTAATACAGTGTTTATTAGTAAGAATTTATCAAATTATTTTGATTAAAAGATCGAGATTTCGATGTATTTTTAAAGATGTAAAATCTTGAGTGTGGATTTCTTCGGAAGGTAAGTGAAGCCGGGGTTCCGTGTCATAAAAATACCTTTAGGTAAAATTTGTCGACCATTTCAAGTCTAAATTTAAATTGCAGCGCTAATTTACTTCCGGTCGTTAAATAAATGCTAACTGCAACTACCAGACGTTTAATCACGGATAATTAAAATCGCATTTGGAGGCATTTTAATAAAAATGTGCTCTTCTTTTTTCATCAGTTACACTGGTCAACATGGTTTTTGTCTCATGAGAACCAATAGTTGTAGTTAATGCAGTTTTTATCATGTTTTCAAATATGTTTTCGGAATTTCTCCATCACCCACAGTTTTATTTCAATTTCAATTAATGAATTTAAATAATTATTTTTTAATACACATTTTTCGTCCATTTGCCCATTGCAAAATAAAACTTTCACCAGGAGATTTTAGCTATGGAAAAGAGATATAAAGGCAAATGGAATCCTAATATGCTGGCGGATTATTGTTGGGCCATCAAGAGGGATGCTCCACAAGCGAAATATAGCAGAAAATCGTCATTTCTTACTTTCTAGGCGAGTCCGAATGTTCGAATATCGTGTAGTTACGAATGTTGAAAATATTAAAGTGTTTGAAATTATGAATACCTGTCTTTCGGAAACCTTGCGTGATGGAGAGAACCCTATATCATATTTGAATTGAGAACAAAAAAATACTATCAGAATCAAATATTGTTATTTCTGAGACAAAAAAAAAGTTTCTTTTTTTATTGCTCAGTGTTATTTAAATTTCACTTCATTTCTCGTGCTGCGGTAAATATGAATAGTAAAATCTAATAAATATATATGTATATATATATATATATATATATATATATATGTGATTAGGGATCTTAAGAAATTAATAACTTTATTTCTACAATTGACAAATGTAAATAATAGTAATAGCCCTGGTCACTTCACTGGGAAGCATAGGGCTTGAAAAAAGCTCGCCAACGAACTCTGTTGTTTGCAAATGTCTTAATTTCATTCCAACTCATCCCTGTCTGTTCAGCTTCATCCCTGATGGTATATCTCCATGTTGCCCTAGGTCTTCCTATTCGGCTTCTCAATTCTGGGGGTTCCAATCAAATGCCATTTTTGTGATGTTATTATTCTCTTTTCTTAACACATGAACAACCCATTTCCATTTTATAAATTTGATTTTTTTTACAAATTTCATTTTGATTCGTTCTTCTCTAAAGTTCTTTATTTGTTATAATCTCTAGACACCAAATACCCAAGGTATTTCTCAGGCAACGATTTACAAAGATTTGCAAATTCTTTCCATTTTGTTTTGTAGCCTTCCATGACAAATGTGAGAGTATAAATTAATGTAGGTATTCAGATTACGAACGCAAGTTTCTCGAGGTAAGTATAATCAAAATGTCTCCTACGCTTTGGGTCTCCAATGTAAGGTTATCTTACTTGCTCACTGGCACTATCGAACCCGTAGGTTCATGGCCGCGCGGACATAAGCTCTCCATACATCCCTATCCTGAGCTAGTGATTTCCAATCATTCCCTGCATAATCTACTTCCCTCAAATCATAGTTAATGTTATTCTCCCACCTCATTCTTGGTCTACCAACTGGGCGTTTTCCCTCTGGCTTTCCTACAAGAAGCTTCCATGCAAGTCTTAAATTCCCCATACGTGCAACATGTCCTACCCATCGCAGTCTATAAGACTTAACTTTTCTTATTATATCTGGCTTCTTATAAAGACCATGTAGTTCATTGTTATGTAGTCTTCTCCATTCACCTGTCTGTTAAGGTTATCTTAGGGGGAAAAAATGTTACATATATTGCACGGCTCTCTTAAGAAAAAAAAATATTTCTTTTAACGATGAGTATTACTCTATAATGATAATGGACATTAATATTAACCTGGTTTTTACACTGTGTGTACGAGACGTAAACTGTAACAACTTTTCTGTTTTCGATTCCATGATTGATTTAATCACGAGTGAAATAAATGAGATGTGAAAAAAAGTTACATTAATGCTGCAAATGTAGAGTTAATAAAAGTTCAGCCTCATATTACGTATTTTGTCGAAAAATGCTAATGGAAAAATGTTGTTCTATTTCACATTCCCAATATACTGTGTGAATCAGTCCAAAGTTATGCTTGGATAACTTCCGTATAAAATATTATTTTACAGAGAAAGTCGTAAATTTGCGACCCAAACTCTAGATAACACTTAATGATTAAACACAAAGAATTTTGTGTTTTAGGTTTGTGCTCTTACATTACCCACTCTGTATTTGTCCAAGGGTTTCTTATAATGTCAACGATCCTAGCAACTTACGAATGTTTATCGATGTATTTGGTTGCATCCCGTATAGACTTGAACGTTTGTTAAATAGTAAATTAATTTATTCACGTAATTTGAGGGTATTAGTTGTTAACTATGAAATACGGATGTCCTTCATTTTGCCTGTTTGAATGAATTTCTTCCGAAGTAGTACTTCGTTCGATTATGTTAATCTTGATTCATTATATCTTAGTAATGATGGGCTGCATGTTATAAAATTGATCAATTTGAAATTTAAATAGATGTGCCTGATCAATGTTAGTATCCAACTCAGTATTTCAAACGAACCACTTCATCAAGATTTGCAATCTGTTTGACTTGCTAACTCCGTGGTTACTCTCTACCTCTAGATTTCCTTTTACAGCTTAATGGCACTTTCGTGATTTATTGACTAGAAAAGATTGCATGGAGATAAGATACCATGTTTACTGAAATCAATCTTCCAAAACCATCATGTTTACTAACCGACATCTGCTTCTGTTTGGAATCCTAGAAATTACTATGTGATTACTATGTACAGTACACAGGGTGCAACAAACCTGCCACATTTAGTGGACATATTTCTTAGGTTTGGGTGAAATAAATGCGTTACGAGGACATAGCTATTAAAACCTTTTCAAAAACTATTTTTCTTCTAGTGTATGTTATATGTTGCATAAGCTTTTATTTACTTATTTATTTATTGTAATGTCACAACATTTTTCAGCTATCTTGTGCACTGTACAGTTCATCCCATATTAGATCACCAAACACAAGAACTTGGGAAAAGTATAAAAGCAGATTAAATGGATAAATGTAAGATGTTTTAGATTTTCTGATCCTGCATATACCCAGTCATCTTCGATAAAATCAAGTCGGATGTAGAAGAGTCGACACCTAGTATTTTGAGACTGGAAAACTATTGGTCGAAAATATCTGTTTACAAACTACATGAGATTTTGAACAAATTGATCACGATTGCATTATGGAACTATGCAGGCAGTAAATTATCTCTTGGTGTCTACAGAGGTATACTCGGACCAACGGATCTGTGCCCCTATAGAGCTGGCATCGTTCTTAGAAACGTACACGTCAATACTCATACCATTTCACCGCATTCCCCTCCCACTGCGTCAAACAGCAGCCAGAGTAACTTATCGAGTAGGGATGCTGCCAAACTTCCCCCAGTGCCATGGCTCTTGAATATTGAAAAAAGCAAGGTTGGAGTCGAATTGGCAACACTGGAGTGCAAGAGAGAGATAGAAAATAGAGAGAGAGATAGGGATGCAGGAAGGGAAACGATTTACCGAGGCAGAAAAGGAAGTAGGCTTTAGTTCGCATATCTTACGGGGGCACAGATCCGTTGGACAGACAATATAATGATGTGAGCTATGAGCCTTCGCACAAAAACCTCCAGAGGTGAGATGTGAGGTGATTGCACTGATAGAGGGATAGGAACTGACTTTTTCATAAGTAATGCCACGAGTGATTTCCAATTTATCTAGAGAATTTGGAAATCAAGAGTAGCATCTGGTAGGACTATTTAAGGAATAAAATTAAGCTGTTTACTCACAAATCATTATTTAAATATAGTTATTTTAAAATATTTATATATTTAATGTAAAACGACGATGTTTGAAAACAAATGAGAAACGATTGGTACGCTTCATTTGCTTTTTTTGTTCATCACTGCAACCAAATCACATTATTTATTGCCAAAGGAACGCAATATTGTAAGAATGCACTCTAGTAGAGAAAAAATGAAACACATCAAACTGTATATTAATTCATTTCTGATGTCCTATGATGTAAATATGACAATTATATTTTTCTGGAATATTATTACCTGGGAAAAAAACATTTAAGAAAGTGCAAACAGTGGTTTATTTTTTTGGTGGTATAATCAATTCCTACAAAATGTTTTCATATTAACTCCCACATGCGCCATGTGTTGACATTCATGCACTATATATACAATCTGGTAGCCGTATTTCATAGTCAGTCACTGCAAAATAATGCTATGACCTATTCAGAATGTTAAAAAGGAGGTGCTTTCTTTATTAAGATAAACTTTAGTTGGTAAATTCCAGGCGAAACACGATTGTGATTGGTTGTAAATAAAAAATCATTGAAACGTGATTGGTCATTGACTCCCATTTGGGGCATGAGTTAAATAGTCATAAGTAATGCCACGAGTGATTTCCAAATTATCGATAAATTCACGACTCACGAAGTGAGGAGTGTATTTATCTAGAAAATTGGGAAATCAAGAGTGGCATTTGTTAGGACTATTTAACGAATAAAATTAAGCTCTTTACTAAAAAATAATTATTTGAATATAGTTACCGGTGTATTAAAATATTTATATAGTTAATGTAAACAGCGATGTTTGAAAACAAATTAGAAATATGAGGTTATGTATATTCACTGCAACTCGATCATATTATTGATTGCCAAATAGGATCGCAATCTTGTAAGAATGCACTCTAGTGGAGAAATAATGAATCACATCAAACTAATATAATCAACATTATAGGTTAATCATTTATATTTTGAATAAACAACTCAGTAAAATCACTGAATCTATTCATTATTTACTATATTCAATGTATTTATTGGAGAAAAATAATGGTCTAACCTGTTCAGAATATTAAAAAGGAGGAGCTTTCTTTATCACAAAAGCAGGAGCTGATAAAGAGAAATCTATATAGAGCGAAGTGAAACACGACTGTCATTGGTTGTAAAACATTCATTGAAACGTGATTGGTCATTGACTACCATTTGCGACATGAGTTAAATAGTCACCAAAACATTTGTGGAATTCTTTGTACTATGTTTATTAGTAAAGTGCTGAGTATAGCTATGTTGAGTTTGGAGTCCCGTGTCGTAGATTTCAATATTTAACGGCATATTATTAGAACGCCAAGCTCGAATAGAAGGCGGCTTCTGAGCAAAGTTTGTCGTCCCTTTTACGCTCAACTGGATTCAGGGGGCTAATGACCCGGAATGTTAAAAGCGTTATTAATTACATATCTATCTTCTTAATTAGTAATTTGCAGCGGTTATTTTGCAAATAACTAACTCACGGGCACTGTCGAACCCATAGGTTCATGGCCGCGCGGACATAAGCTCTCCGTATATTCCTATCCAGAGATTTTTCCAATCGGCCCTGTATAATCTACTTCCCTCAAATCATTGTTAATGTTATTCTCCCACCTCATTCTTAGTGTACTAACTGAGTGTTTTCCCTCTAGTTTCCCTACGAGAAGTTTCCTTACACCTCTTTCATTTCTCTTTCGTGTCACATGTCCTGCCAATTGCTTTGCATTTGTTTTGAAAATGTAATAATTTAATTTTTTTGTAGAGATTGCATGCATTTCGGTTTGTTCGAGACGTTTCTTTTAATTTTACTAGAAATGTTCGTGATTATGCGTTTGTTCATAGCCAAACATGAACATAGTCCATAGCAGCTGAAAACTTTAGTCAGACTTTACACGTAACGTGGGATGTTACGAATAATAAATGCTGAAGTAGGTTGAAATCTCAAATGAGTTTCTTACTTTTTCTTTGTTAGAGAAGTAAAAGATAAGTCGTAAGTTTGGCTGAAACAGGAAATAACGAAACTTTTATAAAACTAATCTTGTAGTGGATATCTCCGCTCGGATTTCCTGTACTTTGATCATTGTCCACTTCTATTGTCTTCTGTGTCGTCGTTGAACGAAAATTCTCAATAGCCTACACATCAGAATGCTGCCGTACTTGTTCAATAATATTAACAATAATAACTATTTTTTTTAGTTTGTCTCTTTGTAAAATTATACGTTACATTAAGATATGCATCGGCATTACACTAATTTGATCAAAGTTATTCCATATAAAGGACATTCCATACGAAATCGGCAAAAAAATTGTGAAAATTCAACTCACACCTTTGAAAGTTTACAATTTTTTTGACAGTGAAACTTAACGGACTTTTAATTGTTGAATCATGGTGGAAGATATGGACAAATTTCTGTCCTGTTATATAGAGTGTCATCGTTTTGTAAGATATAAATCGAATCATCAGGTTTAGAAATGGAACATGTGAAAATTATATTTTGTGCTGCAAAGTATCTTGAAGCTTCGCTCTACGCATAAATCATAAGAATCCTTCCCTAGAGTATGATGCATACGTTTTTGGGAATAGGCTATATTAAGTTGGACATCACTAAATGGAAATTCGGAAAGATAGGCCTATTAAATGTCGTAAATGGTAATTGAACTAGATAGTCTATAGGATGCACTTTAAGAAAAGACAAAAGAACATATAATGAATCTCCAAAAGGAATAGGCTAAATGAAGACCAGGACAGTTGTGGAGAAAAATTATTTTTATCGAAATGCAAAGGAATGGAAAACTTGAAAGAAACGAGGAAGATAACTTAGAATAAGACCCTAGTAGTCAATTAGTGAATTCACTGTACCACTGCCGTCAGACTAATGAGACGATGTTGATTGTCTTAATGTTCTGTTGGAGTAAATTAATTTGACTGTTTAGTTTATACAAACTCCCTCTCTATTTTGTTTAATTCCTCCTTTTGTTTTACATGTCCGACGCCACAGGGTCTTACAGGGACACAAACCAACCGAGAGAGGATTTTAATCTCTTCATCACACAATACTTTCTTGACCACACAAGGACATGACCTTCTGTGGATGAACGATTAGCTTATTGTCAAGGTCAATTCGGAGACCACACGAACATTTAAAACAAGGCACACCATTCACCCACACATTCCTACAAACCTACACACTCACTGGCACTATCGAATCCGTGGGTTTATGACCGTGCGGGAAAAAGCTCTCCATACATCCCTATCATGAGCTAATAGTTTCCGATAATTAATAATAATAATAATAATTAATTATTATTATTATTATTATTATTATTATTATTATTATTATTATTATATATATATCCAATTTTAAGGGGGTGATGGGTGAAATTTCTATTTTCTAAATTTTTTAAGCTATATACTTGATTTTTTGTACACCCATTCATACCATAATGAATAATATTATATTGATGTTTCATATTTCTAGGCTTTAAAGTTTTTGAGTTATTGAAGAAAATCGATTTAAAAATTTGCATATTAAAATTTGTAATTAGTCCCATAATTTTTTAGTAAATTTTTATTTTATTTTTTTTCTACAGGACCACTGACTTATTTAGAGCAACACTATGCATTAACTTTTCTATATCATTATAATAAAGGAAGAAAAAAATATCTATCCTCTGCATATGAAAATTAATTTTTTTAAATTACCACACATATTTTATTTATTTAAAAAAACTATCAACGTTGTTTTAAAATCCATGCATAGAATTGTTAGCCACCATAGTGTGTGGGACAAACAGTGAAAATGCCGTGCTTCTATCATTAAAGTTGTCAATGCTATTTTGATTTGAATGTATTGAAATGCAATTCAAATAAAAGTGTGGAAAAGCCAATTTGAAAGTTGGCATGCAGTTTAAATTGAAAATGTAGCATACATGCTCTCCTACAGTCATTAGGGAGACTTACAAGCGCCATTGGACACTGAAACTTCACCAACTTATACTTTAAGGTACATAGTATTTTTTAATACAAAAAAGAAAAATGCTAAATTTGACCGAAAATGTCGAAAATTTCACCCATCATCCCCCTTAACAATGTTCATACGTTTTTCCGGCACCAATAATTTGTCTTCAATTTCGCTTTATAATTTTCCTCCATTCGTCTCTATTATAACACATTTCTTCCTCTGTTTCCCAGTCCTTCAAAGTTTCTCTAATCCCTTGGATCCACGAGAAATTTGGTCGTCCTTTTCGTCTCGTTCCTGATGGTGTCCATTCCATTATCTTTTTTTTGTAATCTTTCATCCTCAATTCGCCCAATATACCCGTACCATTTTAGTTGCTTTTCTTGGATAAATTCTAAAACTGAGTTTCGTGCATTCATGTTCTCTTTTATAACTTCATTTCTGATTTTCTATCTCCTTGATATACGTACTAGCAGACCTTCTCCAATAGTCAAAATCTGCTACCATTAATTTTCTTTTCATCTGATAATTTGTAGTCCAAACCCCTGAACGATAAGTCATAATACTTCTATCGTTTTAAAAATGTTAACTTTAGTTTCTCTTTTGATATATTTATCCCGTAATATTCCATTCGGACAGATATTACGTATTTTCGTGAGTTTATCTTTGATCTTATTTCCTTTTCCTGCTTCCCATCTTCTGTAATTTTTACTCCCAAATATTTGTGTTCCTCTGTGTGTTTAATTACCCCCATTTCATCTTCCAGTATTAAATCTTGATGAATGTCCCCTATGGATATATACCTGCTTCGTTTTTTTTCCATATTCACCTTTAGTCCCCATTTAGTCCCAATAATAATAATAATAATAATAATAATAATAATAATAATAATAATAATAATAATAATAATAATAATGATGATGATGATGATAACAATAATAATAATAATGATAATAATAACAATAAAAAAGATAATAATACTCATCATCATCATCATCATAGCACATTCACGAATTTAGGCCATTTGTTGACCTGTTTCGGCCTCAAGAGAAACGCCATCCAGAAGTATTTTGAGTGGATGTCCTGGCCTTCTTCTTCCTGCTGGTTGATATCTTAACATTTGTTTGGGTATCCTATGATCTTCCATTCGATGAACATGTTGCATCCATCTTGACTTATAATCAGAAATGTTGTTGTTTTCTAAAGGTTCCATGTGTAATTCTTCTAAGATGTCTTCATTTTTTTGTGATCTAGTAGTGTGTATCCTGCAGTCCTCCGAAGGTATCTCATTTCAGCAGATCTAAGTCTTTGTATATGCTTCTGTTTCAACGTCCATACTTCGCTACCATACAAAAGTGTTGGAAGAGCCAGTGTTTTATACACTTTTAGTCTTGAATGTTTTTGGACTAACTGTGGCTTGAAGATAGAATTTATTAGCCCTAAAATTCTTTTAAAAAAATAGATATTTGTGCATTTATATCCTTTTCTTCTTCATATGAGATATTGCATCCTAGATATGTAAAATTATTCACCTGTTCCAAAATTTTATTGTCCAGTACAATTTTACTTCTGACAGGATCTACACCTTGAAATGCCATAATTTTTGTTTTCTCTGTAGGTATCTTCAATCCATATTCTTTTGTAATAATAATAATAATAATAATAATAATAATAATAATAATAATAATAATAATAATAATAATAATAATAATAATAATAATAATAGTACGTCATTTCAGCTGGTAGATTTAAGGGCGCAATGTCTTCTCTTCCACTCAAACACCGATTAATACAATAATATAACATTCTATACACTTGTTACATTTTAAATTATTAATTAAGGTCTAGCCTATAAAAATGCATAATGTGAATATAGTCTATTATTAACATTAACAAAAACATGGAATAAAATAAATTAAGAAAAGCTTCCTAGATGAATATCTACACATACACACAAAATGATGAAATGTAGTTGTTATGCGGGTAGTATTTTCATTATGTAAAAATTACAATTTCAATTAACTTAGATTTAAATGATAGCTAATAATGATCGTCAGTCCCTGACATGACTGGGATGCAAATTATATGCTCTGGTGATACAAATTGTTAAAGATTTTGAGAATAAATATGTCCTGTGCTGTCGAAAGTAAAGGAGTATCTTGTGATCTTGTGCCAAGTTGTTATGACCCGGTACATTTTAAAATGAGTTGTTAAATTACTTTGTAAATGTGTGTACAAAATTTGGAATAGCGTAGTTATAACTTCGCAGATTGAATATAAATTGAATTCATGCATTATGAGCACACTGTAGTATATCAGTTAGGTCAATTATCAGATTAGTGAGTGATATGTCGCAGTATACGAAGTGTGGCATTACAATAGTATAGTGTATAAGTTAGGTCAATTGTCAGATTAGTGAGTGATATGTCGCAGTATACGAAGTGTGGAGTGAGTGATATGTCGCAGTATACGAAGTGTGGCATTACAATAGTATAGTGTATAAGTTAGGTCAATTGTCAGATTAGTGAGTGATATGTCGCAGTATACGAAGTGTGGCATTACAATAGTATAGTGTATAAGTTAGGTCAATTGTCAGATTAGTGAGTGATATGTCGCAGTATACGAAGTGTGGAGTGAGTGATATGTCGCAGTATACGAAGTGTGGCATTACAATAGCATAGCGTATAAGTTTGGTCAATTGTCAGATTAGTGAGTGATATGTCGCAGTATACGAAGTGTGGAGTGAGTGATATGTCGCAGTATACGAAGTGTGTGGCATTACAATAGTATAGTGTATAAGTTAGGTCAATTGTCAGATTAGTGAGTGATATGTCGCAGTATACGAAGTGTGGAGTGAGTGATATGTCGCAGTATACGAAGTGTGGCATTACAATAGCATAGCGTATAAGTTTGGTCAATTGTCAGATTAGTGAGTGATATGTCGCAGTATACGAAGTGTGGAGTGAGTGATATGTCGCAGTATACGAAGTGTGGCATTACAATAGTATAGTGTATAAGTTAGGTCAATTGTCAGATTAGTGAGTGATATGTCGCAGTATACGAAGTGTGGCATCACAATAGCATAGCGTATAAGTTTGGTCAATTGTCAGATTAGTGAGTGATATGTCGCAGTATACGAAGTGTGGCATTACAATAGCATAGCGTATAAGTTTGGTCAATTGTCAGATTAGTGAGTGATATGTCGCAGTATACGAAGTGTGGCATTACAATAGCATAGCGTATAAGTTTGGTCAATTGTCAGATTAGTGAGTGATATGTCGCAGTATACGAAGTGTGGAGTGAGTGATATGTCGCAGTATACGAAGTGTGGCATTACAATAGTATAGTGTATAAGTTAGGTCAATTGTCAGATTAGTGAGTGATATGTCGCAGTATACGAAGTGTGGAGTGAGTGATATGTCGCAGTATACAAAGTGTGGCATTACAATAGTATAGTGTATAAGTTAGGTCAATTGTCAGATTAGTGAGTGATATGTCGCAGTATACGAAGTGTGGAGTGAGTGATATGTCGCAGTATACAAAGTGTGGCATTACAATAGTATAGTGTATAAGTTAGGTCAATTGTCAGATTAGTGAGTGATATGTCGCAGTATACGAAGTGTGGAGTGAGTGATATGTCGCAGTATACAAAGTGTGGCATTACAATAGTATAGTGTATAAGTTTGGTCAATTGTCAGATTAGTGAGTGATATGTCGCAGTATACGAAGTGTGGCATTACAATAGCATAGCGTATAAGTTTGGTCAATTGTCAGATTAGTGAGTGATATGTCGCAGTATACGAAGTGTGGAGTGAGTGATATGTCGCAGTATACAAAGTGTGGCATTACAATAGTATAGTGTATAAGTTAGAGGTCAATTGTCAGATTAGTGAGTGATATGTCGCAGTATACGAAGTGTGGCATTACAATAGCATAGCGTATAAGTTTGGTCAATTGTCAGATTAGTGAGTGATATGTCGCAGTATACGAAGTGTGGCATTACAATAGCATAGCGTATAAGTTTGGTCAATTGTCAGATTAGTGAGTGATATGTCGCAGTATACGAAGTGTGGCATTACAATAGCATAGCGTATAAGTTTGGTCAATTGTCAGATTAGTGAGTGATATGTCGCAGTATACGAAGTGTGGCATTACAATAGCATAGCGTATAAGTTTGGTCAATTGTCAGATTAGTGAGTGATATGTCGCAGTATACGAAGTGTGGCATTACAATAGCATAGCGTATAAGTTTGGTCAATTGTCAGATTAGTGAGTGATATGTCGCAGTATACGAAGTGTGGAGTGAGTGATATGTCGCAGTATACGAAGTGTGGCATTACAATAGCATAGCGTATAAGTTTGGTCAATTGTCAGATTAGTGAGTGATATGTCGCAGTATACGAAGTGTGGCATTACAATAGCATAGCGTATAAGTTTGGTCAATTGTCAGATTAGTGAGTGATATGTCGCAGTATACGAAGTGTGGCATTACAATAGCATAGCGTATAAGTTTGGTCAATTGTCAGATTAGTGAGTGATATGTCGCAGTATACGAAGTGTGGAGTGAGTGATATGTCGAAGTATACGAAGTGTGGCATTACAATAGTATAGTGTATAAGTTAGGTCAATTGTCAGATTAGTGAGTGATATGTCGCAGTATACGAAGTGTGGCATTACAATAGCATAGCGTATAAGTTTGGTCAATTGTCAGATTAGTGAGTGATATGTCGCAGTATACGAAGTGTGGCATTACAATAGCATAGCGTATAAGTTTGGTCAATTGTCAGATTAGTGAGTGATATGTCGCAGTATACGAAGTGTGGAGTGAGTGATATGTCGCAGTATACGAAGTGTGGCATTACAATAGTATAGTGTATAAGTTAGGTCAATTGTCAGATTAGTGAGTGATATGTCGCAGTATACGAAGTGTGGCATTACAATAATATAGCGTATAAGTTTATAAAATTGTTAGTGGCTCCATCCTACTTACATTATACTTATGAAGTTTTATTTTTAAGAGGGTAGAATTTGAATTGGAATATACGTAAATTGCAATCCTAATTGCTTCAATTTCGTTGAAGTTTCTAAATTTATTTAGGGAATGAAAAATGAGTAGACTATGTTTAAGATATTATTTATCTGAAATTTCTAGTCAGCATTAGGATAAAGCCCATGTTTTGTCGACCATTGTCTCTTTCTCTGACGATGATACCCCGCACATACATTCCCTTATGTTAAGAATAAACTGTATTATTCCTACATTTTTTAAACGAGACATTGTAAGTATTAAATAATATTTCTCACAAATATGACTAAATTAAGAAAGTAAATTAATAATAATTTCGTAATAAAACATAAAAATAACTAAGCTCGCTCTTGATATCAGAAATACTTTCTCTTTAAAGTTCTAAAGCCTACATTTATTTTTGGTTTATAAAAAATCCTAAAAGTAATTCATGATAATTAGGCCCATATTTTATATGTTTTGTGTTAATTTGTTTTGTTGAATATGAGTATCCGTATTTAATTTGGCCAGACTTTTGAATGAATGAATTGAAGATTGAATCCGTTTAACTATTCTTAGGACAACCAAGAAAAAATGAAGAACAATGTCAGTAGATTGAGGAAGAAACTGATCATCTAATGTAGGGCCTATATCATCGGAGTAACGTAACTCCGCCTTCCAGGCGCCCCCACCTTCAGATGCGGGCTTTAATGCCGCCAACGGAAGGAGAGAATAACAGAAATGTCATAAAGACAACCTGGTGGCAATGGTAAAAGCAAAAGTTCTCGAGGGATGAGATTTGACGTCCTTCTGGAAGAAGTATTGAGAAAGTAACAAGTCACATGGCCTCGTGAGATGATATTGAGGGTAAGATGAATAAATGTATGTTTTGATTAGAATTGTAATTTAATGTGGCATGTACGCCATTAAAGCGGAAGCTTGTAGTATCAACAGGTATATCCGGCACCGTGTGTTTTATGATGCCCATAAACTCTGGAGCATTGAATTAATACTAGTCACGCTTCTGTAATTACATATTCAATAACAATAGAAGTGCTGTAATGCTTGTATCATCTGAGCTTGCAAGATAATTGTTACTTCACTATAGAATGTATCTTCTTAAACCCTAGAATAAAATCATTCAAGGAGTACACGGATATGTATAACATTACATCATTACAATTTCTAACATTATGGAACATCGCTGATCCCTTTTAAATATTAATAATATATTAGCTGCATTGAAGAGAAGTATAATCATAAGTAATGCCACGAGTGATTTCCAAATTACCGATAAATTCACGACCCACGAAGTGAGGAGTGAGTTTATCTAGAGCATTTGGAAATCAAGAGTGGCATTTGTTAGGACTATTTAACGAATAAAATTGAGCTGTTTACTCACAAATCATTGTTTAACTATCCATCCATAGTAATTCTGCCCGAGGGCAGGTCTTTCACTGCAATCATAGCATTTCCATGCTATGCTTGCAGCTTTACTAGGGAATTGTAGGTGTGGTAGCTTCCCGTTGCTTTCCACACCGTGAAGGATGATGATGATAATGATAATAATGGACATATGATTTCGGGGACCGTTTGGGCCTTAAAGTTTTCCTGACATTTGTCTTACAGGTGAGGAAAAACCCCGATAAAAACCTCACCCAGAAAAAGTGCCCCGACCGGGGATCGAACCCGGTCCCGCTTCGTGACAAGGCAGCATGCTACCTCGAGACCACAACGGTGGACATTATTTAACTATAATTATTTTAAAATATTTATATATTTAATGAAAATGGCGATGTTTGAAAACAAATGAGAAACGATTGGTACGCTTCATTTACTTCTTTCGTTACCACTGCAACCAGATCATATTATTTGTTGCCAAAGGATCGCATTGTAAGAATGCACCCTAGTGGAGAAATTTATAACCAACATTATAGGTATTAATTAATTTCTGATGTCGTACGATATAAATATGTCAATTATATTTTTCTGCAACATTATTTCCTGCGAAATAATAGGTTTAATAAAGTGCAAACAGTGTTTTCTTTTTTTATAGTATAATTAATTGCTACAAACATTTTTATATTATATCCCGCAAGCGGTAGCGTAGTGGTTAAGGCAATGCGCTACAAGCCGGGAGATCGAGGGCTCTGGTCCCGGTGGGTTCAGGATTTTTAAACTGATCCAAACCTTCTGGTGGCACTATGGTCCTGTGGTCGACACAGCTTCTAACGGAAATGAGTACCAGACACTTGTTCTGGTGGTAAAGGCGGCCGTCGCGCAGGACTGATAATCCGGCTGACATCAAGTGCCGATTGTCCAGAAAAAGCCTTAACCTCCCACTACCCCAAGGGCCTCCTGAGGCCTGTAGTGGGATCACTTCACTTTAATTTTATTTTAATTGAAGTAAACATACTATAAAGTAGAAATTTTGTAAATATGGTTTCTTAAAATTGAAATTGATCCTCTAATGGCAAGGTTAACGGATAAATGATATGTGAACGTATAAGAATGTCTTTCTCAGTTTATCATTAATATGAAATGGAGAATATTATATTTGATGGATACATATGAACGTATCACTTCATTGCAGCCTTTCACAGAGTCCGATATGATGAGGGATATAATATAAACACACGCAGAGCTGGAAGCTGAATTGAAGCCTCTCTCCATTTTGTGAAATGAAAAGGAAGCTAAATTACTTTTTATACGTTTCCACCAATTTGCATAAAGCTTTCCAGATAGCTTTATTGAATGTATGATAATCTCTCTCTCCCATGCATACATGTACTCATATAAGGTAAATACAAAGTGGTGGATATATGGAAGATCTATAGGGTTGGTCTTAAATTAATGTACTTTTCTCTCATACAGGGCTATTCAGAAAGGCGGAACAGACTTCAAAAAGAGAAAAGTTCAAATTTCACTATTTTATGCATTCAATATGAGCACCATGTGTTACACGACAAATATAAAAACTGCAGCTCATTTATGCCACACACGAATCAGCTGGTCTCTAGTTATCGAATTGACAGCTTAAACAATTCGATGTCGCAGGTTTTCTAGAGTGTCAGGTATAGGGAGGATAAAAACACGGTGTTTTACGTAACCCCACGGGGTTAGGTCTGGTGACCTGGGAGTCCACCGGTAATGAAGTTGATCTTCTGCTCCTCCTCTTCCAATCCAACGTCCTGTTGTGTCGCCAGTTTAATACAAACAATCAACATGACGTACAACAGCGCCAATGCGGCGCGATCAGAACTTTAAACTTTCCTGTTTCCAGGAACGTTGGAATTGTGTTTATATTTTCTGTAGTTTGGAAGAAATAAATGTTTGAAATCTGTTCCTTCTTCCTGAATAACCCTAGATATCATATGTTTTATTTTCTATGGTCTTATCTACAAGATTTCGTTGATTTGGATATATATATATATATATATATATATATGATATGAAGAGAAAAAAGAATGCTTGAGTCGGGATTTGAACCCGAGTGTCTAAACTCTGTACGTTTAGCGCTCTAACCACCTGAGCTATCCAAGAATTCCAACACAAACATACATTTTTCTTATATATGTAGTATTCTCAATTCACACAAGAGGTAGCGGAAATTTGTTCCGACTGACATCTACTGGCTAACATAACAGTTAAGCAAATTTTTAAAGAGAATATTTACTTTATAGCAGTAACGCTTGTATATATAGATGTTATAACTATATTTTTGACATTTGGCAATGAAGGCAAATATGATATGAAAAGAAAAATGAATGCTTGAGTCGGGATTTGAACCCGAGTCTCTAAACTCTGTACGTTTAGCGCTCTAACCACCTGAGCTACCCAAGAATTATATATATATATATATATATATATATGATTGTTTTCTTTCTAATTTATTATATGTCCAATACTCTCTCAAAAACATTCGATATTTGTGTCCAGCGAAATGCTTGGTCGAGGGATGTGATGCGTTGAAGCTATTATTTTAAATCTTCGATACACAGGGATACCAGATACCTAGGCTTGTCGCGACGCCATTACAGAGGGTGATGAAATTGAACGAAATGGATGACGTGAGTGTGGAGAAATAGTCGGATGAAGTTTTTGCAGGGGAAAATGGGATAAATCCTCGTGAAACCTACCCGCTCATATTAATCTACCACGAACCCCACGAATACAAGTTCACCATTTACACACACTTTTGCATTTTAATAATCGGCATTTGAATTACGTACAACTAACAACATTTTATTTAATCACTTTGTACTAGCCACAACCGGCCATGTTTCACAATGACTCAATCTGATATGAAACGAAGGGGAAAGTAAATAAACGTATTGTAGCAAACATAGAAACACTAAGAAAATACACAATTTAATTCATCATATTCAACGCTACGTCGGGTAGGTTGACAAGGTAAGACACTGCTATTCACTTGTCAGTTGTGTCGTTACATTGGGAGTGCACCTTACGCGAGTAGGAGGGGGATCGCATTTTCACACCTGATGAGCATTTAGTAACAGCTCTGGAGCAACTTGTTAGCATGGATTCAGTAGCAGAAGGTATGCTCCTTCGTAATACATTATTTTTCCATTTTATTATTTTTTATTAATCTATGAATCATTTTATAAAATGTTATTTCATAAAATTATATTCAAATAATAGGATATGACAAGGGTTATAAAAATTCTATTCTGATCTATATGCATTATTCTATGTTATTGACATTTTCTAGACTTATTGAGCTTATTGTAGAAAAAATTAGAAATAATTTGTACTTATTTTCTTAAAAAAAGTAATTTATTTACAGGCAGACGAGCATGCGCTGATACTAGTGGCTCAGATGACAGTGTGATATCACAATATATAAACTATTTTTAGTATTTAACAAATTCTTTAAATTATTCCCTACCAAGTTTTGTCAAGATGTATTCAATTACATCTTATCAGTGGTTACACACATCAATAAACCTACAGATATTAATCGACATTATAGAGCTAAAATGAGGAAGACCAAGGAAACCTTTTACTGAAAGTTCCGAGGAAATGAAGATAAGGACTTTAATGCTACTAGTGTCAGACAAATCTTCCGAAAAACCTTAATTATGTTACTCAGAAGAGTCCAATGGAGATTTGGAAAAGGGCATAGATGAAATAGTAAAGCTCTCCAAAATTATAATAACAATAATTCCCGCGTTAATACCTCCAGCGCCGCGATATTGTATAAAGTCCTAACATTCCATGTTCCTAGAAACATTTCCCTGTGTTTGAACCTTTGGCATGGGCTCCCTGAGTAGTCCTCGCCCGGAGAACCTAATGGGGGACTATTTGGCATCCGGAAAATGTTACCCCAGTGGAACCCATGTCCGTATTTCTTGACGGTTGTATTTTTATGGTGAAAGATCGTCAATCTTTTGACCAAGGAACTTTTTATTCTGGCTTATCACCTTCGACCAGTAACCCTATCAGCAGCAATGCTACCGCCGGCATAGCTCTCGGGATCTTTTAAGCACGCACGCCACTCCACCACGACAAGGTAAATATACCATGGTATGTATAGGAAGCCAAATATAATAACAGTTAGGCCTACGTCTCGTTGACTGCGATGGGCAGGACACGTGGCACGAATGGGGAATGAAAGACGTGCATGGAAGCTTCTAGTAGGAAAACCAGAGGGAAAACGCCCAGTTGGTAGACCAATAATGAGGTGGGAGAATAACATTAACTATGATTTGAGGGAAGTAAATTATACAAGGAATGATTGGAAAACATTAACTCAGGATAGGGATGTGTGGAGAGCTTATGCCCGCGCGGCCATGAATATACGGGTTCGATAGTGCCAGTTATTTATAATAATAATAATAATAATAATAATAATAATAACAGTAATCTCAATCATCACAATCATAATGATAATCGTGCCATAATAGTAACAATAATGTAACTTTAAAATAGAAGTCCTCCTTTCTGCGAAACGTTCAGTTGATTTAATAATAATCCGAACGACTGTTTTATTAGGGCCTAAATATATGAATTACATTTTTCTATAATATTACTAGTAGGTCTAAAAGTCGTCAGTTACGTAATAAATTCGATATGGCATTGTGTAGTTGTACAATTTAGATTAAGGGTTTAGCTAGACACATCTGTTTTTTAGAATGGAGAGTTTTATGAGACGGAAAAGTAATTTGAAATATTGCTTAGCATAATGTAATCAATCTTACTACAGAAAAAGTTCTTATCCTCTTGATTATATTTTTCTCTCTCTTTCTCTTTCCCTCTCTCTCTCTCTCTCTCTCTCTCTCTCTGGCTCAAAAAGGTTATCGTGATAAAAGATATATCTTTAATATTAATATGAATCGTGTCAGCATTTTGCTTTACGCTATTCGTCTGTTTGTGTAAGACTTCCTCCCTGAATAATGCTAGGAAGGTTTTGTTTGTTTTCAACTTTTTATAACCTGCAAAATGTTTTAATTTTGTCTTCTGTGAACCATTAGCCGAAAAAAAAACAGAGGTAACAAGCGTTTCTAGTCTATTTACATATGTGCAAAACTTTAAAAGAGTTTATTTAAATAATATTTTTAATATGGAATGATAAGAAAAATAAATGCCTGGACGGGATTCGAACCCGGATCTCTGAGTCTGTACCTCAGCGTGATATCCATTACACTACCAGGCGAATCCAATTCAAACACTTATCTTTCTTATATATGTATTATACTCTCCATTATTACTAGATGTCGCGAGAACTCGGTCTTCACCGCCATCTAGCAGTTGACTATATCAAGTAAGCAAATTAAAGAGAATATTTTTACCTTATAGCAGTGGCGCTTATAGATGTTATAATTAAATGTTTAACATTGAGCAATGCAAGCTTAATATGGAATGATAAGAAAAATAAATGCCTGGACGGGATTCGAACCCGGATCTCTGAGTCTGTACCTCAGCGTGATATCCATTACACTACCAGGCGAATCCAATTCAAACACTTATCTTTCTTATATATGTATTATACTCTCCATTATTATAATACATATATAAGTATAATACATATATAAGAAAGATAAGTGTTTGAATTGGATTCGCCTGGTAGTGTAATGGATATCACGCTGAGGTACAGACTCAGAGATCCGGGTTCGAATCCCGTCCAGGCATTTATTTTTCTTATCTTTCCATATTAAGCTTGCATTGCTCAATGTTAAACATTTAATTATAATATTTTTAATATTTTGAAAATCGGGATTGATTCTTTATAATCACCTCGAAACTTTATTGAGTTGAGCTGAAGTTGATCTGCTCTCGTAGGCGAGGGGCACGATGTGATGGAGAAACACAGGACGTGAAGGCAATGACTGTTCCTGGAATTGCGCAGAAGTAATGTTGTCATATGAACTGATTTAAATGTATTATTATTATTATTATTATTATTATTATTATTATTATTATTATTATTATTATTATTATTATTATTATTATTATTATTATTATTATTATTAGCGGCTCCGTGGTGCAAATTGTTAGACGCTCGCATGTGCATATTAAAAGTGGCAAATGGAATCGTAAAAAAACCGGAGAAAGCCCATGTTGAAGTTATCACAAATGAATGAAGCGTTTTACAAAAAAATAAATTGCTGTCGGTAAGAGTTCTGCAAATATTGCTAAGAAATAAAATCAGAAGCTTTATGTAATAGCAGTAGTGGTAATAGGACTTTATTAGACTAAAAGTAAGATATGTACAATGTTATTTACAAATATGGGTCGCACGGGCAGTAAGCCGTACGTGCTGTTGACTGTCCATTACAATAAAGTAATATTTGGTAATAGTATAAAGAAAAACAAAAAGAAAATAATATTACAATTACATAAAAAAACAATATTGCAGTTACATAATAATACAATAACATTATACATTAATTAAGTCCTGTAGAATTATTAAGATTTATTGGTATTGCATTTTGATAACATGCATTTATTCATAAATGACTGTTGTTCTTATATTCCGCGTTTTGTCCAAAAGTTTACCCACGTTTATCCAATTTCCTGGATTTACCATTAACTCGTAGCATGCCAATCTTTCACGATTTGAATTTATAAATCTTTCCGGTAATAACTGACGTCTCCAATATTCTAAATCGTTACATTTTCCTAATATATGTATCTCGTCTTCATAGCTGCTTTATGTAAGCACTATACAGTTATTTATACAGGATGATCTGGATGAAAGGGCGAAAAATATAATTGTTTTAATGTTACGTTTATTGTAATGTATTAATATTTTACTCATTGATCTTCTGCCTTGTCACGCAGCGGACCGGTTTCGATTCCCGGTCGGGACAGGCTCCTGGGTGAGGTTTTTTCGGGGTTTTTGCTCACCTGCAAGACAAATGTCAGGAAGCTTAGAGCCCAACGGTCCCCGAAAATCATCCGGCTATCATCATCATTATCATAACATCCTTCACCGGTGTGGCAAACAACGGGAAGCTACCACACCTATAATTTCCTAGTATAGCTGCAAAGCATGGCATGAAAATGCTATGATTGCAGTGAAAGACCTGCCGTGGGGCAGAATTACTATGGATGGATGGATCTATTATGGTTCCATTATATTTAAAATTTGTTCAGATTGTTTATTTACATAATAGCGCGTATGATACAGAATTATTGTTCTCTTTGTTTTAGGTCTATGACCCGTTCCATCCCAGAATTAAGAGTCCCTTCATCTCTTTTTTTTTTTTTTTTGGTCTTCAGGTATCCTTCTCCCGTCCTTTGGTAACTTATCTCCTGCTATGCGTAGAATTCTATCTGGTGTCATGCGGGATATTTGTTGATTCCATTTTCCCCCCCCACCAATTCACTTATTGCCCGAATTTTCAGCTGTCTTTTTATTTCATTTCTAAATTGATGTTTCCTTGATTTACGTACAATCTTCCTCAGAATATTAATTTAATTTGTTTCAAAATTTTGTTTTGTTTTAACAATATTGCTAGTCATCCATCGGGCGCCTCCCCAGGTGGTGAATAGGGACATGCTCGCCAAATTTGGAGGGTACTGGGGAAACAAAATAGCCAGGGCGGGTCAGGCTCTAGAGCTGTAGTGGAAGAATTGACATAGGAGAAGGAAAACTCCGAAATAAACCCAACAGCCGGCCTAGCTAGCCACTCGAGATCTCAAGCTCAAAGTACCAGAAATGAAGAAATAGAATTATTAGAACAATATTCTAGAAACGACATTGCGTAAATGCTTTTGAACAATGAATTGTGTAACTAAATTTAGTCTGAAGGGAATAATGTCTTGATTAAGGGTGTCGATTGTAGCACGCTTCCACTTTTCCTCGTTAACTGTATTTAAATACTACGCTTAATTATACAATAGCATTCATAAATGTCTAATTTAACATCCCTCAAAGGAATATAGTCTTCATAAGTTAGTTTCAAATCCTATTTATAGTAAGAAATTTATAATTATGTTGGAACTCTGAAATCACCAGAGAGTTAAGTCTTCTCAGAAGAGCGGGTATAGGCAGATATTAATGAAGCTGTTCTAAACAACTGGCGAAACTGCATGGAATATTGATTTTAAACAGGCTGTTTAACTTTCCTTACTCAAGTTAAAATTACTGAAATATCATTTATAAAGACTATTTAACTCATGCCCCAAATGGGAGTCAATGACCAATTTTTGATTTATAACCAATCACAGTCGTGTTTCGCCTAAAATTTACCAACTAAAGTTTATCATAATAAACAATGAACCTCCTTTTTAACATTCTGAATAGGTCATAGCATTATTTTGCAGTGACTGATCCTCTAAGAAATACGGCTACCGGATTGTATATATAGTGCATGAATGTCAACAGGTAGCGCATACGAGAGATAATATAAAACCATTTGTAACAATTGATTATACCACAAAAAAAACACTGTTTGCACTTTCTTAAACGAATTATTTTTCAGGAAATGACGCATAAAAATATAATTGACATATTCACATCATAGGACATCAGAAATTAATTAATAGCTATAACGTTGGTTATAAATTTTTCTCCACTAGGGTGCATTCTTACAACTTTACGATATTTTGGCAATAAATATTATGATCTGGTTGCAGTGATCGAACAAAAGAAGCAAATGAAGCGTACCAATCGTTTCTCATTTGTTTTCAAACATCGCCGTTTACATTAAATATATAAATATTTTAAAATAATTATAGTTAAATAATGATTTGTGTGTATACAGCTTAATTTTATTCGTTAAATAGTCCTAACAAATGCCACTCACTCGTGGCAATACTTATGATAATCTACTTAGGGCCTGTTTCACTAAGAGAGGTAACTGTATTACGCCAGTTTAAGCTATGCATTATACATGGGGAAAACTGACGTAATAAAATTACCTCTCTGACCGTTAATGACGGTCTTCAACATTTTTAACATTACTAACAAATTCAAATCTATACCTTGAAAGAACGACAAACAACTCTCACAGGCCGCTTATTTCAGACTTTAGGTTCTTTTACGTTCTCTAAACTTACAGTTATTCCCATCGTATACATAATTTAATTATGAAATTATTAGGGAGTCCATAATTCTGTATTATACTTACATTTTACTTCCTTTACTTAATATTTTACGCCCATAAATATGCACCAACGCCGTGAACCTAAAATCAGGTGCGAACTGAGTGTACAGCAGGAAAATATAATTGTTTTTTATTTTGATTGAACATCTTGCCATCGCCATCTTAAGTACAGTATTTAAATTGGGATTCTAATGTAAATATGTCTACAAGAATATAAAGAAACACATAAAGACGCCCACATTATTTTATGTGAGCAACGACATGAGGAATATATCATCATCATCATCCGGTATCATGGCAGCTGCCGCCGTCTTCCGGAAACCAAACGCCATTCCTCTCTATCCATCCATTGATCTTTCTCCATTCCTCTGATATTCATAGCTGCTTGTACCCCTTATATCCAAGTTTTCTTCGGCCTTCCTCTCTTCCTCCCTTCTATTGACATCCATTCCATAACAATTTTTGGCAATCTTTGCTCTGGCATTCGTTTGACATGACCATACCACTGCAATCTTTTCTTTTCTATGATGTCTATGATGTACGGCTCCTCTTGTACACCCATAATTTCCCTTATTTCTTTATTTCGTATTCTATCCATTCTAGATTTTCCAGCTGATCTTCTTAAAACATCCATTTCTATTATAACATCGATACATAAGAAGGGAGACAAGAAAAAGTGTGAAGATTATAGAGGTATATCAGTAACGAGTACATTAAGTAGAATATATGGACGTATACTAAGTAAAATGGTTGATATAGAATACCAGGATAAAGAAATGGGAGGAATATATATATATATATATATATATGTTCTCGGACCAAGAAAAGTAAGGAAAATACTTGAATGAATGAGTGAGATAGAAATTAACATATTATTATTATTGCTGGAAGATAGCTGTTAATTATGGGTACAACTAAATTCTGGGAATATGCTAAAAACTAAAAAAAAAACCCACACCAGACACAAACTTAAAAAGCTAGCCAACATGATTCGCCCTAATCTTATATTTGTCCATTTTCTGTAGCATATATTAGGTGTTATTATGCATGGGAGAAATCAAATAAGTACCGGTATATGATCGAAACTTTGTTGGTCAGTGATAGGATATCATACATAATTCTAAAGGGTAAACGACATGATTTTGTAATCGTAAATGTACATTCTCCCACAGAAGATGAAGATGACAATATCAAGGATAAGTTCTATGAATAATTGGTATGCGTATTTGATAGCCTTTCACGGTATCATATAAAAATTATCTTAGGAGATTTTAATGCAAAAGTGAGGCGGGAAGATATATTCAATCCAACAATAGGCAAATTCGGTCTTCATGAAGATTGTAACGACAGTGGGGTTAGATTAGTCACCTTTGCCACATCAAAGAATCTCATTGTTAAGAGCACAACATTTCAGCGTAAGGATATTCATAAATGCACCTGGACATCTCCAGATGGCGAAAATCGTAACCAGATAGATATGTAATAGTGGAGAAATGCTGGCACAATAGCATCATCGATGTTAGATCAGTTAGAGGGACAGATTGCAATTCAGATCATTATCTGGTCAGGGTGAAAAACAGACAACGGCTATCGCTTATGAGAGGAACAAACGCTAAAGATGGTTATGAAAAATTTGAATTCAAAAACTTGAAAAATGATGAAATGCGGCAAGAATACCAAATCAAAATTTGTAATACATTTGAAGTACTGGAATCTCCAGATGACAATGTGTCAAACGAAGAAGAAAATTATACAAACAAAGAATGGGAGGCTATAAGATATAGTATTAAAATGTCAGCATCAGAAAGCATTGGTTATTTAAAAAAGAGGCAAAACTAGAAATGGTTTGATAATTCGGAATGAAAATGGAGATACGAGTATGATTGCAGATTCCAAGAGTATATTAAATAGATGGAAAAGTTACTTTAATAAACTATTAAATGTACATACAGAACAGGATATTGAAGAGGAAAATTTACAGACAGCAGAAGTGCTAGTCGCAGAACCAAGTGCATTAAAGGTTGAAATGGCGGTAGAAAAATTTAAGCTGTATAAAGCATCAGATTCAGTTGAGATCCCAGCAGAAGTGATAAAATCAGGGGGAGAAAAATTGATGAACATGATACACCGATTGCTTAATATGATTTGGGGAAAAGAACCTCTTCCAGACGAATGGAAAGAATCGATTATCGTACCAATTTATAAAAAAGGAGATAAAACTGATTGCAACAACTGCAGGGCATTTCATCACTTTCAACTCCGTACAAAATTCTGGCAAATATATTAGTAAGCAGACTTACTCCTTATATTTATGACATTCTAGGAGACCAATGTGGATTTAGAAGAAACAGGTCTACAACAGATCAGATTTTTAGTATAAGACAGATTTTAGAAAATAAATTAATGAGAATATAATGGTATTGTACATCAACTGTACGTAGACTTCAAAAAGACATACGATGCAATTAAGAGGGAAAAGTTATATAGTATCTTGCTTGGAGTTTGGAACTCCTAAAAAGTTATTTAGACTGTGTCTAAATGGCACAAAGAGTAGGGTGCGTGTAGGCAAACAGTTTTCGGACACTTTTGAAATACAAAATGGGTTGAAGCAAGGATATGCACTATCTCCTCTACTATTTAATTTTGTACTAGGGCATGCCATCAAATCTTTAGAGGCTGAAGAAGGCCTACAATTCAATGGTATTAATAAACTGTTAGTTTATGCTGATGATGTGTACTATTGGGCGATAGCGAAGATATATTAAAGGCCAACACGCACACACTATTAACACTAAGAAATTGGGACTGGAAGTAAATGAAAATAAAACTAAATACATGGTCTTACGTAGAAATACATTACATAATGGAAATGGACAGTTGATGACAATTGAGGGAAATTTTGAGGAAGTGGCTGAATTCAAATGGCTAGGAACAATAATCACAAATAGGAATGAGATGCAAAAAGAAATTAAACATAGGCTCAATTCTGGAAATGCGTGTTATTATGCATTACAGAAACTCTTGATGTCCCAACTCCTTTCAAAAAACGTTAAACTGAAAATATATAAAACTATTATTCTACCAGTTATATTATATGATGCGAAACATGGACTCTTACTTTAAGGGAGCAAAGGAGATTACAAGTATTTGAGAATATAGTTCTTAGGAAAATGTTTGGACCAAAGAGAGATGAAGAGACAGATGAATGGAGAAGACTACATAACAGTGGACTACATGGTCTTTTTAGGAATCGAGATATAACAACAGTTAGGTCTCGTAGATTGCGATGGGCAGGACATGTGGCACGAATGGAGAATGGAAGACATGCATGGAAGCTTCTTGTAGGAAAACTAGAAGGAAAACGCTTAGTTGGTAGACCAAGAATGAGGTGGGAGAATAACATTTACTATGATTTGTGGGAGATAATACAGGGAATGATTGAAAAACATTAGCTCAGGATGGGGATGTATGGAGAGCTTATGTTCGCGCGGCCATGAACGTACAGGTTCGATAGTGCCAGTTAGTTATATGATCGAAAGTGAAGAAAAAAAATGTACTTTTTAGTGAGGGTGTCATAACAGGAAATGAGTAGTTTAGGCGCTCTATGACGTTGGAAAGTAATAATAAGTGTTCAGTGTCTCCCCATACCTTTCTTAGTCAAAGTAAAATAAAAATAATGATGTTTGTCTCTCCATACTCTTCATAGGAAAGAATAATAGTTTCATTTTAATAGTTTTGACAAGGCAATAGTTTTTTAAAATCAATTTAATAAAGCATTAAACTCCATTACGACGTAAATGCAAGGATCCACAATTTTTAGTCAGTATACGAGAAAGAGGTAGAGTTCTGGGCAACTTTATTTCCTGTAAATTTTCAAATACACTCAATTTATAGGTCGCAAAAAAGGCCTGAAGATCAAATTGGATGAGAATAAAGAGAAGTCTACTGCTCTCCCATGACTGAGATCAAATCTGCTCCTTTCAGTCTGTAATAAGATATACTTGCCTCTGAGTAATCTGTCTCACACCCTTTCTAGTACAGAAACAAAATTGAGCATCTGGATAAACTTTGGCATCTTGTTCTTATGTTCAGCCTTTCAAAAAAAAAAAAATGATGGCGCAACACTTGATGGTGGAAAGTTAAAGTTTGGAAGAGCGATTCACACTAGTAAGTTGTTACGTGTGCTGTCTCCTTTGAGATCAAATCCGGTGGCGTAAATCTTTCTTCATGCAGTATTCATATCGTTTGCTTCAGGAGGAGTTGTTAAAATGCTCTCTTGCTGCGACGCGGGCCCATGTTCAATCCTGTCTGGATTTTTTTAAACAACGTCGTTAATTTTCACAATGCCTACATGTTACCAGGCTTCGTTATATAAATACATTTATATACTTCAAAGGAAACAGCTCATATATATATGACAAGGCAATAACGATTGGAACGTTTCATTACTTTGTTTACAAAACACTAGGCTAACAAGATTGTTTATTTCCACTACTAATGCAAAGCGCGTCTGATTAATTTACACTAAGTCAAGTTAATATCTAATTTCATTACACGAGTAAGTCCTGGATTATTGCATCGCTTCATATAGACGGTTTCTGTCATGGACCGTTGTAGTCATAGAGAACCGAATAGAGCGGCCTCTCTGTGTTAAATTTTGGACGCAATTTCATACCGCTGCGCCATCTGAAGATGACCACGGTACTACTTGAGCATGGCCACGGTGGCTCAATCGCAATAAAAGTACCCTATCCTTACCCATTCTTTTAAAAATAAAATTTAAAGCTAAACACAAGCAATGCTACTTTGTGGACAATTTTAGCATGTTTTATTCTTACTCTCTTCGAAAGAAAATTACAAGAACTTTGCCAACTTTTCAGATGTCTTTAACTATAAATTATTTTTTTTTTAAATTCATCAATTAGTAAGTTGACTAAAATGATTTTCACAATTTCATAAGTATTTATTAAAAACCATTCCACTTTTAGATGAACATAAAGAATATGGGAAATCACTATTTATTAGAAAATAATTGGAAATGTTAGACCTATACAACAAAAATATTGGCAAAATTTTTGTAATAATTTTCTTAAGTAAAAATAAAAAATGCAAAATTGTTTACAAAGTAACATTTCTTGTGTTATTTCCATTAAGAAATATCAAACAGGATCTGGATAATGGATATGCTAAGGCAGCACCATTTGACGAGCCTGGTCTAATGAGTCTAATATGCTATTTGTTTTTGTTTTTTAAGAACTGAAACCATAAAGTAATTTAAGCACAAGTTTTTAAATGTTCTTAAAATGAAAATTCAAAAATACCTTGGGTTTATAAGAATGTAGCAAAAAGAAATTCTATGCATCATTTCTCTATTCTGAACTACTCATATGTGAATGCACGCACATCAACTCTATTTAGTAACCAGACTTGTCTTGATTAGTTTGCTTTTAAAAATAAAATAACATGATTCATTTATTGCCTTGTATTAAAATTAATATTTTAAAAAAATTATACATTTTATAGTTACTGCAGTATGTACATTATTCAAGATGAACAGAATTTTTTCAATGAAACTTCAGTCACATACGTAGTTAAAGATTCAATATTTCAACAATAAACCTAATTATTTTATATGTAATTTTATAAGAAGATTATTTCACATTTATTTACTAGCTTCCTATTACCCCAATCCCTATAATGGGATCACCTACCTTTACATTTTGATTACAAAATCTAATAGTTCATTAGAGAAGAAATATGTATATTCTCCAAGGTGCAACAAGCTGAGAATGCCCTTGGCCTACCAGCTAGCTGCTGGCCCAATATCCACCTGCGAGAAGAATCCAAATTGTTTGACATTTTAGGCTTACACACCTATTTAAGCCTAACACAAATGCCTACCTTCATTACTACCAGGAAATCGCTGAATAGTTGAATGTTAGGCCAAATTATTGTTGTTAAAATTGACGGAACAGTTTTGTGCTCTAAGTAATTACCAACACTTCATATTAAGATTTTTTTGCACATGTTAAATAAATGTTATAAAAGACATAGAAAGTTCTCAACGAGGTAGAAGTAAGGATGAATTAAAATTTACATGACACAATATTAACATAATTTTAAAATTTGTAATTTAAAATATGCTCTATAATAGTTCAAAAATTTGTTTTTAATAAAACACAACCACTTTTCTGCATAGTCTATAATGTACTGGTACGTTCTTGCAATACACTTGTAGATATTCTTGAAGCGCAACTTCTTTACACTACTGTAGAACCTGGAAAAAAAATATATACATACACATATATATGTATATATACATATACAGTGAGTTTCACTTGACCTGCGGTCGTTAGTGGGAAAAGTGACTGCAAGCATTGAGTCATCAACTCACGCTGTCCATGCAATGTCTATGCTAGTGGCCGCAAATCGAGTGAAACTCTCTGTATATATAATATTTGTCAATGTCCTTCACAATGAAGGTATTCCCAACCCTTATATATATTGACGATCTAGGATCATACTATTCTAAGTAAGTGTTTTATTTAGAATTCTAGTTATGTCAATGTCCCATATCTATGGGCATTGAAAAAAAATAAAAACCAAGAATTTCATACTCTAATTTTCCAAAGGTGTTACTAATCAAAATATTGAATTCCTGATTTATTATCAAATGGCTTTGGAAATGTAACATTCACAACAAGAATTGTAAAAAGATGGACTTCACACAATATGATCCTGAACCATTGTATATGTACACGGTGATTACAAATGATTGGAGCGATTTCATGATTTTATTGTAGCGATCTTATTTGACATATCTTCACAGAACTTTAAAGTTATGAATAAAAACTCATAAGGTTTTTTTTTGTTTTCTCTCGCAGCCGTGTTTCAGCTTTAAACCGAGAGAGCGCAGCAGTTATCAAAGATGGCGACAGGCGAGGAGAAAGCATATGCTGTGCTTGAATTTCATTCAACTCAATCTGTGATAACTGTGCAACGACACTTCAGAACGAAGTTCGAGAAAGATGCCACGCAGTGCCACTCCATTCGGCGATGGTATGCGAATTCTTTACAAGCTACAGGATGCCGCTGTAAAAGGAAATCAACGGGTCGTCCTTCAGTGAGTGAAGAAAAGGTTGAGAGTGTGCGGATGAGTTTCACACGTAGCCCACAGAAATCAACACGAAAAGCGAGCAGAGAGCTGAACATTCCACAACCGACCGTTTGGAAGATCTTGCGGAAAAGATTGAAGCATAAACCTTACCACTTGCAATTTCTACAAGCCCTTACGCCCATTGACAAAATGAGTCGGTTTGAATTTTGTACACAAATGCAGCAGTTTATGGATGAGGATGGTTTTTGTGAGAAACTTGTCTTCAGTGACGAAGCAACATTCTTTGTGAATGGCAAAGTGAACAAACACAATGTGCGAATCTGGGGCACAGAAAATCCCCGCGTTATTGTGCAGCACATTCGCGACTCCCCAAAAGTTAGTGTGTTCTGTGCGGTTTCTCAGTTCAAAGTTTATGGCCCTTTTTTCTTCTGCGAGCAGAACGTTACAGGACACGTGTACCTGGACATGCTGGAAAATTGGCTCATGCCGCAGCTGACGACCGACAGTGAGACCTTCATCTACCAGCAGGATGGTGCTCCACCACACTTCCATCACGATGTTCGTGAATTTTTAAACATGAGATTGCCAAACCGATGGATCGGTCGCAGTGGAGAGAATGATCAGAAATTGTTGTCATGGCCTCCACGCTCCCCCGATTTGACGCCCGTGCGATTTTTTTGTTTGGGGGTATGTGAAAGATTCAGTGTTTGTGCCTCCTTTACCAGTAGACTTACCAGAACTGCGAGCTCGCATAATCAATGCCTTTGAACAAATTAATAGGGACATGTTACGTCGAGTATGGGACGAACTTGATTACAGACTTGATATCTGCAGAATCACCAAGGGGGAGCATATGGAGCACCTGTAACATCTCAAAAAAAACCTGGGAAGTTGCTCTATGTATCTGTAAAAGTTCGTGAAAATATGTCGAATACTACAGCTACCATAAAATCATGAAATCGCTCCAATCATTTGTAATCACCCTGTATTATGTACATGTATACACTTACATATTTTTAAGTTCTTTCTTGTAATATTTCACAAGCAGTCAAAACTTGCATTGAAAATTGAAATTACAATACCTGAAAATACTTTACTTAAAAGGACAGAATACTAATACCATAAATAAACTAATAATAATAATGATTACACTGTCTTCATTATTACCATTCAGTGTTTATTTACTTCCTTTTTTATGTATAAGTCTTCAATATTGGAATGTTTCTCCTCTGGTTTGCAACGAGCATTCTAATATGCTGTGTATATTGGCGGTTCGTATGGTTTGTAATTATATCCAGTTTTATCTGTTGGCACATGTGTATGGATCTACTTAGACTTGGATTTTTTTGGCTCAACTTTAGATTACCTTACTCTTCAGTTTCTATAATATATTCTTTTAATACTGTTTCTCTACGTACTTCTTCTGCCTTTACTAACATTTGATAATATTTTAAACACTTGCAACAATACTTATAACTTTTTTTTTACAATTATTAAATATTTATCTATGTATGCAATGATTTCTTCAAAGTTCTGCAGATTTGTTGTGCATATGCACAGATGCTTAAATGAACTTCAACTAAATGGTGGAGATATCTGTGAAATTGGAATAAAATCAATATTCAAAAATGGATGTTCACTCATTTCATTTTGTTAGGTTCCGATGCTAAAAAGTTAGTGAACATTTAATTAAATAATATGACTGTAAATTGTTTAGTTAGGTTAGGAAGGGGAATTTATTGCAAAGGTTGGTCATATCAGTTTCACATCTATGTGGTTCCATCTAGCAATACAACTCTATAAACTTTTTATAAATGTTTGCACATGTGCACTATTATTCTGCAGGACTTAAAAATTATTAGGAAACGTAAACAGAAGTTTTTTTCATTTTTTTGTCACCTAATGGAAACTTTATACCTAAATTTCTGTTATCTTTTAAGATTAATTTTTACACTTATGGGTGTTCTGAATAATGCTATCTCACTTTCATAACTGAATCTAATAAGAAACACTAAACAAAAATAATGAAACTTCAAAGTTAGTAAAATGAAGGTAGCAGGATTAGATCCACTCTGAATACCTCAAATTTACTTACCTAAAATTTTATACATGTGTAGACTTCCCAATCACTGTCATACGAAAATACACATATAGGATTTGATCTTTACAGCCTCATTTATTCTGTGAAAGAAATAATGATGAATAAGTACACACATTACAGGTTAAGAAATAAAAATAAATTAGGTAGGCCTGTAAACAATTTTTAAGGGGTATTTTAATGTCATGATGCAAACAAAATATACGGCGTGCCAATTTTCATAATTCACAGTTAGGCCCATTATTTGAAAACACTATTTTCTGAAGTAAAACTTTTTGAGAAAAATTATACCATATGTAATCATTCACCTAGGCCTACCTTCCATTAGCTGTATTTTCCAGCTTCACTTTATCCTTCGGATTGTAGATAATTAATTAATTTAACAATTAACTTCGATGCATCAATAATATTATATTATATTCAACCTCAAAACTTCTCTTCGTACAGTACATAACAATTCCACCGTTGATTTATTTAAATTTAATTCGAGTTTACATTTTACAACTCGATTTATTTGTACGTCATACGTCAACAATCGATAAAATAGCGACGGTGGCGCGGTCTCAAGATGACCACGGTACTACGTGGAAAAAAAAAAAAAAACTAAAAAAATATTGCGTCCAAATCTCCCTATAATGATTCAATGGCCTGATTGTAGTCTAGTGGAGAGAGCTGTTTCTCATGCATGAAGACGAGTGTTTGGTCCCGCTGTCATGTTTTTTTTTATCTCTCTCTCTCTCTCCTCTTTATTTCAACTAATTTTCTTTGTTTTGTTTTGCTTTGTTTTATTTACAGCATTGCACACGACTTATTTACGCGAAATTATTTTCCATTGAACGACACACAACGAAATAGAAAGGATTTTATTTTCTAAATAGTTGTATACTTATGAATCAAATAACTGACCTCTGATCCTGCGCAGTGGCTTCGTTCTGGGACTTGAAAAATTATCTGTGCGCTATCAATTAGTTCAAAGGCTGTACATAATATATTTGCTATACCTTTTTTACAATAATTTCAATATGTTGCAAAAATTCTCATCGATGCATTTTTATTTTGATCACACTTTGATATACATTAAGGTCTACATACGTCTGTATATGACTTGCTTTTTATGTAATGTGAATAAACTCATATTTAGGGCATTGCATGTTATTGGGTGAGTATATTAGTATTTTGAAATTCTCTGAATGACACATAGCTGACAGATGTGCTTCGATTTCGATTGCATTTAGTTCAATCTGGACTCATTTATCTAGTTCATTTGAAATTCCGGAAACGAAGAGAGTGGTTAGTTCATTTCCTTTTCATCGCATCGGGACACTTGTGATGGTAATTTAAATTTTCAAATCAATTGTAGAATCTTTTTCCGCCTTTTTTTTATTCAGTCTGCAATACGGAGAGAGAGAAAAACGGTTCTGCTTCTCTCTCTCTCTCTCTCCCTCTCTGTCTCTCTCCCTCTCTGTCTATCTGTCTCTCCCTCTCTCTGTCTCTCTCTTTCTCTCTCTTTCTTTCTCTCTCTTTCTTTCTCTCTCTCTCTCTGTCTCTCTCTCTGTCTCTCTCTTTCTTTCTCTTTCTCTCTCTCTCCTTCTCTTTCTCTTTCTCTCTCGTTCTCTTTCTCTCTTTTTCTCTCTCTTTCTCTTTCTTTCCCTCTTTCTCTTTTTCTCTCTATTTCTCTCTTTATCTCTTTCTCTCTCTGTTGCTCTCTTTTCTCTCTCTCTTTTCTCTCTCTTTTCGCTCTGTCTCTTTTTCTCTTTCTCTTTCTCTCTTTCTCTTTCTCTCTTTCTCTTCTCTTCTCTTCTTTTCTTTCTCTTTCTCTCTTTCTCTTTCTCTTTCTCTCATTTATCTTTACTCTTCTCTCTCTTTCTCCTATTCTCATTTTATCTCTCTTTTAACTATTCTCTTTTCCTCCCATCTCTTTTATCTTTCGAAGACCTTCTCTCTCTTCTCTTTCTCTCTTTCTCTCTCTCTCCATTTCTCCATTTCTCTCTTTCTCCATTTCTCTCTTTCTCTCTCTCTCTCTCTCTCTCTCTCTCTCGTGTTTGTACATAAGTGGGTGGTTGCGGTTTTCTATATCGTGTGTATGATGCAATATATAACAGCCTCGTGTCCTAGACGTAATGGTTAGCATGTCTTACTAGCTTCCGAGAGTTTGAGTTCGTTTCTCAGCTTTACTTAGACTATTTAATTCATGCCGCAAATGGTAGTCAATGACCAAAAACCATGTTTCAATGAATTTTGTTTTACAACCAATGACAGTCGTATTTCACCTCACTCTTTATCGATTTCTCTTTATCAGCTCCTGCTTTTGTGATAAAGAAAGCTCCTCCTTTTTAATATTCTGAACAGGTCAGAACATTTTTTTCTCCAAAATTCATTAAATACAGCAAATCAACAAATTCTGTGATTTTACTGAGTTGTTTACTACTAAAAAAATAAATGAATAACCTATAATATTGATTATAATATACAGTTTGATATGTTTCATTAATTCTTCATTAAGGTGCATTCTTAAAATATTAGGATTCTATTTGGCAATAAATAATATGATCAACTTGCTGTCAATATACATAACCTCACATTTTTTATTTGTTTACAAACATCGCCATTTACATTAAATATATAAATATTTTAAAATACCAGTAACTATATTTAAATAATGATTTTTGAGTAAACAGGTTAATATTATTCGTTAAATAGTCCTAACAAATGCCACTCTTGATTTTCTAATCCTCTATATAAATTTGGAAATCACTCGTAACATTGCTTATGACATTTTTCTCTCAATATAAGATCTGGAAAAGAATCCACTTAGTTCTATGAGGAAAATTTTGTAGATAATTGAGTGTTGTATTATAAAATAGAACGTGGTTTCTAGGCGCTTAATTCCATATATTATCAACTTCTAGTCAAAATATGCTTTAAGACACGATTGTAATGGAGGGAATTTTACGGTTAGAGAAGAGCTACATACAACGCAAGCACATGTCATTCTGCTTGATCAGGGCTGTTAATGCTCACTAGGCGTGAAAAGGCCTATTCAACCCCGCTCCTCCTATTCAACGTCGGTTAGGTTGATAAGGTAAAAGGTAAGACAGTGCTATTCATTGTCAGTTGTGTTGTTTCATTGGGAGTGCATCTTAATGCGGGTAGAAGGGGGGATCGCCTAATCACACTTAGTGAGCACTTATTAACAGCCCTGTGCTTGAGCAAACCATGGCATTGCGCAAGCGAAGTATCGTTATTCTCTAACCGTACGGTTTTCGTCACTACAGTCGCGTCTAAGGAATGCCAACATAGCCGGTCTTCTCTCTTCGGAGTTGTAGCACGATTTAATTTAATTTTCTCTCCTACTTGGTCGCACAGCCTTTGAAAGAATTGATAACGCACAAATAATTTGTAAGTCCCAGAACGAAGCCATTGCGCTTGATTAGAGTTCAGCTACTTGGTTCACAAGTGCCCAACTATTTGAGAAAATAAAATCCGTTCTATTTCGTTGTGTTTTGTGTAAAGGAAAATGATTTCTCGTAAATAAGTAGTGCGGTAAATGCTGTAAATAGAACAAAGCCAAACAAATAAAAGAAAACAAACAAAATGAATTGAAATAAGGACGAGAGAGAGAGAGAAATATATATATCATCTTCAAGGTATGGGCCTGTTGGCCCGTTCCGCTCCCCGGCGCACTACATGCCGCAGGCGCAGGTCGTCCTTCCAACGACGTTTTGGTCTTCCTACATTTCTTCGGCCTATAGGCCTATAATGAAACAGCTGTTTTGATAAACGATTATTTGGCATTCTTTGTATATGTTCAAACCAATTACGTTTATTTGTGTGTATTTTCTCGTTTATATTATAGATTTGTAGTTCATCTCTGATATCTTGACTTCTCTTTTGATCTCTTAGAGATACACCTGCAACTGATCTGAGATATCTCATTTCTATTGTCTCAATTTTATTTTTATCAGAGATCGTTAAAGGCCAAGTCTCAGACCCTTATGTTAATGTTGGAACGGCTACTGTTTTGTAAAATTTTAATTGATTTTCCCTTGTGATCTTATTTCTCAAATATCTTCTTATTGAACCATATATCTGTTGAAATTTCCCTAATTTCTTATCCATGTCCAAATTTTGCTGGTACGATATCATGCATCCCAGATAATTGAAACAAGTTACTTGTTCAATTATGTTTGCTCCAATTACAATGTTTGTCCTTTTATGCTGAGTTCCAATAAATGCCATTGACTTTGTTTTCTCTGTTGATATATATATATAAAGAGAGATATAGATAAAGAGAAAGAGAGAGAGACATGACAGCGGGATCGAACACGTGATCTCATGCATAGGTAACATACGTTTCCTCCACTAGACCAAAATCGTGCCTGCTAGAAACAGTCTGTATGAAGAAATGAAATACTCCAGGACTTACTTATATATTGAAATTATATATTAATATGACTTAGTTTAAGTTAATCAGACGCGTTTTGCATTAGTTATTGAAATAAACAATCTTGTTACGCCTTGTGTTTTGTAAACGAAGTAATGAGATGTTACAATCATTCATTTTCTGCATATGACCTGTTTCCTTTAATTAATTAATATATATATATATATATATATATATATATATATGGTATGATAAGAAAAATAAATGCCTGGACGGGATTCGAACCCGGATCTCTGAGTCTGTACCTCAGCGTGATATCCATTACACTACCAGGCGAATCCAATTTAAACACTTATTTTTCTTATACATGTATTATACTCTCCATTATTACTAGATGTCGCGAGAACACTGTCTTCACTGCCATCTAGTAGCTGACTATATCAAGTAAGCAAATTAAAGATAATATTTATTTTACTTTATAGCAGTGACGCTTTATCGATGTTATAATTAAATCTTTAACATTGAGCAATGCAAGCTTAATATATATATATATATATATATATATATATATATTAATTACATAACGAAGCTTAGTAACGTGTAGACATTGTGAAAATTAACGATATTATTAAAAAATCTTCCAAACCAGGATCGAACTTGGGACCGCGTCGTCGTAAGAGAGCGTCTTACTGACTGTTCCACTGAAACGAATATTGCATGAAGAAAGACTTACGTCGCCCGATTTGAACTCAACAGAGACAGCACACGTAACAACGTACTGGTGTGAATCGCTCTTCAAAACTCCAAACTTTCCATCATCAAAAGTTTTGCCTTCATTTTTTTCGGAGTCTGTACATAATTTCTTATAGTCTATAATACGTTCTTTCTTCAATATTAAAATTCTTCATTTTTTAAATTTCTAATTTTGTGATCATTGAACATCTTTGGACATGTCTCTTCCACGGCAGTATATTTTGTGATTTAAGGTTTTAGGTTTCTTAAACAGAAGATCAAACATTGCTTTCGAAATTACTCTTTAAAAATTATACAGCTGATAGTTGAGGAATACGGAGAACAATGTAATAATTTAAATGCTTTATATGATCTCTATAGGAAACCAGATATAATAAGAACAGTCAAGTCTTGTAGACTGTGATGGGCGGGACATGTAGCGCGAATGGTAAATGAGAGAGGGATGGCTTCTTGTGGAGAAAGCCAGAGGGAAGGTGTCCATTTGGTAGACCAAGAATGAGGTGGAAGAATAACTAACCACGATTTGAGGGAGGTGGATTGTACAGGGGATGATTGGAAGGCATTAGCTCGAGATAGGGATGTGTGGAGGGCTTGTGTCCCCGCGACCATGAACCTACGGGTTCAATAATGCCAGTGAGTTAGATTTTTAGTAATGTTTGTGGTAGTGTTAAAAGTTGATCTCAAAAGAAACCACTAATTGAAATCGATTGACCGTGAATCGGTCGGCGACTTCTTTAAGTATGACTGTCAGTGCGATTAGCGAGGGAATAAATGCGGGAACTATCGATTCACAGCGTGTGCGCTTGTCAAAGTCCTTCTGGCGAGGTCCTATGCTAAAAATATTGTCTTAATCCCAGCATCTTGCAGCTCGAATTCGAGAATTAATTTTTATACATAGGATCCTTGCTAGATGACCACTACAACAAAATTTAAGCTGAGGTTTCGATATAAGAAGCTGATATTTTCCTGTAATAGTCATTTTTGCGCGATAGTGCATTTTGTCGTACTTACAGCAATGGCGACCATGATTGAAAGTTCAACTTCCTACATTTCGGGTTGCCAACCTAAATAACTATACTGTAATATTACAAACCACGTGTGAGAAGTAAAACCACTGCCCTCTATGTATACTACTTACAATGTATTACAAAAATATATCCAAAAGGTAGTGTTAATAGGCTATACCGTATACGAAACAAATCATTGCATCTTAAATGAACTGAAATTTATTTGAAACAATATAAAACAATAAATACGTACTTGCCGGCATTTTATCACTGATTAGTGTCACGGCCTCCTGTAGTTTCAACTAATAAACATGGTTGGTTGGTTGGTATCTAATGTCGAGCACTTGATAATGAAATCATTCGCTCTCTTGCACTCCAATATTTAGCAGAAAGGCTGGCCTCTTCTACAAAAGCTGGACAACGGAGGAGATGGTTTCTTTCCATATCTTCATTTAAATTGCAAAAAGGGCATTTAGGTGAATCTGTTATGCCAATTCTGTGTAGGTGTTTATTCAAGCAGTCATGTCCCGTTAGCAGTCTGATTGTTGCTACTGCAGATTTTCTTTGTAATGTAGTAATGTCATAAGCTTGTAGATTTTCCCATTCCTTTCCAGATGTTTTGGTGGTGTATTCTTCTCTAAGTTTATTGATATATTTATTTGAGATAATTCTTTTGATAGAGTGAAAGGAAACCGGAGTAGAAGTTGGGTTTGAAACAATTTTGCTACCGTTCTTGGCTAGAAAATCGGCTATTTCATTGCCTGTCACTCCACAATGGGCCGGAATCCATTGAAGTACAACTTTTTTTATGTAGACGGGATAACTGTTTTATCATTTTGTGACATTCGATAATTTTGATGCTTTTGGGTGTTGTGTCTCGTGTTACAGCGAGAATGGCTACTTTGGAGTCACATAGAATTACAACTTTTGTAAATTTTTGGATGTGATGTAAAAGATTTTGTAAACTTAAGAAAATTGCTAGAATTTCGCCATCAAAGTTTGTTGAATTTGTGTTTAGTTTACGATAAAAGGAAAAAAGTGGACATACTGCACCAGCACCAGTGCCACCGTCATTTGGTAGGCTGGAGCCATCTGTAAAAATATGTATCCATTCAGGAGCTGGGTATCTTAGATTTATTATTTCCAGTGACATTTGTTTTAAAATATATGGAGGAGTTTCAGATACCTTGATGTCTTCTGTTAAATGAAGGTTATATTCAATTTCCAAAAATTCTAGAGAGTTGTTTCTCATCTGCATATTTTCTTTTGAATGTGGAAGTTGCAATTTCTGTTTGATTTCTTGTACTATGCTTAAGAAGCTTTGCTGAGTTTTTAAACATACTTGTGGTTTTCTTTGGGTTCAGTTATTATGGGGTAGCCTTAAAAATTTTTCATACTGTGTGATTGCTGTTTTCTCAATTTCAAATGCTATGTTTGGGTTATTTGTTAAGAAACTAATAAACATTGCTCACACTGTTAACGTTAGTCAGTTGTTTATAATGAACGCAAATATTTCCAACGAAGATGTTATTATTTTATTATTACTTATTATTTTTTAAACACCATCGCGCAAAAAATAACGTATAACCACGTTTGTGAAATGTTTTATAGAATGTCGAAGATTAAAAACCGAGCGATAGCGAGTTTTTTAAACATTTTCCTCGATTCTGTAAAAACCACTTCCCAACCTCGCATCATAATAGGCTATACTATTAATCTTTGTATAAGAAAATATGTCAACAGTGGTATATTTTATACATACTGTGGTAAATTTTGATACTAGTAAGGGAGATGAAATTGGAAAGTGTAGATTTTAGTATGTGTTACGTCATTTTTCCACTGAAAAATGAAAATGGCGAAGGTCGGTACATGAGAAGATGTAAATATAGTTGTGTTTAAAAGGTAGCGCTGAAACTACAATGCTTCACCCCCGCACTGCGACCCCTCCAGGCACGCAGAGTAATTTAAATTGCATGTTTGTCTGTGAGTGAGTTGTTTGTACAGCACTTCACTTTATGCACATTGGTGATCAGGACAGTGCAGTGCGCTTATTTATTTAGTAGTCAACATGCTTTTTACAACATATCCGCATTTATATCTTAAATACTATTAAGTTACTTATAACATTTATAAATAGGCTTATCCCTATTTATACTAAATCCAACTTAAAAATTAATAAATAATGACAATATTAAAGAAAAGTTTTAAATAAAAATTATTTCCTAGAAAACTAAATATCCTACTTGCCGTCTAATATTTCATTATCATCATCATACATTCACGAAGTTAGGCCATTTGTTGACCTGTTTCGGCTTCAAGAGAAACACCATCCAAACGTATTTTGAGTGGACGCCCTGGTCTTCTTCTTCCTGCAGGTTGTTAGCTTAACATTTGTTTGGGTATCCTGTGATCCTCCATTCGATGAACATGTCGCATCCATCATAACTTATAATCAGAAATTTTGTTTCTAAAGGTTCCATGTGTAATTCTTCTAAGATGTCTTCATTTTTTTTATCTAGTAATGTGTATCCTGCAGTCCTCCTTAGGTATCTCATTTCAGCAGATCTAAGTCTCTGTATATCCTTCTGTTTCAATGTCCATACTTTGCTACCATACAAAAGAGTTGGAAGAGGCAGTGCTTTATACAGTTTTTAGTTTTGAATGTTTTTGGACTACTTGTGACTTGAAGATAGAATTTATTAACCCTAAAATAACATTTCACCACCAATAAATAATAAAAAAATATTTTTGAAACAAATTAAATAATTCATTAACTCCAAAAAAATCGAGATTATTCTTTATAAAGAATATATTAATTAACCATGATACGCAAGGTACAAAATTAAAACAAATGTTTCAAATAAACAACTGTCATCCTATATATCATCATCATCATCCAGTATCATGGCAGCTGCCGCAGTCTTCCGGAAACCAAACGCCATTCCTCTCTGTCCATCTATTGATCTTTCTCCAATCATCTGATATTCATAGCCGCTTGAACACCTTCTATCCAAGTTTTCTTTGGTCTTCCTATCTTCCTCCTTTCCATTGGGATCCATTCCATAACAATTTTAAGCAATCTTTGCTCTGGCATTCTTTTGATGTGGCCATACCACTGTAATCTTTTCTTTTCTATAATGCAATCCCATGTAAATAACTGAATTAATTTCCTCTCTCTAAAAAATCACATATTTCTGGAATACAATATTTTTTATACAATATGATAATTTAACTCTCCACAAACTCCTATCTTGAGCATATTCTGTCAAATTTCGTCCCGCTCTCTCCATCGCAGTTTAACCTCTCACCTAATAAGTACTTTTATATGCCCCACGTCGCACGTGTCTTACAATTACACGACCTGTCGGGAGAGGGATTTTAAACTTCGGGGACAGACACATACTTTTTAGTCCACACAAGGTAATGGAGCATCTCCGGAATGAGTGATCAGCTCAGTCCACGGCCTATTCCAAGACAACACAATATTAATTCGAAATACAGTACTCACTCCACATTCATACTAAACATGGAGTATATTATAGTGGTGATTATGGTCAGATAATATTGGGGAGGGGACATTTGGGCCGTAAAGTTTCCTAATATTTGTTTCACGGGTGAGTAAAAACCTCGAAAAAAATCACCCACGAATTCACTCGGGGATCGAACTTGGGGTCCAATGCATACGAGGCAGAGATACTACCCCGAGACCAAGGCGATTTTCTTCCTGTCCGTACTAATAATTTCATCCACGCATTGCTCTGAGTTTTATTATTTTTCTTCGGCATTCGGAATTCAATTCGAAAATAATTTTCTGAATTCTTCTTTCCCCCATCATTTTAACGTGCCCTAACTATTTAAATTTCCGTTCTTCTATCTCCTCCTTATCGACTTTCATAATCGCTTTAATTATAACTTTTTTTCTTTCTTGATTTATGTGCTACGCAATTTCTGTAATCAATTATTTGTTTGCATGTAATCTAGGTAACGTCTAAGATTATTTCATGAAAATGACAGTTGATGGTTACACGGGTTAAATAATAGTTCCAATGTAGTCAATGCATGTCGTAAGAGGCGACTAAAATTGCATCTAGAATCTGAGGGGATAATGGTCTATACGTGCTTCCAGGAGATAAAATTGTAGACAGACCACTTGTGCAGAATAAAGGACCTTCTGATAGTCACCCGTGTAGAATATTTACGATTTCAAGGAACAACTGAGTATCTCTTAACAGGTTGGAACAATAGACGACGATTAAGTAAATAGACAAAGAGTCGGTATGTAGAATATAAGAAAATAAGTGGAATGTATATAGAGATAGTGTAAGATAATTAAAGATTTGCAAAATTGGATATTTAGTATTAATTATTTAGTAATAAAAATGTAACTGATACCTGAATATTGCAGATGGCATACCTTAGCTTAATAGGTTAAGACAAATTCGGACTGTCTTGATGGAGTCAGGATTTCCAAATAAGAACGTTTATTTTCTCATGGGGAATCGAACAATCTAAAGTCCTATAGCTCTATACCAAGGCTTGTTGCCTTAAACAGTTCTACGGCGCGGGACAATAGTAATAATAATAATAATAATAATAATAATAGTAATAATAATAATAATAATAACAATAATAGTAATAACAAAGAACTGCTGAGGGAACTAAACTTGAAAAGAGAACATATATGGCCTGAGTTCTTCGCAACGGATGCAATGATCTACAGGGAATGGACAGCAACCAGATACGACTTCAGACACACCGCAACGAGAGTCGCGGTCCATGATTTCCACCACAGGATATACACAACAGTGAATCGCCATAACCCAGAAGAAAGGTGCAAGTGCAAACTATGTGGGCCGCACTGCGACCGGTATCACCTATTACAGTGTAAAAACATAGGAACATCGATAACAGACTTCTGTAAGACATGAAAACAATTCTTTCTACATGGCCATTGGCTGCAATAATACATATTATTATAATAACAATAATTTTTCTTGTTAAGAGTTCAGATAAATTAAATATGAACTTTCTTATATGTAGGTTAGATAATAATATCCACATTTACACAATTCAAATTCTTCTATAAGCTAGAATATAAATAAATATGTTGGATACGTCGTAAAATAATCAGTTGATTAACTACACTACATTTAGTTATAATGTACATTTAGATCTAATTTGTACTAGTGTAATTTGAGTAATGTACGAGTATTGTATTTTAGATCTGAGATTAAAAGTAGTAAACTTTTCTTCGAAAATGAATGGTTTGCAGCTTAGTAAATCATGCTCAGAAACTGCGCTACACCGATTCATAAAAAACTGTTATAATAATTCTATCTACATTTCAGTCGTGATTACAGTTTGAGATTAAAGTTAAATGTAATTGCTAACATAGTTTTGAGATATTCTCTTGAACTAATTATATATTAATACATTTTAACACCGTTTCTCCCACACATGACTTGCTGGAATATGCCTACTTGTGCTCTGAACCATCGAAGTATGTAATCGATCTTTCCCTTCGGTGTCAAAATAAAATCGAGATGAATTATTTAATTTTAAACATATTAACTCAATATCTGCATCACATCTCCTCCGTTATTATGAACGTCAAAAATGGACTTCCCATTAAGCAAGCTGTGAAAACAAAGACAGATGATGGTATCCAAACATTGAATATTGTTACAAGGAGACTTTTATTAATCATTTTTGTCCTATAAAATGTTCATTTAGAACCAGTGGAACAATCTCATAAAATCACGCAGTAAATTAATCTTCTAATATACAAAATTAATGTTTGATTGCATTGTGATCGTACTTTAGACGCGGCCCATACACAGTTTAAAAAAGATTCTAAATTGTAATGGGACTTTTGCAACATGTTCAGGCAGATTCTCGGGAATGAATATTGTCTATAAGAGATTTGTGATACTCAAATCGTATCATCATCTTCATCATCCATGCAAGTATTAGACCGTGTGGCCTGTTACGGTCTCAAAGAGGAATTTTCCATCCAGCGCTTTTTTGGACGTCCCAGCGATCTTTTGCCTTGGGGGCAGTAGCGAAGTATGGCTTTTGGAATTCTGTGAGACGGCATTCGTTGAAGATGGGCTTTCCAGTTGTTGTAGTAGTTTTGTTCATGGTGAAGAATGGGTTCTACATCCAACTCTTCCATAATTTCCTCATTTCTTTTATGGTCCCACTTTGTGTAGCCTGCTGTACGGCGCGTAAATCGCATCTCATTTGCTGTTATTCGGCTTTCATCTCTTCGTATTGTCCATCTTAATACTGGTCTTGCGAGAACCTTATAATGCTTTAATATTGTGTTCTTCTGTACTAAAGATGGTTTCATTATACTGTTAATTATCCCCGTTGTTTTTGTAAAATTTGTGATTTGTGATTTTCTTTGATATTCTTACACCCTTAAAAATCGCCCTTTATAGTGGAAAACGTGAAAAAAGTAGCTCTTTGGACTCTAAAATGGTTTACGCTGCCTAAACCATAACAAATACACAAAATTAATGTACATAGATTTAATATCTCAAAAAGATGTACAAAAAAGTCCGCGACAGCATATGTTTATCTCTTACGAATAACTCACCATAACCATTTGTGTCTTTCGTTGATGCCAAGAAGATCGAGACAAGTACGTAGATTCCTGTGCAAGCATAGCAGCACGTGAAGAGTATTGTTTTACGGGTAACTCACAATAACGAATTTTGTCTTTTAGCTCATTTATGCCAAGAAGATCGAGACAAGTAGTTTTCCGGGCAACACCGGGTAATCAGCACGGGAAATCTTAAAATAATTACGATATACATTTATAATTATTTTTCATTCTACTTATTCAACTAATCATAAGAAGTACATAAATTTTCGTCTTTCAGCTCATGTATGCCAAGAAGATCGGGATGAATAGATTCCCGGACAACGCCGGGTAAACAGCACGGCATATCTAAAAATAATTACGATATAAATTTTTCCTCTTACTTATTTAATTAAACATAAAACACATTAATTTTCGTAATTCAGCTCATTTAGGCCTATGTCAAGAAGATGGGGATAAGTAGGCCTATATTCCCGGGCAACGCCGGGTAATCAGCACGGGGTATCAAAAAAATATAAATTTATAATTATGTTTCTTCTTCTTTCTTCTACTACAAGGTTTAGGCTATGTAGCCTGTTCCGGCGAAGTTAAAAGTGGAGTCCATCTTCTACGTGGTCGGCCAACATCTCTTGTTCCTCTGGGATTATACAGGAAAGTTCTTTTTGGTATTCTTTCGTTGTTCATTCTCGTTAAGTGTTCTGTTCATTTCTTATTATTTTCGCTGATTTTATTATCATTGTCCTTTTCTTGCCTGGTCCATCATCAGTGTTTCCGTCCGGCTTTCTCCTTCGCTTTTTAGTAATAGAAGATTCATCTGGCCGCCTTACAAGTGCTGCACAGTTATAGTTGGGTGGTAGGATTGCCACCTTACAACCTCCAAAATTGCTTCAGCTTTGTTTTTAGGGTGCCTTCCCTTACGTAGATTGCCTTCTCTTCGGCTCTGAGCTCTACCTGCCCATTATAGTCGTCCAATCTGGAAACAGACGCTATGCTGATTTTGGTTCACCCCGGGTATTTCCCCCGGTACCACCTATATTTAGGAGGCATTCCCCTATCCACCACCTGGGGAGGCGCCCGATGGGGGATCAGCAACTCCTCACGGGATAATTATTTTTCCTCTTACTTATTCAACTAAACGTAGAAGCACATTAATTTTCATTTATTTAGACGTAGTAGCGCACGCCGGGTATTAGCTAGTTGAGAATAAAAAAATGTTTTATGAAGACGATGATAGCAGTGTTTGGTAGTTATTTTTTTGTTAACCATACATTTCGTTGTGTCCTTATTATGATGTACGAATTGCAGTTAAATAAACGAGAAGTCGCAAATTTATCAACTGCCATAGAGAGTAGATATCATACATTAATCTTAATTAAGCTTGTTAAATGAATGGCTTTAAAGACAAGTGTTAATGTTTTCTGCAGAGATAAAAAATAAGTAGCAATTCAATATTGTTAACACAAAGCAATGTCTCAGCCTGAAAACAACTTGTTCTCTGTATATGTTAATGTTTTTGTATTTTTTTCTCTTCTCTTGAATGAATGTAATATTCTTAATTTTACACTGTGGTTTTATTAACCAAAATAATGGAACCGATGTTGAAGAGGACAATATGTCCTACTTGTCCACTCAAAATATTAACTTCAGGGCTTATCTATTGTCAGATTTGATACATATTTTTGTACTAATAATTTAAAACAATGTGTTAATTTTGCAAATTATTGCATATTTTTAACACTAATATTTTAATAACGAATAAGATTTTTCTAGAATTCATAATACCATCCAAATTTGATTACAGTATAATGTTAGTGGCGTGTCAAAAAGGAAATCAATTAATTGTATCTATTTGATATTGAAAAAAATATTTAACCATCTATAGTAATATATTAGTTGGGCTAGTAGTTATGTTCCGTTCCTCTGGTTCCGAGGGACGCGGGTTCAACCCCGGCCATGGCCGATCGATTTTTTCGGGATGGAAAAATCCAAGGGACAAAAGTCCTCCAGGAGAGACTTCAAGCCGTTGGTCCAGAGTCTGAAGATTTTCAGGCTCTTAAAATATCCTTAAGCCTGAATAAAAATGCCTCTAAGCAAAATTTGCCGAATATTCCGATTTCACTACTACCATGGTTTCCTTAATATCTGTCACGATGCGGCGGAACGCTTGCCCCGGGCCACTCAATGATATATCTGAAAACAATTGTAACTAAATTAGTATGGTTGAATTTCTCTTCTGTAAGTTAGGGGGAGAACGCCTAAGTCTCATTCAGAGACACAAGTGCCTACTACTATTAAAATATATTACGTAAATAAAAAATACATTATATAATCGAAAATAGTATTTATACATAAGCCATTAAAAATCATGTTTACAGATAAAAGTGTGGTACATTAAAAAAATTGCAAATAATGACTTTTTGTGAATAATAATAATAATGATAATGTGTTAATTTATTATGGCAGAGTTAAGGCAATAACACGTTCTGTTCCACTCAACCACCACAAATACAAATAAATATTTGACAAATATAGATATACACTATACTAATTATAAATAGCCCCTAGTTAAATATATTTTTAATGTAGCAATGTAAATTTCATATGGAAACAACTTTTATATAATAACAATAATATTACTTACGATAATAGTAATAATAATAATATAATGATACTAATAATATAATATTATAAATATGATAAATTATACGAGAAATACCAATTAATAAATATGTATCTTACACTGGGTAATGATGAAGTCGAGGTTAGAGGAAATATAAATTTAGATCTCTATTAAGTATAACATATTGGAAGTCAATAAGTGCACTTACAGTTACTTAAAGTTCCAATAGAGAATTTGTTTAATTATTGCCTGGTTAATGAATTTTCTATCACGGATCAATCTTTCACGATACATTTCCTATAATTCAATGATGGCCGATCAATCCATAAAATATTTAACACCTAAACTAATTGAGCTCATTTCTAAAAGTCGTTAAATCTATTTGTGTTGTTCTGGAAAACCTATTAATAAGATATTATTAAGCAGGGAATGTTAATATTTTAAAAGAGAGTAACGTGTGCATGCACAAGCCGAGAGTGAACCAAGCAGAATCAACAATGTCCAGATGATAGATCATTTTTTGTCGACACTTGCACTGATTCCGAGTCATTAAGTATCAGATTTTCTTTTTATAAAAGTTAAGCAAGATAAATGGTGGGATAGTATAAGCGGGCCTAAAAAATGTGTGGGTTATTTACTTTTTTTAGTTAACACACGTGCGTATGAAATCTGCGATCATTACTCATTATTATAAATTAAAAATAGTAAACATCAAATACACTAATGCATCAAGTTAATTATTTAACCATCTAGTAAGATATCATACATACATAAGGACTTTATTAAACTAAAAGTAAGGTACATACAATGTTATTTACAAATATGGATCGCACGGGCAGTAAGCCGTACGTGCTGTTGACAGTTCGTTACAATAAGTTGATGTTTAAAAACAAAAAAAAGAAAACACAATAATATTACAATTAGATATCAGTACAAGTACATTATACATTAACTTAGTTATGTAGAATTATTAAGAATTAATGGCATTGAAATTTGCTAACATATTTATTTATTCCTGAATAAGTGTTGTTCTTATTTTCCGCGTTTTGTCAAGAAATCTACCCAGGTTTATCCAATTTTCTGGAGTAAGATATCAGCTAACATTGATTACACTAAGCAACAAAAAAGTAACTTTTTTTTTGTCTGAGAAAGAAAAATATGTGATTCTGATAGTATTTTTTCTTCTGAATTCAAATATGATATCGGTTTTTCTCCATCACGCAAGGTTTGCAAGAGACAGGAATTTATAATTTCAAACACTTTATAATATATTCTACATTTTACAATGGACAAATGGACGAAAAAACGTTTATTAAGAAATAATTATTTAAATCCATTAATTGAAATTGAAATAAAAAACATGGGTGATGGATAAATTCCGAATACATATTTGAAAACACGATAAAAACTACATTAAGTACAACTATTGGTACTCATGAGACAAAAATCATGTTGACCAGTGTTATATGCACGTGAAAGGTTTTTCTTCACATGTATAAATGGAAACTAATCAGATAGAGATAAATAGCAAAACATCCCGAATTATAGTATTAAGTGATCATCGGAATACAGTTTCCTATGTAAGTGATGCAAGTTGTATTTTTTCAACTTCGAGGATTTACATAAACACAGCAGTTTTCACTAAGGAATCAGGACAAATACTACTGTGCTACACGTAAGTAAAACTTAAGAACGACTATTTAACGTAAATTACGAGAGTAAAACCTCTAAATGTCTTAAAAATATGTCTAAACCAGATTCCTGTATTTAATAATAAAATAATTATTATTTCAGAATAAGTAAAATTCACAAGATCTAAAAAAAATTCGTTGATTACGCAATTAGAAATTATTCATCATCTAACAAAAAAAATTAAATTTTCAATATCCGAGATGTTTCTTAGAGAATCTCATCATCAAATAGAGGAAATTCTGAAGAAATGTTTCTGTATTGAGAGAGGAGGTATTTCAATAAATTGTTACCATTAGTTCGAATTTTATAAGCGGATGTTAGGAGCAGAGTACCAATGAAGCATTCTAAATTAGTTCGAGATATGTTCGCTAATGTGATACAAAGTTGACAGGATATGTTACTTTTGCTACTTACTAAGGCAGATTTTTAAGAATTATGAATGAGATATGTTCACTAATGTGATACAAAGTTGACAGGATATGTTACTTTTGCCACTTACTAAGGCAGATTTTTAAGAATTATGAATGAGATATGTTCACTAATGTGATACAAAGTTGACAGGATATGTTACTTTTGCTACTTACTAAGGCAGATTTTTAAGAATTATGAACGAGATATGTTCACTAATGTGATACAAAGTTGACAGGATATGTTACTTTTGCTACTTACTAAGGCAGATTTTTAAGAATTATGAATGAGATATGTTCACTAATGTGATACAAAGTTGACAGGATATGTTACTTTTGCTACTTACTAAGGCAGATTTTTAAGAATTATGAATGAGATATGTTCACTAATGTGATACAAAGTTGACAGGATATGTTACTTTTGCTACTTACTAAGGCAGATTTTTTAAGAATTATGAATGAGATATGTTCACTAATGTGATACAAAGTTGACAGGATATGTTACTTTTGCTACTTACTAAGGCAGATTTTTAAGAATTATGAATGAGATATGTTCACTAATGTGATACAAAGTTGACAGGATATGTTACTTTTGCTACTTACTAAGGCAGATTTTTAAGAATTATGAATGAGATATGTTTACTAATGTGATACAAAGTTGACAGGATATGTTACTTTTGCCACTTACTAAGGCAGATTTTAATGAATTATGAATGAGATATGTTCACTAATGTGATACAAAGTTGACAGGATATGTTACTTTTGCTACTTACTAAGGCAGATTTTTAAGAATTATGAATGAGATATGTTCACTAATGTGATACAAAGTTGACAGGATATGTTACTTTTGCCACTTACTAAGGCAGATTTTAATGAATTATGAATGAGATATGTTCACTAATGTGATACAAAGTTGACAGGATATGTTACTTTTGCCACTTACTAAGGCAGATTTTTAAGAATTATGAATGAGATATGTTCACTAATGTGATACAAAGTTGACAGGATATGTTACTTTTGCCACTTACTAAGGCAGATTTTTAAGAATTATGAATGAGATATGTTCACTAATGTGATACAAAGTTGACAGGATATGTTACTTTTGCCACTTACTAAGGCAGATTTTTAAGAATTATGAATGAGATATGTTCACTAATGTGATACAAAGTTGACAGGATATGTTACTTTTGCTACTTACTAAGGCAGATTTTTAAGAATTATGAATGAGATATGTTCACTAATGTGATACAAAGTTGACAGGATATGTTACTTTTGCTACTTACTAAGGCAGATTTTAATGAATTATGAATGAGATATGTTCACTAATGTGATATAAAGTTGACAGGATATGTTACTTTTGCTACTTACTAAGGCAGATTTTTAAGAATTATGAATGAGATATGTTCACTAATGTGATACAAAGTTGACGGGATATGTTACTTTTGCTACTTACTAAGGCAGATTTTTAAGAATTATGAATGAGATATGTTCACTAATGTGATACAAAGTTGACAGGATATGTTACTTTTGCTACTTACTAAGGCAGATTTTTACGAATTATGAATTTGAGCGGATAAATTAAAATTTCTCGGCTATTTTAACTAGAACTATGATACATTTAAAATAATTTCTAGCTTTGATAATTTATGAGGTGTCTAACTAGCATCCCAGCTGTCCCAGATATGGATTTTAGTCATGTTAAAGAACTTTTATTTATTATATAGTCTTGAATGGGTCAACTCATTCTCTTGATGATAAATGAGTACGTAGTTAATTAAAAAAACCTGGTTAAAAACTCAAATTCGGTATGAGAGATTTGGTCTCGATAACCACTTGACTCCCTATCATCTCATTTACGAAGTGATGGTAACCGCGTCGCTCAACTTTAACTATTGATGTCTGTCGTGCCACGGATTTATTTTAACTTTGATTGACTGAGATTTAAGTTATTTTAAACTAAAAAAAACGTATATTTTAATAATAAAACCTTATTTCTTATTCTAACACTTGGTTTCAACATCGTTGGTAACGTATGTAAAAATAAGATTAATTTTTTTATCCTGTTGTGAGTAAGCGTGCAAGGCCTATCTTAAATAAATTGACTGATATTAATTTTTTAATTAATCATAAAATTAGGTCAATCGTGAAGTAAAATTTCCATAAGCTACCCTTGACGACTAAAGAAAATAATAAAAAAAACAGATAAAATAATTAGAGAATAAAATAATAGAACAAGTGAGCAATTTTAATTATCTTGGATACAATGTATCATATAGAAAAAAGTGAAGACATTGAAAACACAATAAATACATTTAATTACATGTATGGCACCATAAAACGAAGTCTCAAAAGAACTAGAAAGGAGACACGTTTAAAATTTTACGAAACAATGGTGGTTCCCAGACTACTATATGGATCGGAACATTGGGTCTTAATCAAAAACCAGGAACGAAGAATATAATCGTTAGAAATGAGGTTTCTGAGGAGTGTATACAATAATGGATCAAATGCGAAGTGATGATATACGAAGATAACTGAATATATTCAAAATATTAGATAGAATTACACAATACAGAGATTAATGGATGGACCACATCAATATATAACAATAGAATTCCGAAACAGATTTTTCATTATAAACCACTAGGACGAAGAAATGTTGGAAGACCCAGTAAAAGATGGATAGACCAATTCTAACATGAGATCGGAACAGACCAGCAGGTCTAATTCCTGATGCTGATTATGAAAAACCCCAGAGAGGTTGCTCAGCACCGAGATTTGAGTTCAGAACATCCCGAATTCAATACTTAAAAAAATTATGTACCACCGCTGAGGTTGTTTTATTTAAAGCAATAAAAATTGTATCTGTGATGACAATCGTCCTCAACAAATAAGATTATTTAAAATAATCAGTTAGGCCTTTCGGAACTAGTTTCATTTTCAAAGACCCTCTAGAACAGCTTTGAAAATGGAACTAGTTTCATTTTCAAAGACCCTCTAGAACAGCTTTGAAAATGGAACTAGTTCCGAAAACCTAGCTGATTATTTAACATTATTTTATTTTTTGAAGACGACTGTCATCATAGGTACAATTTTTATTGTTTTAAATAATCCCGAATTCGTCTCAAATTCTAACGTCTGAGCCAGCATTTTGTTTGAAAGAGTAATAAATAAGTAAACAATCGAAACATAGACGTATTGGTCAAAATAAATAAAAACTTTAAAAAAGTATAGCAATTATTTTATGGAGTTTGATAACGATCCTGTACAATTACGTGTTGGATATAAAAGGTACCTCAATTTTTTCAACATGGCTGACAATTACAGGGATGCTCATTTATCTGTCCGAAACACGGAATGACGTCATGAAATGGCTGCTGCCAGTTTCACGGAAGATTAATTGATAAGAGAGACAGTAGTGGCCAGATTTCCATTTCATTAGACATCATGTTATGTAGCGAGAAATTCGGAGGATTAAAATAGATAATTAAAATATCCGCTTTACGAAGTATACCTTTAATATGCACTGCTTTTCTCATGTTTTAAACAATTTAAATCCCTTTAGTGTTTTCAATTTTTTATTTGTTCATTCTAGACCTAATTTCCGTACTCGGATCATAAACGTAATCACGTTTACTACATAAACAAACTTTTAAGATTTTTATTTTGTCGTGTAAGTTTATAGTTTTGTTAATCTAATACTCTTTTTTGCTAGAATTTAAGAGTGACGTCAAATACCAACTACAGTGATTTAATGTTATTTCTCATGGAAAGGATATCACAAATTAAATAAGTTAAGCAGATTGATTAGTTCAAATATACTAGACATAAATCTTAGTAAGACTCAACATGGTTGTATTTATGATGAAATTGATAAAACATATAATTTAAAATTGTATTTAAAAGCCAATAATATTATAAATATATGTTTATCAGAAGCAGACTATGTTAATATTAATGCGAGTGTTTAACATCTTACCTGGTAATTTGGTTGTGTTCTTGAGAATATGTTTCAATATGCGTGCATATTATATTCAGCTCGTACAGACAGTCTGGATGAGTTAAAGAAATATGCACGCAAATTGAAACATATTCTCAAGAACACGACCAATTTATAAAATGTTTAAATACTCACATAATATTTAAAAAAAATAACTTCATAATGCTACTTTCAATAAAGGCGAGAAAAGCGGAAGAGGCAGCCCTCCACCTGGGGTTTGTACAGATGGAAGCATGTTCAAATGCTTTGAGGGGCAGCCCCACCATTGGACTTACTCGGCAGCAAAGCCGGTTACCTGCCACGAGGAAATATAAAAAACTCGAACTCCCCAAAGCAATATAGGCCGAAGAAATGCAGGAAGACCAAAATGTCATTGGAAAGACGACCTGCACCCTGCAGTATATAGTGCACCGGGGAGCGGAACGGGCCAACAGGCCCATTCCTTGAAGATGATGATGATAATGTTACTTCCTATTGAAATGTAAAATAATGAAAGATGAACGCATACTAAAAATTATATTGAATTACAAACCAAAAGGAGACAGGAATGTTTGTAGACCGAAAAAGAGATGGATCCAACATTTTTGAATGAGAATCTATGAGACCGGAACATGCCACATGGGCTTAATCCATGATTATTGTTGATGACGATGATATTATACTACCTTAAGTGGGGGCACGCCGTAGCATAGTGGTGAAGGTAATAATGCTACAAACCGGAAGGTCGAGGGCTCGAGTCCCAGTGGGGTCAGGATTTTTAAACTGACACAAAACATTCTGGCGGCACTACGTCCCTGGGGTCGACTCAGCCTCTAATGGAAATGAGTACCTGACGTTTGTTCTGGGGTAAAGGCGGCCGTCACGCAGGGCTGACAACCCGGCTGGCATCAAGTGCCGTGTGTCTAGAAAAAGTGGGAGTCTTAAGCTCCTACTACCCCAAGGGCCTCCAAAGGCCTGTAGTGGGATAACTTTACTTTTTAATGGCATTTAAAGTCCTGTGGCGTAGTCAAGCGGTCAAAAATCTTGGTGTATGTAAAGCGACTTTACTTGGTTACCCATAGGGATTTTTTTTTTTTAAATTTCGGTCAGTATGGGACCGGCGCGGCGCCCAGCTAGCACGGTGAGGAATATGGCTAACTACACTATGTAGCGGTTGAGGAAACCAACTATAACAGTTGATGGACCCGACATGTTGACCATATGGGGTGAATCACAAATATGACTATATGTTTGATCGCGTTGTGTGATGGAAAATATTACCATTACAGGAAATATGAAATTACAATTGGAAAGGCAATTATTTAAATTATAAGAATGGAATAAAACAAAACAGTGTAGAACTTACGTCATTAGTCAAAATGGCGTTGGTTATGCAACAGAAAGTTACAATTGCTGCATGGGCAATAACGTATGCTAATGATCGTGAGGCCGCAAGACGTGAGTTTAACGTAGCATTGCAGCCGTCGACTGTGGGGAAGTGGAGAAAACGACTGCTGGAAACGGGAAGGATGCAGAAAATCAAACCTCCTGGAAGGCCTCGCATTAGCACGGATGCAGAAAAACGAAGAGAATTGTGGAGGCGTTCGACGCTAGCTCACAAAAATCAACCCGCCAAGCTGTACGTGAGCAGTGTTTTGTTTTGTTTTGTTCTATTGTTGTAATTTGAAAGATTCCCTTTCCAATGATAACATCATATTTCCTTTAATAATAATATTTTCGTCACAAAATGTGATTAAACGTATAGCCATATTTCTGAATCACTATACTATATGTGAAGCCAAATGTCGGCTTGTAAGGCTTGTAAGCCAAGGACCTTCTAGGCCTCTCACGGAATGGAGTTATGAGTGCTTAAACTGAACTTACGTTTGAGATAGTCAACAAAATAAAGCTTATCACGAAATGAAGAGTCGAGAAATTATCAAAATTTTAATCTAAATATTTTAAGGAAGTCTCTAATATATTACTTTAGATTAATTGACATAAAGTTTAAAAAGTTAAGTGATCCCACTACAGCTGTTGGAGGTTCTTGGGGTAGTAGGAGGCTATGGCTACCACATTTATAGACAATCTACACGAGAACAGTCCTTCTTCACCAGATCATATCTGGTACTCATCTCTGATAGAAGCCGAGGTAATCTCAGGACAGTGCCGCTGTCAGAAATATTATATGGCTAGTTTAAAATTCCTGATCCCTTCGGGTATCGAACTTTTTGTCTTGTTTTAACTGAATCAACTACGCTTCGGCATACCCTAGGCTAATTGATACACCTACTGAAATTTACCAGTATTATTCTCATCATAGCGAGTTTGTTCTTGTGACAGTGGTCGATACTTGTATTCGGGACATCACAGGTTGTAACTTCGGTGACGAACAACCTGAATTATTATCTGGCTTTATACAGTCGTCAAGGAAAATAATTGGTTGTAATTTTATAACCTGGGTCCATTTAATTGCAATAAATTAAATCGGCAAATTTCAACTTTGTTAGATGTTAAAGCATCTCTATAAAACATGATGTGAAAGAGATCAATCTTAAATAATATAACATGAATATTTTAGATAGTTAAGAAGGATACCCATAAAGGATGGGTAATCTATCACTTAAATACTTAAATTGGTAAAACATTAATTTTACGTGCCACTTATTTGAATGTGCCCGACCGTACTGAAAATATAACCATGCATAACTGTTATTATGTGGTAAGTAAAGTAAAGTGATCCCACAACAGGCCCGGAGGCCCTTAGGGTAGTAGGAGGTTAAGGCTCCCACTTTTTCTAGACAATCGGAACTTTACGTCAGCCGGGTTGTCAGCCCTGCGTGACGGCCGCGTTTACCCCCAGAACAAGCGTCTGGTACTCATTTCCGTTAGAGGCTGAGTCGACCCCAGGGTCATAATGCCGCCAGAGGGTTTGGGTCAGTTTAAAAAGTTATTATGTGGTATATTGTGAAATTCAACACACATTTAATTAATTTCTATTCGTTCGTTTTCTTCTGTTTAATTAATTAATTAATTAAACCAATTGAAGGGCTCGGCTGTAAAACATGGTAACTGACAAATTCTTGAAAATTCAGTTGTAGCATATAACTGCGATATGTGACCTTCTGAAGCATTTGGTGCATGTAATTTTATTTACCATGTACCGACAGATGTAATAACTACGTGCACCAAATGCTTCAGAAGGTCACATATCACAGTTTAGATGTTACAACTCAATTTTAAAGAATTTGTCAGTTAACATATTTTACAGCCGAGCCCTTCAATTGATGTACCCTGTAGGATAAATACATGTAACTGTTATTTAAATGACACAAATATATATATATATATATATATATATATATATATATTATATATATATATATATATACACTCATTGAATATACCAAGGTGTCTCTAACCATTTGGGTCAGGATTGTACGTATGGTATTATTGAAGATTGTGAATATTTTGAGATTGGGAACCATTGGTCGGAATTGTATATTTCAGACACCTCGATACATTGAACTTACAAGAGATTTGGGTAGTTCCAGCCACAAATAGTGGAGAGGGTTCTAAAGAAATCAGCGCATCAGAATTTGACTAATTCCTTGGATCATCGACACTGTCAACTTGCATATGAAGTGCATATTTCGTAAGATATCTTCTGAAAATTACTGAATTATCTGATGTTTTTACTATTTGTATTGGTAAAAACAGTGGGATCAAATTAATTTGAAACCAGAGTTTAGTTCCTAACATTCTACAGTATGAATTGTTCACATATTATGAGACTAAGTTCTCGTGTCGCCTTGAATACATATTTTTGAACTTTAGTTCTTTATCTCAAAATAGCCTACTAGATTTACATTCCTATACCATTTGTATAATTTTGACTCTAAAACTAGAAATCCATTGTGTGTACGAGCATGAGTGTACATTCATACGTGTCGTGAGTGGTATATGTATGTGTTTGCATGTGTATATGTATGTCTGTATAGAGCTGTTAATGAAAATATCCCAAGTTGTAGTAAGTGTAATTTATTGGTATTTGGTTTATATATATGTGTGTGTGTTCATTTATTCGACCGATTGTGCTTATCTATTTTCCACGATTAAATGTAACAAAAAAGGAGTAGACACACACACACACAGAGTAAATACTGTATATGTAAATTTAAAAAAAACTGAGTAATACAGTTACTTCTGTTGGCGAAACCGACCCAGACAGTAACGGTATTTAATACAATTAAATGCCGGAAATAGTTTACAATATTGAAGTTTTCATTATCAATATCTTTTTCGTTGAATTCTAATTTTGCCCTGTCTAAAATTAGGGCGCATTGAAGAAATTAGATTATAGATATTGAAAAATGCTCTATGGTAATTGTTTCAGGCATTAAATTTTATTATATTTCACCCTGAGGCGGCTCCGTGGCGCAAACGGTTAGACATTCGCCTCTCATCGTTGGGGTTTCGAGGTCGATTTTGGTCACTCCACGTGGGTTTGGTGGTGAAAAAAAAACGGAGATTGGGCTGGTTTAGTCCTGCCACAAATTTCATTCTACCATTCCACCAATTGTCCATACTGACCTCATCCATTGCGTTTCATTTCGTTCATCCGCCCCTGTTCGGCCGGCACTCTTGTCGTTCACAGACCTCTATAAATATAGGGGCTTCATTTCATCTCATCTGACCACCTGATTTGAGAGAAGTCTTGACTGGTATCCATATTGTTTCTCTCCTCACATATAATAAAGAAGTGCAGAGTCTGACCATTAGCCTTATTTGGCTGTGGACTAGTAAGTGGCGTAAGTGTAAAGACAAAAATAAATTCCAATTAAAATCGACAGCGAGTGTGAAGAACTGAGTTATAAAATAACTGTGCAATATATTCTTTTAACAGAAAATTATATTTGTGTGCATACAATGAAATATTGGAATATAAATAAAGACAATTTGGAAATTGTGTGTAAATATTTGTGGCGTAAATTAAAAAAAAAATCTATTAGTATCCACGCCAAAGGCATACCTGATGTTATTTTATATGTAAGTTGAGCAGTACCAATCCATTTAAATGTGTACTTCCAATAGAATTACTCAAATATGTTTTTAGGCTGTAAAACCTCGTGTCTAATTTAACAAAATTTTCAGAAAAGCATAAAATCATTCTTTAACAATGCTTATTATTTTGTAACTATGTTTTTAATATCCTATTTTAAATATTTACATCCAAAAGAAGACATTTTTTAATTTATATACGGATTTTCAATGTTTACACATCTTGCTGTCCCTAAAGTTTTGTTTTCCTTCTCCATTCGTCCCTATCCATGCACTCCATGTCCTCCAATCCTCTTGTTCTCATTCCAGTGCTTATTCTTAACATAATTACAAAATAATAAGCAATGTCAAAAATGTTTTTATGCTCTCTTGAAAAAATTGTTAAATTAGACTTATGAGGTTTTTAACGTAAGGTGACAATATGATTGGCCTTATGTTGGGATTACACATGTTGTAATTAATCAATTTACAACCGTTTTCCGTTGGTCTACCTTCTGAAGACATGCAATTTTTCTGTACTATAATTTAAATTCAGGTATTTCTTGTCAACCACTTCTTATGTCAGTGGCGTAGAAATCTGCGAGCGAAATGAAATTAGAAACATGAGATTGTGGGAGCAGAAGTATTACGTTAAACGAGCGTTTACACAATTAAATGAAGTCAGAATTCGAACTAACGGACGCACAGTGGGGTATTTGACCGATTTAGGCGGCCAAAAGTCGATTTTCTGAAATTTATTCTAGACAGAAAAAAAAATAGCACATGCAGAGCTGAATAATCAGGCGATAATACGGTACTCAATTTTCATCAGTCAGTGTTACCTTGAGTCTGTATGACCAGTCGAAAGTTGACTGTTTCTCATACTGCAAATATCTTTTCTCGGTGCTCTTTGTACAAGCTTATGTTCCACATAGATTCTTGCGTATTGGGGATTACATTTTAAGTGAATAGTTATGGATTGTGATATACCAGTAAGTATTAACACTTTTTAATTATTTTTATCCTCTTGATAACTATTTTTACTCAGATAAAGCTTCTTCAAATAGGGATTTTTTTCGTTTTTTTTCTCAAGTACATTTTAACAAACTTGAGTATTTTAGTTGTATTTCCGGGCACTTTCTTCGCGATTTCTTGAAAATCGATCGCGGAAATTTGCGTTTTTCCGTGATATTCAGGTTCGTTTAGGTATTAGTAAAATAGTGATATTTTATACTACGTGATTATTTCTATTTTATATTTCTCGAATTTTGTTCTAGAGCTATCGTGCTTCAGTATAATGACTCGAAAATTGCGTTTAATATCATGCAACAGCAACATTTTCCGAAGATTTAAAAAAATATATTTTTTTAGGAAAATTGCCTTTTATACTATAAAATTTATTCAGGCGAACAAATAAAGGAAATAAAGAACAAAAATTCACATTTTAAGTCGGAATTGAAAAGAAGATGAATAACAGTTCACAAGGAAGAGGAAACATTTCTTAAGAAAAGTAGCCATTGGCTTGAAGGGATATTCACAATTCCTAAGGTAGTGAGTCTAACAGAAAGGCCAACGAAAATATTTCAAGATTTGAACGAGAGAAGCAAAAGGAGGAAAGTAGAGGGTTTACAAGCCAGTACAGATACGGGTGTCCTGACTTAAGTTGTACAAGTGAAGTTAGGAAGAAGAGATGATTGTAAAGTACACGGAAATAATCAATTTTCCAAAGTGGACAGGAAAATTTTAAGATAACTTACTCTCATAGTCTTCAGAAAGACAAAGCACAATCATCAGCATTAAGAACATTGATCACGTTTGTTGAAGCTGGTTTTCTAGAACACAATCTTAAGTAATATGAAACATCGACAAAAACATGTATCCAAGCTACAGTGTGCTGAAAAGGGAAAAATGAATTGCTATCCGGATAAAGAATCTTATCATGTTACTGACATTTTTACTGCAATTAATTTACAATAATTGTAGGATTTCACTATTACACGACTGCTGACATTTAGGAGGAGTTGTACAGATTTTAAATGAAAAAGAAAATACAACATTGGTGTTAAATTGCAACTGGGGTTGTGACGGATCGCAACGAATTCAATATAAGTCAACTAGAAATTTCAGAATTATGCTGACTCAGAGAGAAATATTTTTTTAGAATTCTTTTATGCCACTTGAATTAATTGTAGTACAAATAAAAATAATAATAGTCGCAAAACCTACATGTGCTTAACAGATTATTGCTAATGTCAGATCCTGTTCAGACTGGGTTAAGGCCACAGTCTATAGAAAACGCACACTCTTTTAAGGTAACTTCGGAAGTGCTACTTCCAGTCAAATCTGGAACAGATGTTGCTGAATCTGAAAATTAATTTTCAGAGAAGGTGAAAGCATCTTCTGGTAAAGAACTGTGACTCTGATAATCAAACTCATTATCATTATTAAACTGATCTTATGCATGACTTTTTATGTAAAGTCGGTATTTGGCTTAACCGCCTCCATATGAGCAAGTGGAAATTTCAAGAATATCTTACGGGCCGCATGCAAATACATTATTCTCTACTCAAATTACTTCCAATCACTGGTGAGCTGATTCACCGTGAGCAAGTGCAAATATCGAATTAGTTACCCACTAACTGGTCATGCATGAAAGTCGTCGTTTTCGTAACATTGACAAGAAATTACCCAGAATTCTCAGCGATAAAACCACTTCCGTTATTTTCGTCTGCTAGAGGAACGCATTTACGCTTGCGTCCAGCAAATAATACCGTATATAACTAAGTCTGCGTCGCGCAATATTACACCGATTCTCCTGTTCTTCCAGTTGAATTCTTTGGTAGACTCTATCAAATTCCTCTTCTCCGCCTATACCGAAAACATGATCGAAGTCTTCAATGTCCGACATCTTGGATAAAGCAGCAAGGTATGCGGCAAGGTTTCAAACTACATCGGTTCCCTTCGGGATTCTCACGATGATTCGTTTCTCTCTTAAGTTACCTCGTCAGGTAGCTTACGAATTTCAACAATTATCGCATGAGCAGATTTCTGAGTAAGCAAAATCGTATTAGGATACAACTTTCTCAGCAGAGAATGCCTTTTACGGTCTAATGCGTTCATAGATTCGACCCTAACAGAATGACAAATGTACTTCATATTGCACGCACTGAACATAGATGAAATGTTTGTTGTATATAGCAGTGCTCTTGTCTGATCATAGTGATTAATAATTGGACCACATAATTTAAAAACGTAAAATATATATTTTTCACTAAAATGTACTATCTCTCTCTTAAAATACAACTAATTCAATAAGAGGGCACATTAAACTTAATTGAATTGCAAACATAATTTTGGCCGCCTAAATCGGCCTAATACCCCACTATGGGACGGGTGAATACCGCTCTTATTAAGAGTTTGAATTTAACAAGGCACAGTATTTAAATGTACACTGTATAACTATAAAAACAAACTTTTGAGTTAATTCTACAAGTTAAATTTCATATTATGTTTGCTTCATTTTATTACTAGGTCGGTGTGAGGCGGAGTTTCTCTATAAGAAAGATAGCATTGCTATAATTAGAACGTGCTGCAGCACCAAATATCGGTATTATGTTCAATGAAGGGAAGGAGGGAATACTGTGCCTGATGCCTATGTAGATTTTGTTATTCTTACAATAAAAAATTAGAGAAAAGAAAACGGTTCCAGATTTAAAAAATCTCAAATCTAAATATTATTTTTTTTAAGTTCAAGGGGAGGGGTTTAAAACACGGAACCCCCCTCCCTCTTTGCTTACGCCCTTGAGACGTAACAGTGGATACTGCATATAACATCTTAAAATTGCCTTCGCAGATATTACTGAATACATATTTTTTTCGAGGGAGCTCTTGACTTTTTGACTGAAAATTACGGGGAAAGAAGCTGAAGGAGAGATGTGTTATGTTTTACTCAGGGAATACATAATACAAACAGTGATTACCGAGAGGGTTAGTTGAGTCGGCAGCATTTGAGGCTAATAATCGAGAGATTCCAATTTAAGCTCCGGTACCGAATAACCTGACTGAGGTTTCTACTTGGTTTTTCTCAGTTATCAAGGCAAATGCTGGTTTAGTATTTCGTTACTATCCATAATGACGTTGAAATTAAATCGGTGAACAGTAACATGAGATTATTGTAGATATAGCCGTAATGTACACTTTGCGACAAAAATAATGGGCCGACTCTTGATCTCGAATATTTCAAGTTCTAACGCGCGATTCACACGAGTAAACTAATAGCACAGTAGAGCTACAATACGTTCCCTTCTTCCTTTCAAGAGCATTCTTTCTAAACGCACCAAGGAAGTGAAAGCTTAGCTAAGTGCTTAGTGGCTTGATTCGTATGCAAGAGCTTACAGGTTCGATTCCCGGTGAGGTAATTTTTTTTTAATTCTTGAAATGCTTTCTATCTTATCCGCATGCCCATTCTTAAAGAAAAAAATACTAACTATTTTGAAGTATTACTATTTTTATTGTTAATATTATTTATTTATAAACAGGTTTGCAGTGTAATAAAACATTTCCCATGCCCAAAGCTTTTCAAAAATTTTATCTTCTTTTTCTTGGGTACATTTTGAGTTAATTTTGGTCTCCAGGTAATTACATCATTTGATACATCCCATTATTATTATTATTATTATTATTATTATTATTATTATTATTATTATTATTATTATTATTATTATTATTATTATGTCCACCGCTGTGGTTTAGAGTTAGCGTGCTGCCTTGTCACGCAGCGTGCCCGGGTTCGATCCCCGGTCGGGACAATTTTTCTGGGTGAGGTTTTCATCGGAGTTTTTCCTCACCTGTAAGACAAATGTCAGGTAAACTTTCAGGCCCAAACGGTCCACGAAATCATATGGTCATCATCATCATCCTTCACCGGTGTGGAAAGCAACGGGAAACTACCACACCTACAATTCCCTAGTAAAGCTGCAAAGCATAGCATGAAAATGCTATGATTGCAGTGAAAGACCTGCCCTCGGACAGATTTACTATGGATTATTATTATTATTACTATTATTATTATTATTGTTGTTGTTGTTGTCAATTATCTATGGACTATGATTATGCTGGACGACATATATAAACTAGTACGTAATAAGTAAATAAACTCATAAATTTATGAAGCTATATTATATTTTATTACATAAATTTGTAACATTATTATTAAAACGTAGTACTGCACACACAATTAAATTTATACCGGCAGCTAAATGGTGTATTTTGTGCGATAGTGCGTTTTGTCGTACTTACAGCAAAGGCGATCTTGATTGAACGTTCAACTTCCTACATTTCGGGGTTGCCAACCTAAATAACTATACTGTAATAAAAATAACTATACTGCAATAATATCACATAGGCCTATTACAAACACGCGTGTGGGAAGTAAAACTACTGCCTTCTATGTATAATACATATAATGTATATACAAAAAATATCCAAAAGGTAGTGTTAATATACATTACAAGAAACAAATCACTGCATTTTAAATTACCTGAACTTAATTTGAAACAATATAGGCCTAAAGCAATAAATACGTACTTGCCGCCATTTTATAACTAATTCGTGCCACGGCCTCCTGTAATTTCAACTAATAAACATTGCCCACACTGTTAACGTTAGTCAGCTGTTTATAATGAACGCAAATATTTCCAACAAACATGATATTAGTTTACTATTATTTATTATTTTGAAAACACCATCGCGCAAAAAATAATGTACAACGCACGTTTGTGAAGTGTCTTACAGAATCTCGGAAATTAAAAATCTCCCTGTCGCTTGATTTTTAAACATTTTCCTCGATTCTGTAAAAACCACTTCCCAACCTCAAGTCGTAATATACGTACTATTGTCTCCTTTCGTGAGAAATCATCTGAACTTTTACCCTCTGTTTTCGTTACACCTTGTAAATCTGTTATTTACATAGACTGTACTTGTTATCTCAACTAATACACAAATCAAATATTTTTGTTTCCATATTAATATAAATTTTTTATCTCCCAATATGAGACATTTTAGTTACACGACTGTTAAAGTCTTGTACTAGTTAGTTGAATGACGATAATTCCACGGACTTTGAATACGTAGTTAATATTTCTAAATGTCAGAATGTAGTTTCTCATTAAAACTAATGAAGTACTACAGAAATGAGGCAAACAGCATTTAATTGAATTTCGAATGTTTTAGTGATAAAATCTAAGGGCTGAAATACTCGCATGTAGGAATTATGTGGAAATTTAATATGCGGTTGGTTTCTTGTAGCCGGTTTCGATATAATTTAAAATGTATAAATTTAAAATAGTAGTATCATGATAAAATATTAGTTACGAAATGTAGTTGGCTTAAATATATGGAGAGAATTTGTTTTGCTTTGGAAATTAGTATAGAGATATTCTTTATTATCATACTTATACTTCATTCCACATCCATTTTGTGAAAAAAGTAAAGTTCTAAAGCGATAAACTGAAAATGATAACAAACTTATTCTTAGTTTTTGCTTTTAGCAATTTTTTGTTAATTGACAGAGAAAGGAATGTGGAGAGTCGCCTTGGGAAATTACATGTAAAAGCCAACCAGCCCTATTGCGTTCAACAGCAGCCCCGCTATGGATGCGCCGGATTTATGTCGTCAATATCAACTGTTTTACAGCTGATTTATGAATATCGTTGGTTATTACTAGAACGAGGGATTATATGAAGAAAATTATACTAAAATATGAAATTATCATCATCAACAACAACAAGGATTAAGCCCAATGGCCTGTTCCGATCTCATTATAGGTCGAATTGGTCCTTCCATCTCTTCAATGGTCTTCCCAACATTCTTCTCCCTTTTGGTTTATAATTATAAATTTGAAATCATAATAACAAAATATGAAAAATGTGAAAATTAGGACACAAAAATATTGTAAAGCTACAATTTTTTTTTAACTTTTTACATATATTTATATACACAAGCCCTATATAATTTATGGGTATACATACCAGCACACATATGAGACAAGAAGACCTTTTGTGGCTCAAGAAATCAAGAGTTTCACTGTATTTCCATTTTAATTAATTTTTCATTAATTCTGACTCAGTATAAAATATCATGTTCGCGATTTGAAGCAATTTTAATGGCTCACGTTGAAGTGTAGTTGTTTGAGAAATCACGTTAACAAGCCGGAAGGTCGTGGGTTTGAGTCTCAATGGGGTCAGGTTTTTAGCTGGACCAAACCTTCTGGTGGCATCATAGCCCTAGGGTCTACTCAGTTCTTAATTTAAATGAGTACCATACGCATGTTGTGGAGCAAAGGCGGCCGACACGCAGGACTGAGAAAGCTCCTTTTTAATATTCTGAACAGGTCAGAGCATTATTTTGCAGTGACTGACTCTCTAACTAATATGTTGAATAACAATAACAAATATGTTGAATATAACAAATAATGAAGAGATTCTTTCGAGCTACACATTTTAATTGTGTATTCAATAATTGTGTTTTTAAATACTGATTTTACTGAGTTGTTTCCGAAAAAATGGGTTAATTACCTATAATTTTGGTTATAATATACAGTTAGATGTTTCATTTTTTTCTCCACTAGGGTGCATCGTTACAATATTGCGATCCTATTTGGCAATACGTAGTATGATCGAGTTGCAGTGATGAACAAATAAAACATAACCAAACATTTCTCGTTTGTTTTCAAACATCTTGTTTTCAAACATCATCATTTACATTAAATATATAAATATTTTAAAATAACTATATTTAAATAATGATTTGTGAGTAAATAGCTTAATTTTATTCGTTAAATAGTCTTTACAAATGCCACTCTTGATTTCCCAATCCTCTAGATAAATTGGAAATCACTCGTGGCATTACTTATGAAAATAAATCTTTAATGTTTCCATAACATGTAGGCTCCAATTCATCTTCTTGATACGAAGACTGTTTCACTAAAAATTGAAGCAAGTTTTGTCAGAAACTCTTTTGTGCAATATAAAATATTTAAAAAATATTGAATATTATCATGACATGTTTTTGTTCTGCTGATGCAATCTGTATTGATTTATTGGAAGGAAAATCTTCTCACCTATGCACATAAGTTAAACCGAAGAAATTTAACTGGTTATACAGGAGGTTATAGAAGCAATTTGAGATAGGAACCCAGGATCTCAGAATAAAAATATCCGAATTGTCAGTTGTTAAAGTTGTTTCTACTAGTTTATTACCATCAGTTTGATAATATCTTATAAAATTTAATTATTCTAATTGTTTTAATTTAATATAGCACGTTTGTGTCTGATTTAGTGAAAAACATAACCACATGATCGTAACTCCTCCAGGCCAAATACATGTTTACTATTATGATATGTCTTGAGTATAAGACGTCAATGAAACTTCATCGTCATCAGCATCAAGAATTACGGAGGGTTGTTTCTGATCTCTGATAATAAATGATTTTTAAATTTTACCTTAAGAAAAGTCGTGTCTCCCCCTTTGATCATGCTCTATTTGATGGCCCTTCACCCGAGCTATGGCTCGGCATCCGAGTTTCCACTGCAGAAAACTCTTATGCAGCACAGCCATGTCTAGAAGTCTCCACTCCTCTTTACATGCTTTCCAGAGACCGTCTATTATTCGAGGACGCCTGTTTCCCAGTGCCCTTTTGAAGAGTCCAAAGGCACAAAAGCCCATCGGTGAAGCATCAGGAGACTTCAGTGTGATGTTGCTGAATGGAATAGCATGTGTTCCAGTTTCCTGCCCCATTCTCTCCAGGAACGCCAGGGTTGAACCCGAAGTGTGACTGGAGGCCTTGTCTTGGCGCACCCAGACTTGGTTTTTGTCTGTACCATAGAGACATGGGATTTCGGTCCGGTAAATTGGGGTGAGAACTTCTTCCTGGTAGTACTGGGAGTTGATTTTGGCCTTTTTAGCTACTCTACTAAGAGTCAGTTTTCCATTGTAGCGATATCTTGCGATGACCATAAATCCCTTGGAGAAACTTTCTCTGCATTCGGCATACCACTTAATTTTTTTTTTCATCCCTTTCTCTATAGTAAATTGCCCGGAGTTTGTTGCAGTCTCCTAGATAAACATATGCTTCATCAAGTGTGACCAAAAATTTTCATTTTTCTTCTGCCAGGTGCTTTTCATAGAGTTTCCTGCTGTTGGTGCAGCATTTGGCAATGTGACGTGGCAACAATTTATGAACTGTGCTTTTGTGGCGCTTCTTCTTGTTTAAATCTTTGTTTCTTATGATGTTTACAGTTTTAAGGGATATTCACAGCATGTTCGCAATCACTCTTTGTGTGGCAGGGTTACCACCAGAGATAAGGGCGTTGACCTTTCTGATTACATCTGGGGTGCGGGTAGTAGCAGTTCGTGGATTTGTCTGTTTTTTTTTTTCCTTTTGGAATTAATCCCAAGCGACCCTTTCCCTTTTTATTAATCACTGAGCTAATTCCACACTTTGACACCACAAAATTACGTTTTTTGCAAGCCACAATAATTGCGGAATAACAATAATTCGCGTTGGAAAGGGCAGAAATATACCCTTCTCAAAATGGGTCTATCTGCTTAGGCATTATGAGAGCAACACGCGTGCGAGTGTAACAGAAGAAGTACACTGAATAGTTTGATCATCTCGCACGCTTCTGTCCTGATGATTCACACTCTAACGTCACAGTCTACTTGGCAAATCGTTCTCAGAGATCGGAAACAACCCTCCGTAGATCTTCAGCTCTGTTCCCATCTCATCTTAGAATTGGTCGTTTACTAGGTCTCCCTACATTTTTTCATCCTAGCTGTCTGTAGTGAAGAATATGTTTCGGGATTCTGTTGTTGTCCATTCTATTGATGTGGTCCATCCATTCATGTATGTATTGTGCAATCCTTCCTAATGGCTTGAATATATTTAGTTCAGAAATAAAAAAGAACACCTTAGAAATATTAAAAAATGGTGAAATTGAAAAATCGGCAATTGTAACTCGTAGTTTGCTAGAAAATCATAAAATCGGTAAAGACACTAAACTTTTGAAACATTTGGAGAAATCTTTGGAATTAACAATTTGGGAAAATATATTCAGAAGAATAAATATAAAGCAATGAATTTCGATATCCCCTACGAGAATAATTTAATATCTAAGTTCATAAAATCTACACCAGATGGCAGTTCAGAAAATGATATTAACGACGAAATTTCAACAGTTGGAATTTGACTGAAGATGGAAGTAATACTATACTTTTGAAACCGATATTGTGAAGACACGCAACTTTGTGAGGTGAAATGTTAAAACATTTTCTCCAACTCATTTATATTTAGTTCTGTTCGTATATCTTCACTATGTTTCCGATCTGTTATTCCATATGTCCCTCAAGAACCTCATTTCTGAAGTTTATATATTTCGTTCCTGGTTTTAGGTTATGACGCAGTGTTCCAATCCATATAGTAGTGTTGAAACCGCCATTGTTTTATAAAATTTAAAGTGTCTATTTTATAGCTCCTTTGAGAATTTGTTGTATGGTATCACACATTAGTTCGATTTATTTTGTTTGCATTGTTTTAACTTCTTCTATATGACACATCGTATCCCAGATAATAATTAAAATTGTACATCCGTTCTAATGATTTTGAATAGAGAAAATCCACATGTTCGGACCGGGAATATAATCTCGTCTTCTTACTCTTTGGGCAAACACAGTGATCTTGAGAGCAGAGTCGATATTAGTGTAACGTTTAGCTATAGCTGACAAATTTAGTTACATAGAGTAACCAACGTCCGCCAGGTTTTCAGAAAATATCACTTTTCAGTTCCCATACTCGATACCCGACTTACCATATTTTTGTCTATGTATAGAATGTGGGAAAGAATCATATTGTTGACTGTTAATTTTTCTGTCTATCCATACATCACCATGAGGGACAGGGGGGCAAGGGGAGTTAATTATCATAAGTAATGCCACGAGTGATTTCCAATTTATCTAGAGAATTTGGAAATCAAGAATGACATTTGTTAGGACTATTTAACGAATAAAATTAAGCTGTTTACCCACAAATCATTATTTCACTATAGTTATTTTTAAATATTTATATATTTATATATTTAATGTAAACGCGTTGTTTGAAAACACATGAGAAACGATTGGTACGCTTCATTTGCTTCTTTTGTTCATCACTTCAACCAGATCATGTTACTTATTGCCAAAGGATCGCAATATTGTAAGAATGCACCATAGTTGAGAAATGTATAACCAGCATTATAGGTATTAATTAATTTCTGATGTCCTATGATGTAAATATGTCAATTACATTTTTCTGCAACGTCATTTCCTGGAAAATAATTCGTTTAAGAAAGTGCAAACAGTGGTTTCTTCTTTTTGTGGTATAGTCAATTGCTATAAATGTTCTTTATATTATTTTCCGCATGCGCTATCTACTGACATTCACGCACTATATATACATTCTGGTAGCCGTAATTTCTTGAAGAGTCAGTCACTGCAAAATAATGCTATAACCTATTCAAAATGTTAAAAAAGAGGAGCTTTCTTTAATACGATAAACTTTAGTTGATAAATTCGAGGCGAAAAAGGATTGTGATTGGTTGTAAATAAAAAAATCATTGAAATGTGATTAGTTATTGTCTCCCATTTAGGGCATGATTTAAATAGTCAAGCTAATTTAGTTACGCTGATTCCCTTAGATATCAGCGAGTGAGAAATGGTTAGCTTATCGCATCAGAAAGACACCTAGTAGGCAACTAAGGTATTTCTTGGATGAGAAATGTGATTACATTTTGCTCAGGAGCTCTAATTTAGGCTTCAGAATCTTTTACAAGCTCGAAAATCTTCAGACTCGAACATTACGGTTTTAACTCCCTCTGAGAGGATTTGTTTCTTGAATTTTTCCATCCTAAACATCTATGCACCACGACAGGGTTTGAACCTGCGATCCTCGGGACCAGAGGCAAGGAATTTAACCCATAGGAAATGCTCGTTGTCTATAAATTCGAAGGAATTAAATTTTAGCTGATTAAAAGATATGGAGGCGGCTCCGTGGCGCAAGCGGTTAGACGCTCGCCTCTCACCGCGGGGTCCCGAGATCGAGCCTCAGTCACTCCACGTGGGTTTCGTGGTTGAAGAAACGGAGCTTGGGCAGATTTTTGTCGGGGTTTCTCCCGTTTTCCCTGCCAAAATTTCATTCCAACATTTCTCCATACTCATCTAATCCATCCATTTCGTTTCATTTCATTCATCCGCCCTTGTGATGGTGCGTCAGGACTGGTCGGCCGGCACCTTGTGGTTCACATACCTCTATAAATACAGGGGCTTCATCTCATCTCATTCCTCGATCCGACCCCGAGTTGAACACGAGTTGAGGACATTTATCTTATTTTAAAAGTTATGCAAAGTGTCTAAATACATGTATAAAGACTCACTCAGAAAATAATCGCAATTTATTAGTATGTTAGTTGAGGAAGAGAGTGTAATGTTGTTAAACAATAAAATACATTAAATTATCCATTAAGACACCTTGTAAGACATGTGCACATGTGAGTGGAACGAGATCCACGTACTGTAATACCGATAAACGTGTTTCTTTTATTTACAGACGTAACGATTCTTTAGATTGTCAGATTGGAAAGAATGTTGTATCTGGTTTGTGTTTTATACATTCAAATTATTTATTAGTTTTATTTTATGGTTGCAGATGTCAGTGTTAACGCGACAGAGACCTAATGTGTTCACGTAGTTTGGAAAAATTTAACTGACTTATCTATCTATTGTTCTACAGTAATCTTGTACAGCATATTATAAAACGAATTTCACAGACTTCATGTTTTCAAAACGGTTTAAAGCTTGCTTTCACGTTACTCGTAAAAATAGCAAATACAGCAATCGTTATCGAAACTAAATGACAATGACGGCTTTCATACATTATAACTCATTGTCAGCGTCGAACAAAGAATCGTTGCTCTTGTTTAGGATTTTACACCACCTTTAAAAAGTTTGAAAGTAAACTGCACTGAATTACTAAGCTGTACGTTATGTAAATTCAGACGCTTGTAAAAGTGATCCATCATTTGTAATTAGTAGTCTTAGGATTTTTAGATCTATTTTCACGATTAAAAAAAGAAGGAAAAAATGTGCTAGAGTAATTAAAAAAAGAGAACGAAAAGGTGATCTTTCTTTCATAGCCCATAACTTCAATTTGTTAAAAAATTGAAAGAGTACAAAAATAAAGTGCTAGTATTTGTAACGGTATACTACAGTGCGAGGTTGGGAAGTGGTTTTTACAGAATGGAGGAAAATGTTTAAAAACCGAGCGATAGCGATGTTTTTAATTTCCGAAATCCTGTAAAACGCTTCACAAACTTGCGTTGTACATTATTTTTTTGCGCTATGGTGTTTTTAAAATAATAAATGGTACTAAAATAATAACATTTGTTGGAAATATTTGCGTTCATTATAAACAACTGACTAACGTTAACATTCTGGCCAATGTTTATACGGGAAATGCCGAAAATAATTTAGTTGAGACTATAGCAGGCCGTGACACCAGTGAGTGATAAAATGGTGGCAAATACGAATTTATTGTTTTATATTGTTTCAAATAAAGTTCAAATCATTTAAAATGAAGTGATATGTTTCGTATAATGTAGGCCTATATTGACACTACCTTTTGGATATATTTTTGTATATATATTGCAATGGTTTTACTTCCCGCACTAGGTAGGTAATTTGTAATATTACAGTATAGTTATTTATAGGTTGGCAACCCCGAAATTTAGAATATTGAACTTTCAATCATGGTCGCCATTGCTGTAAGTATGACAGAACACACTATCGTGAAAACATTTTTTTTTGTTAATCCATCGCTGTAATCTAGTGGTAATATCTCCGCCTCAGACGCTGGGGGCAGGAGTTCGATGCCCGGTCGGGACAAGTTTCTCTGGCGAGGTTTTTTTTTTTTTTTTCGTTTTTCCTCACCTATAAGACAAATGTCAGGAAACTGTAAAGTCCAACTATTCCCCGAACATCATCTGGCAATCACAATCATCCATATCATATTCACATCGTTTAGTATGAATGTATGAACGAATGATATGCCTTTTCTGAAGTTTTCGTGTTGTCTCGAAGGTGGCCTTGGAATTTAGTTGATCACTCATCCAAGGAGAACATGCATGTCCTTGTGCGGTAAAAATATGTGTATGATCGAAAGTTTTAAATCTCTCCCATTAGGTTGTGTCATTATAAAGACCGGATGCCATGAGGCGTCAAATTACAAAGTGAGAGGGAAAGAAAGAAAGAAAACTAATTTTTATGAAGGTTAAATGTTTTGATTCGAAGTATTAAAGGTGTTGTAGGATATGGTCCCGACTTTATCATCCAAGTACCGGCATCTATAAACATGTGAACATGGTGTAGAAGACGCCCAATTAACATAACATGAACACACATTCATTGAACGCAAGGAATCAAGATTCTTACCCAACGCTCGAGAAGGAGGTAGGGTGGCAACGCTAATTCCCAGCCGGCTTTATAAACTTCCCGATATTCATTTTATAGAGAGTTGGTGGGACCCAGAACAAGTATGTGGAAACGCTGTCTGAGCCGTCCAGATCGTCAGTTTCATTTCATCCTGAGCATCCTTACCCATTTAGATTTATTTTTCGTTCAGTAAATTGACGACTGTGGATTCGCGGCTTAACCTCTTTTCCGAACAGACATACCTGCTCATAATGTTTTTACATTCGAACTTATGAAATTTATATCTATTTGTTATTTAAGATTTATTTTTTTAAGTTTATCAAGAATTAGACTAATTTTTTAAGTGTTTATTTTATTATGAATGAATTGATCTATTTTATTGAATGAGAAGTATGTGTTATTAATTCAATATTCTAACACATGCCATGAACCACCGAACATCGGATTCAAAAGCGATTATGGCAATACAAACAGACAAAAATGCTAATCTGTTTCATGCAATAATTAGTAACATCCAACACTCTGTCTTTTTCAAAACAGTTGGTACTGGTGGACTACTGTTTACCATACTCGTCTCTGAATCCAAAGTTTGCGGGTTCAAACTCGGTCGTATCTATGGATTTTTCAGGGCGTCAGAATTCTGGGTATCGGTTCCTTCGGACGGAAACTAAACACACGGTTCCATGTTCTACATTTATGGCACGTAAAAGAAGATCAAGGCAGAAAAAATAAGCCTCTCAACTGTTTTTATTCGTTCACTATCGGGTTTGAATTACAACACTAATTACCTTAGTTTTTAAAGAGCGTAGTTATGTAAAATAACTCGCTCATGGTAGAGAGAGTTCATATTGACCCAGTCTGTTGTGTCAGTTGATCTAAATTGTTTTGTTAAAATAAATGAACTAACGAAAACGGGAATAAAGAGCTGCATTTTATGATAATGCAACGTTACACCTACAAGGACGTGTAAATCATTTTAGTTCTTCTACCTTGATGCAGTAAACGTGTCCACAGGGAGCAAAATAACGCTATATTCTCCCATGTTGGTCGTAACATAGATAAAATACGCACGTATCATGCAGATGAGTATTCTTATGTGAATTTAAACTCTATACTTTTGCTGTTCAACCTGTTTTGATGAAGTCTAATTATATTACTAAAGCAGAAAGTAGCCTATAGATATATTCGATTTCAAATCCGCCGGGATTTTTTCAGGACGTAACAATTCTGAGTATGGGTTCCTTCGACGGGAAGTAAAATTGCTGTAAATTTACAGAACGTAAAAGAACTTAAAGCCTGAAATAATAAGCAAACATCTATCGGCCCCTTCACACCCAGATTTCAATTGCGACTCTAATGATGTAAGTTGTTATAGAGGATAATTATATATTTAAAATACAGTGACTAAACGTACTACTTAAGGCGATTAAATCCTAAAGGATAAGATATCTGGGTCACCATTTCAGAGAAAATTAATCAGATCCATGTCCAGTTTTAAATAGAATTGGTGGGAAAGGGAAATTGAAAGAACTCCAAAAATATGGATGACCAATGTGAAACAAATCGTCAGGTTGTGGGAGTGAATGTATGGAGAAAGAATACGGAATATAATAAATACGTATTTTGAGGCTGTCAAGGCTTGTATCATGCTGTGGCACATATGGTGATGTTTATGATGATGGGTACTATTCTATTCTATGTTCCTTTTTAGAAACCTTATGTTCTCTTAAATATTTCCTTGTTTTTATTACTGGGTTTTCTCTTCGTATCTTCAATATCCACCATTATTACCAAGTATTTATTAAAATATTCTTTCTACCTTCATGTTGATTTACTATAAAATATTTAATAATTAATTGATTTGGCGTTCACTTAATGAAATATTGATGTAGTGTAATGTTGCCCATTTCCGTGATAGTGTTTCACATTTCTGTGCAAATGTAACGTTTTAGATATTGATGACAAAATATTAATTCAGGAACATGGTATGAACCTTTCCATGAGATTATTTATCGAATTCACTCCAAACCTACGTACAGTTGTCCCAAAATGCCTCAATCTTTTCTCCAAGACAAGGATTCCTAAATCCGTGATAGTGGTATCCTAACGTCGTGAGCGAGTTCCTAATTCCGTGATTTTAAATAAAAAAATCTGAATTCGGCGTTTACTACAGTTGATAATCATTATTAGAAGCTGTAAGAGGACAAATACAAAAATTGCATAAGTGATATATAACATTTCATATGAAGCCTATTTCCCTCTAAAAATAAACTTAACATTAAATAATAATGTTAGCAATACACATGGTGATAAAATGTCTGCAAAAAATACTAGTCGTACTTTCTAGCAAAAATGTTGTCTTCTATAAACATAAGCATGAAATAATGATAATAATAATAATAATAATAATAATAATAATAATAATAATAATAATAATAATAATAATAATAATAATAATAATAATAATAATATAATAACAACAATAATAATAATTAATAACATTAATAATAATAACAATAATACCAATAATTTAGAGAAATAGCGAAAATTGAAAATGAAGAAAAATCTCAATAATTTAATAATAATAATAATAATAATAATAATATAATAATAATAATAGGTATTATTGCAGCCAATGGCCATGTAGAAAGAATTGTTTTCATGTCTTACAGAAGTCTGTTATTGATGTTCCTATGTTTTTACACTGTAATAGGTGATATCGGTCGCAGTGCGACCCACATAGTTTGCACTTGCACTTTTCTTCTGGGTTATGGCGCTTCATTGTTGTGCATATCTTGTGGTGGAAACCACGGACCGCGACTCTCGTCACAGTGTGTCTGAGGTCGTGTCTGGCTGCTGTCCATTCCCTGTAGATCATTTCATCCGTTGCGTAGAACTCAGGCCATATCTGTTCTCTTTTCTCGTTTAGTTCCCTCAGCATTTTCTTATCATATCTCGATAATTTAGCGAACAAAAAATATATTTTAATAAATTGCAAATTGGTTTCAATCAAATGCCTACTTAGGCTTAATTATTTTAGGCCTGTTAATGAGTAAAATATGTAATTTTAATTCAACTGATTTCTACGTAATTTAAGTAATATGAAAGCGTATTAATATTCTTAAGACATTTTTTCCTTACTGTAAGTATTCACAGGTTAAATATGAGAAATAGAGACATATCATAAGAGAAAATGCAGAAGCTGGGATATCATTGTTGATACTCATGTTGTCAGTCGGTTCAGTTGATATGAAAATACAATAATAGAATGTTGTAGTGCTATTATATGAACAGTTATAGAACATTTATTCAAGGACAGTCACGAGAGGGAAATACAATAATAGAATGTTGTAGTGCTATTATATGAACAGTTATAGAACATTTATTCAAGGACAGTCACGAGAGGGAAATACAATAATAGAATGTTGTAGTGCTATTATATGAACAGTTATAGAACATTTATTCAAGGACAGTCACGAGAGGGAAATACAATAATAGAATGTTGTAGTGCTATTATATGAACAGTTATAGAACATTTATTCAAGGACAGTCACGAGAGGGAAATACAATAATAGAATGTTGTAGTGCTATTATATGAACAGTTATAGAACATTTATTCAAGGACAGTCACGAGAGGGAAATACAATAATAGAATGTTGTAGTGCTATTATATGAACAGTTATAGAACATTTATTCAAGGACAGTCACGAGAGGGAAATACAATAATAGAATGTTGTAGTGCTATTATATGAACAGTTATAGAACATTTATTCAAGGACAGTCACGAGAGGGAAATACAATAATAGAATGTTGTAGTGCTATTATATGAACAGTTATAGAACATTTATTCAAGGACAGTCACGAGAGGGAAATACAATAATAGAATGTTGTAGTGCTATTATATGAACAGTTATAGAACATTTATTCAAGGACAGTCACGAGAGGGAAATACAATAATAGAATGTTGTAGTGCTATTATATGAACAGTTATAGAACATTTATTCAAGGACAGTCACGAGAGGGAAATACAATAATAGAATGTTGTAGTGCTATTATATGAACAGTTATAGAACATTTATTCAAGGACAGTCACGAGAGGGAAATACAATAATAGAATGTTGTAGTGCTATTATATGAACAGTTATAGAACATTTATTCAAGGACAGTCACGAGAGGGAAATACAATAATAGAATGTTGTAGTGCTATTATATGAACAGTTATAGAACATTTATTCAAGGACAGTCACGAGAGGGAAATACAATAATAGAATGTTGTAGTGCTATTATATGAACAGTTATAGAACATTTATTCAAGGACAGTCACGAGAGGGAAATCAATAATAGAATGTTGTAGTGCTATTATATGAACAGTTATAGAACATTTATTCAAGGACAGTCACGAGAGGGAAATACAATAATAGAATGTTGTAGTGCTATTATATGAACAGTTATAGAACATTTATTCAAGGACAGTCACGAGAGGGAAATACAATAATAGAATGTTGTAGTGCTATTATATGAACAGTTATAGAACATTTATTCAAGGACAGTCACGAGAGGGAAATACAATAATAGAATGTTGTAGTGCTATTATATGAACAGTTATAGAACATTTATTCAAGGACAGTCACGAGAGGAAATACAATAATAGAATGTTGTAGTGCTATTATATGAACAGTTATAGAACATTTATTCAAGGACAGTCACGAGAGGGAAATACAATAATAGAATGTTGTAGTGCTATTATATGAACAGTTATAGAACATTTATTCAAGGACAGTCACGAGAGGGAAATACAATAATAGAATGTTGTAGTGCTATTATATGAACAGTTATAGAACATTTATTCAAGGACAGTCACGAGAGGGAAATACAATAATAGAATGTTGTAGTGCTATTATATGAACAGTTATAGAACATTTATTCAAGGACAGTCACGAGAGGGAAATACAATAATAGAATGTTGTAGTGCTATTATATGAACAGTTATAGAACATTTATTCAAGGACAGTCACGAGAGGGAAATACAATAATAGAATGTTGTAGTGCTATTATATGAACAGTTATAGAACATTTATTCAAGGACAGTCACGAGAGGGAAATACAATAATAGAATGTTGTAGTGCTATTATATGAACAGTTATAGAACATTTATTCAAGGACAGTCACGAGAGGGAAATACAATAATAGAATGTTGTAGTGCTATTATATGAACAGTTATAGAACATTTATTCAAGGACAGTCACGAGAGGGAAATACAATAATAGAATGTTGTAGTGCTATTATATGAACAGTTATAGAACATTTATTCAAGGACAGTCACGAGAGGGAAATACAATAATAGAATGTTGTAGTGCTATTATATGAACAGTTATAGAACATTTATTCAAGGACAGTCACGAGAGGGAAATACAATAATAGAATGTTGTAGTGCTATTATATGAACAGTTATAGAACATTTATTCAAGGACAGTCACGAGAGGGAAATAAATTATTTCTTCAACCATTTTCAACTTCACGATGACTTTTGAGGCTTAGTATTGCTTTTCAAAAGTACCGTATAATTGAAAGAAAAAGCCTATTTTTTAAAACCTGTAATTCCGTGACAACGAATTGAAATGTTATCACGGAATTAGTGATATCAACGAAATATACAGTTTTACCCCATTTAATAAATAAATCTACCAGAGTTTAATATCTTTATTAAAATAATATAAAACTGGGATAGCTTTATTTATTAAATGTAAAATATTTGTTATCCTGCTACCTTCCTTCCGAATTATATGTCCTGAACGTGCAATCTGGGGCACGCCGTAGCGTAGTGGTTAAGGCACTCCGCTACAAGCCGGAAGGTCGAGGGTACAATTCCCGGTAGGGTCAGGATTTTCAAACTGACCCAAACCTTCTGGCGGCATTGTGGCCCTGGGGTCGACTCAGCTTCTAACGGAAATTAGTATCAGACACTTGTTCTGGGAGTAAAGGCGGCTGTCACACAGGGCTGATAACCCGGCTGACATCAAGTGCCGATTGTCCAGAAAAAGTGGGAATCTTAACCTCCTACTACCCCAAGGGCCTCCTGAGGCCTGTAGTGGGATTACTTTACTTATGTGCAATCTACTGTTTTTTACTTGAGCCCCTAAATTCACATATTCGTCTATTTTTTTGGCTCTTCATTTCTTCTAATCATAAAAACAATTTTTGAGTATCAGTTCTTAAAACTTTTCATTTTCAAAGTACTTTTTTTTATAATTCACAATGAGAATCTAAAGTTGTAGTAATGTTAGTAGATTATTGAAGAAGTTGGCTTATGCTGTACTATTAGCGTCTGAGATTAGCAACCAAATTTACTAGGAGTTTTAGTGGTTTTCCTCATTCGATAACGAAACATCTGGACGAAATGTTATTACCATAATCCATTTCATTAATAATCATTTCGTAAATCATTGAATTATAGGTTTAAGTTGAATCTTTAAAATTTAAAGACACATTTATTCTAGAATTGGTATATTGCAATTTTGGTTATGTACAAAAAGTAAGTAAATAAAATATTGATACATAATCATGGGTATTTACCATTGGCTATCCCAAAATATATTTAATAATCAATTGAGTTGGTGTTTACTTGATGAAAATCCATATTTATTAATTAAATAAAAATAAAACGTAGTTTTGTTTGATTTTCATATTTATTATATAATTCAGTGACAGCTGTTTCGGTACACTGTACCTTCTTCAGACATGTTAACAAATTATGAATTGTGTTCCAACTGATCTAAGCAACAATACAACAATATTTATTTAAATTTTTTTAATTTAACAACGGGGTTTCATTCAAATCAAGTTGAGAATTTAACAGTTTTTTACTACTTTTAAACTTATTAATTTCTACAGCCTCCAAAAGATCTAACTTCTTACCCTTATCACAAATATGTAAAATTTCAAAATTTGGATCGAAACAATGATTAAATTGGAATAGGTGGTTAGCATAGTTTGAATTTTCTAAATTTCTGTTATATGCTCTCATGTGTTCCTTTATCCGAGATATAAAAGGTCAACTTGATTTGAATGAGTCCCCTTTGTTAAAATTAAAAATTTAAATAAATATTGTTGTATTGTTGCTTAGATCAGTTGGAACACAATTCATAATTTGTTAACATGTCTGAAGAAGGTACAGTGTACCGGAACAGCTGTCACTGAATTATATAATAAATATGAAAATCAAATAAAACTACGTTTTATTTTTATTTAATTAACAAAATATATTTTTTGGGAAATTATTGTAGAAGTGTAGAATGGTAACAAAATAAAATATTAAAACAAGTACCTGACAGGTGTCATCGTACTAAACTATCGTAGGTTAAAATATTTTAAAACTATAAAGCTTTCGAAAACCGACTTCCATCTTCAGCAGGAGGGTCTTATGTATAATTCCGTATAAATGGTTGTATCTGCTAGGTGTATTATAATTTAAAATCAAAACGTTGTCTATTTACTTCAAATTATGCCGTTCCTAATGTATGTTTATCTTTTCCGAATTTCCTTCTTTGTGAATTATAGTGAGTGTTTTCTATTGTTTCCATGCGGCGCCGCGGCCGGCGTTGATGACGTGTTTGGCGTAACTAGATTTTCCTCCTGCTTACATGAAATCCTTAAAATGTTTTTTGAATCTTGTGTTAAAACTTCTACCTGTGTAGAATTTATTATACTCTTTACATGTTGACTTGTGAACTCCTTTACCGTTGTATATACTATTTTCTTTCATGACGTATTTATTAATACAATTATTAATATGTTAATGTTTTTATCTAGTTTCTTTTTCCACTTGTTGAATGTGATAATTTTTTCCTAGTAAGGATGTATTACGTTATTGTTCATAGTAAGCTTATTGCTTGTATGCTTTCGGTAAATGCTTATTTTAATTTTTTTGTTGTTCAGATTTTTTGTTATGTTAGGTCTTTCTAATTAATTTTGTTATTGATTTCTATTCTCTCAGTAAATTCTATTTTTTACAATGTAAACGTACTATTAATCCATTGTGACTTTTCTTATTCGTATTTTAGTTCTGTGGCAGACTATTATTATTTCTTGAAATAATAGATTTGTGCGGTTAACGAACTTATGTAAAATGTGAGGTAATTTGTTCTAGAATCCTGAGACACAGAGATCATGATTGGTTTATTGCGAATATACCATGGTGCACCAGTCACCAGTACTGGTGGACTAGTGGTGCTTGCCTCTGTTTCCAATATTCGCGGTTCAAATCCGACCGGGATCCATGGACTTTTTGGTCATAAAATATGTGGATGGCTTCCTTCGGAAGGGAAGGAAAGGATGATACCGTGACGTATATTTACGGCACCTGAACAACCTAAAATCTGAAATAAGAAGCTTCTGAGCTACATTTGTCGCCTATTGCACCCCAAGATTTGAATTGCTATGCTATGCTAATCGCCTAAGTTGTTATAGAGCGTCGTTAAATAAAATACTAACTTAGCTGTTTATTTTTCACCTTAACCCTTCTCTTTTCTGATGTAATGGCAGATGCCTATTTTGGAGAGCCGTACTAGTGTCAAATGGGTCGAACAATAGATGTAAAGGAGTTGCTTGAATTGTATGTTCCAACTAAGGTAGAATAGAATAGAATATGGAATTTATTGCCTTTTTTCAGAATAAAGAAAATACATATGCATTTACATTGCGCACGGGCCTGCTTGGCCGTACGTGCATTATTTTTCCATGAATAAAAAAATAAAACTAATAATATAAACAAATACCTACAAATACACCTGTATCAAAAAACAATAACAGGCTACATATAAGTAAAATATGTGTCTGCACTAAATCAAAATAATACATATCTACATTCATCCACATTCCGTACATTAATATTAAAAAAAAATGCTAGAAAACAAATTAGAAAAAAAAAGCACACACACATACACCCACACATATACACACCGCACGCTCATACCCCCCTCCCCCGTCCCTGCAGACATTAAATGCACTATCAGACTATTCAACTTATCAGACCTACTTATTATATAACATGATTAAAGATCGAAAACAAAGACCGTATTGAGATTCTTCTTATTGTTAATACATATATCCTTAATCTACAATTTTGTTATATCTCAGTTTTCTTACTGTACCCAAAAATTTGCATGTTTTTTATTCACTCTCGATCCGTCCTAAAAGATCCCAACACGCCACTCTCCCTCGATCCGACGTGAGAAATCTCTCCGGCAGCATCTGTAATCTAAGTTGTTCTGTCTCTCTAAAGAATGCTATAATATGCTGCCAGTTTTCATGGTCATCGCATAGTGGGCATAGTTTAATGCCTTCCTCATTTGTTAAATTATGGGCCATCCATCCCCCTAAATGAAACCATGCAATAGCACTTTTATCATCCCCATCCAAAGAGTCAATATATTTCTCCCTTCCCCACGAAAGTTTCAGTTCCGTCTGCAGGGTGAGCGATATTTTCTGACTACACTCTGCTTCTATATACTGTCTGTCTATATCGATTAGTCTCTTCTTAACTGTCCTCCAAACATTTCTATTATTCCGCGTACTCCTCTCCCATACCCAACCCATCCCTATGCCTTTCAATCCCCTTTCTACACCGATTACCCAATCTCCCGAAAACACACTGCCTTTTCTGTTCATTGTAACACTCTGCTCTAAGCGAGTCCTGATTCCCGTTTATTATGTCCAACCAATACTTAATAGCCATAATTTTTCCCCTTATTGTGTCCGAAAATGTACCGAATTCCTTCAGTATGCCACAATTTGAAGTCCCCGTTGCTAATCTCATCGCTTTCTTAAGAAACATAGGTTGAATTTTATCTAGTGTCCCCGTTCGTTCCCAACCCCATAATTCTGAGCCATACAGCATGGTCGCTCTCACAGTCGAAGAATAAACCTGTTCTAGTGTACGCATCGGTATGTTTCGCAATTTTGACATATTATTAAGCATTTCGTTTGTCCGGCACCTAGCTCTCATTGTTGCATTTTCGATGTGTCTCGTCCATTTTCCATTCATTGTCAAAGTCATCCCCAAGTAGACAAAGTTTTTAACATTTTCTAAATTCTCACCACGGTATGTCCACCTTTCCTTCCCGCTGTATACCGACCCGTTTTTAAAAGTCATGGCTTTCGTTTTGCTAACGTTAACAGTAAGTCCCCAAGTCGTACAGTATGTCGATAGTAAATCTAAACCCTTCTGCATGCCATCTATTTTTGTGGAAAAGAGGCATAAGTCATCTGCATACATTAGAACAGGAATACTTCGCTCACCCACCGTTGGAGCATCGATCCCCTCTACTTCCAGCATCAAAGCTACCTCGTCTATAAATAAGTTAAATAACAGTGGTGACAATACGCATCCCTGTTTTACACCCTTAACTGCCTTTATATTTTCTGAAACTTGGTCCCTCCCATATTTAACACAGAACTCCACTTTTTTATAAATTCCCATTAGCGCCCTAATCATAGTTTCCCGATACTCCTAGTTGCCATAATTTCTGCCATAGGGCATTGCGTTCAACAGAGTCAAATGCTTTTTTCAGATCTATAAAAGTACAGTGTAACCTGCCTCGTTTGACACTCAAACATCTGTTAATTGCTGTTCTCAGGACAAATAGATTGTCCGCCGTCCTGAAGCCTTCCCTGAACCCGGCTTGGTATCGTGAAATTTTATTATTTTCATTTATCCAATTTTTTAGCCTGTTATATAGCACTGTGCAATAAATTTTTCCAAACACCGGCAGAAGAGAGACACCGCGGTAATTGTCCGGATTGTTAACTCCACCCTTACCCTTGTAAATAGGATGCAGTATTGATGTGGACCATTCATCTGGATAGCTTCCTTTTTCATAAATTTTGTTAAAAATACCTACTATGTATCCTGTCCATTTATCAATTTTCAAGGCTTCTTTATAGAACTCGGGTATTGGCAATTCCATCTCATATCTATGGATGTGAAACCTGGACATTAACAAAGGTAGATAGTAAACAAATAGAGGCTGCAGAAATGAAGATGTTGAGAGCAATAGCAGAATACCAAAGGACCGATAAAAAGAAAAACGAAGATATAAGGACAGAACTTAATATATTTAATCTCTGTGAAAGAATAAAATACTATCAAAATGCTTACCTTCAGCACGTATTACGAATGAACTGAGCGTACCAAGAAGATTGTATAATTATAAATCAAAAGGGAGAAGATTGTTGGGAAGACCATTGAAGAGATGGAAGGACCAATTCGACCTATAATGAGATCGGAACAGGCCATTGGGCTTAATCCTTGTTGTTGATGTTTTTTTTCTTTTATTCGTGGAAAAATAATGCTCGTACGTCCAAGCAGGCCTGTGCGCAATGTAAATACATATGTATCTCCTTTCTTTTTGAAAAAGGCAATAAATTCCATTCATTCAGTATATAGACGAGCTCATCAAAATAAAATAATCGCATAAAATACATTTTCAAAACTTAAAAAATATGGAGCAGAGCCAAGTACGAGTATTTGCTGCTATATGTCACATGCCATGTTTCATTGCACAGTATAGCACATAGCTAAAACTTAATTACACATCCAAATTACCAGGGGCAAATGAACTACGTCTTGGAACCCGTGTCCCACACTTAGTGGGCCGAAGATCTGCTCACCACCTTCTCACGTGGGTTCCCAGGCAGATTACCTTTGCCTCTTATTTTGATAATGAATAGATGTACATTTTTAGGAATTCAAATGTAATTAGATACTCTAGGGATAAAAACCGACGGTGCCTTCTATAAAAGATGGATCACCACCTAGTTCTGTGTTTGCTTTCTTTTGTCCTATTGGTCCCGCTATAGGAATCACCTGACTTACTTTTTGTTTGAACCAATCATAAATCCCATTTTCCAGTTCCAGGTTGTTTAATTTATTTTCGTTTTTTTTTAATTTCTTTCCGTGGTTTTAAGTATTTCCATATGTTGCCTTTTAATTTTAAACACTATGTGAACATTATTTTTTTTATAAATACCTCTTACGCTTGAGCATTCTTCTAATTCTGCAAAAAAGGCTATCTTCTGCCAAATATTGAGACACATTCGCTAGCTAGTCATCTTTATCATACTTTGTACTTGTCGTTACAGCCCAGCAGCTAGACCTTTACTTTCTTCACTCCGTTTCTATACTCCGTCATTTGATTGACAGAATCCGTTCTCTCTGTATTCTGTGTCTAATTTTCTTAATAATGCCAGAATTTTACACTTTCAAATGAGTCGACTGTCTAGATATTTGAGGATGCTAAAATAGACACTCATAACTTGGTGAATTACACTGAAGCGTTCTAGAAGCGAAATGAAAAAAAAATCAGATATCTCAAGTTAATATGAAATTAGATCTATAATGATAATTATTACGTAAAATCTAAATACATATAATAACGAACGAGGTAGTAATTTTCAAAAATGTGTACTATAAGAATAGACTATGTCGAATGAAAACATAGTTACTTCATTAAAATTAACAAATATATGGAGGATAGTTGACCGACCGACTGGGGAACCTATTCTATATAATTATCAGATTAATGCATGTATTATGTATAAATTTTGGATAATAATTAACTTGACTATTTTCTTTTCAGGGGGGGGGTGTTGGGTGAAATTTCTATTTTCTACATATTTTGAGCTAAGAGACTTGATTTTCTGTACAAACATTCACTGCATGATACATAATGACGTGTTTAAGTTTCATTCTTGTGAGGCATTTATTTTACGAGTTATTAAATATAATATTTAAAAAAAATTACATGTATTATAATTAAATTGGTTCCACAGTGTTTTAGTAAAATGTCTGATTTTTTACAAGCCCCCTAAAATATTTAGAAAAACATCATGCATTAGAATTCTTATAATGTGAATACAAAGGGAGAAAAAAAAATGTTGTACCTCATGCGTGGAATCCCAAAAAAAAAGGAAATAAAATTTTAAAAATGTATATATATATATGTATATATATATATATATATATATATATATATATATATAATATATATATATATATGCTAATTGCATACATTTTATTTCTTAAAATACTACTTCAATCATGAAACCCGTTGATTTTAGGACATGCAGTAAAAATTTGAACCTTATAGGACAAAAGTTCTGAATTCCATTCAATTTTGAACGTACAAAAATGCAGTGAAAATAAAAGTGAGGAAAAACAAGTTTAAAGATTTGCATGCAGGTGGCAATTAACTTGCGCAGCATTTTAACTCTGACGTAATTTAGGACACTTAGAAGCGCCATAGGCCTCTGAAACTTTGCCATACATTAGAGTAAAGACTATTTTTTAGTACAAAAACAAATATGTCAATATTGATCTCAAATGGTCAGTTTTTCACCCATCACCTCCCTTCAGGAGTTTCCACATTCACGGAGAAAAATGTGTGATTTAGGCCTATGGTATAATAAATTAAGGAGAATTCTTTGCTCTCTTAAGTGTAAATGGCAGATTTTGCTTGCACAGATGACGACTTCTGTCTTAAAAGCTTTGAATGTATATGAGGAGACGTGTAATGGGTTGGTTACAAATTTATATATCCGCATCCTCGGGTTGGCCTTTCGACTTGACATCTCAATTCTCCGGATTTCTAACGTTCTCTGAGGACACAAACTTCTTGTCAGACAAGTAACTACAGCTTCTCCTTGTTCCTAAACAGTACAGTTTGTCTTTCAAAATTATCGCATTTTGTTGTCTCACTGAATCAGTACAATTCTATTTCGCGGTAATTATCAGAGACTTACAGCTATTCGCTGAATAATATCCGTGTCATCTCTGAAAATGATTTACTCATAACAGCAATGATTCTCAACTACTGGGTCGCAGCGCGGTACAGGGTCGGGGCATCAGGTTTTACGGGTAGTAAGAATATCTCCTAAATATCCTTGCATTACCAGTGGCGATGTATGGAAGTGAGACCTGGGTCCTGAAGGAAAAAGTAAAATTCAGGCAGCGGAAATGAGATTCATACGGGGTGGGAAAGGTTGTACAAGAGAACATATTAGAAATGAGAATATTAGAGAGGAATTAAAAGTACAACCACTTCTTCAACAAAAAAGAACACACGAACAATTGGATAGAACATCTTGCAAAGAATGACAGAGGATAGGATAGCAAAGATGGCACTGATGTATAATCCTGGAGGACGAAGATCGGTGGGAAGACCAAGAAAGTGCTGGGCTGAACAGATGTGAGATCGGAACAGACAAATACTAATCCGTGAAGCAGGATGATGATGATGTCCTTGTTCCTATACAATAAAGTTTGTCTTTCAAATTTAACGCATTTTCTTCTGCGCACCGAATCTGTGCTATAACAATTCGCAGTAATTACCAGAGATTTATCGGTATTTTTCTAAATAACATCCGTGACATCTCTCAGAATGATTTACTCATAAAAGCAATGCTTCTCAACCGCTGCGCTGGGCCGCCGCCTGGTACAGGGTTCAGACGTCAGTTTTAACGGGTACCAAGAATGTCTGTTGAAATTTAATTTTTAATTAAAACTTTTTTCTCATTACCTTTGACGTTAGGGCCAGTTTCATATGATCTAATCATACCGCTTTAGAGTCTGGAATCCTCTAGAATTGTCTCTTTTTGTGTGGATTTTATTTTAAAACCAATTTTGGAGTTCGTTCAATAAAATTATGTTTTTTTTTGGGTTTATGAAATTTAAAATCGTATTACTAAGGATATAGGCCTATATTTGTATTTCTTTCTAAATTAATATAAAATTATTATGAAATATTCACCTGAAAGGTCCGTCTCCTCAACTTAATTAATTATTTAACTGTAGCGCTGCCGATGATGGGACAAGTTCCGAAAGCGCTACAGTTAAATAATTAATTAAGTTGAGGAGACGGACCTTTCAGGTGAATATTCCATAATTTTATATTAATTTTGAATAATACCTCAACGGAACACATCATGAATCTTATAAAAGTATTTATTTCTAGCTACAACCTCATAGATAAACGTAGTGTGTCCATACTGTGCACCATGATCTGAACACTTCTCTCCAACCTAAATAATGTTTTCAGGCTCAGACCAACCAGGCTGAACCTCATATGTTTATATTGTTGTGAATTTTACAAATTCTATTAAATTCTAGCAATATTATAACCTCGCGCTTTAATTGGATTTCGTGAACATTCTAGAAGGCGAGACACCGAGAAATGGAAAAGTCTCGCTGCGGGTGCGTTAGCGATGCAGCCCGCGAACTATAAAAGGGCGATGCTTCGAGAACGGACCAACAATGTGGAATATTTATTGAAACTCGGCATAAAGTCTGAGTAAAATTTATTTGTAAATGAAATAGTATACAATGATTATGCTGTATTATATGTTTTCTTATACATTTTATTTTGAGATGCTTGAACTGTTTTGGTCACATTACTTATAGGAGTGCATCCCAGAAAGCTGTGTATTCATATTTCCAGTGAAAAATCACTGTATATTCGTTTTTAAATATTTATTTTTAATGAAACATGAAATGATGATAAATGCTGAAATGGATTCTAAAAATGAAGCTGTAAAAATCATTTGTCTGGGCTGCTGAGAAAAAAAAATGCGGATTCATCGGCCCTTGGATATGAACTCAGAATTTCCTGAATGCAAGTTTCAAATGATACTGGCTGAGCCATTTCTTTCGGTCCCTATCAATTAGTTATTTATTAATATATATGTCAACTCAAAACATTTTGAAGGATATTCATATTTAATATGTTGGCCGTTGTGTTATCATTCTATAAACAATAATTTACCGAACTGCGCCTCTGAAAGCATAAGATACACTGCTCCAAGCAGATCAGCCCGTTTCGTATGCCGAACTTATAGACAAGAAATTGTTTTTTACCATGAATGGAAGCCTATAACCTGGAAGTGTTGTATATCGCAACTTTAGACATAGAAAAGCGAACAATTTACACTTGTCGCCTTTTTATTGATCTATATATTTATCTATAATGTGTTTAAATATTTAATTTTTTTTAAATTTGTCATGGCTAATTCAAATAATTTAATTTCTTATTTTAAAAACAACAAATTATTGCGTTGTGAGAGGTATGGTTTAATTCACCGGTATAGAGGAATAGAGAGAATTGTTGTGTGTGATTTTTTGTACATGTGTGTTTAATGTGCGTGTTTTTGTGTTTGTGTGTATGTGTAGCCGAGCGGTTAAGGTAGGAAGCCTTGGCGTAGAGCTATGGGACTTGCGCTGGTTCGAGTCTCCATGGGGGAAGAAATTTTCTCATGGTATTTCGGCCAGTATGGGACCGGTGCCCACCCAGCATCGTGAGGCAATTGGGTAGCTACAATAAGTAGCGGCTCCAGGTTGAGGAACCAGCTGTAACGGCTGGGGGACTCGACATGCTAACCACATGTCACCCCTACACTGGCTGTTGATCATCTACCTCTGTGATTGACACATGTGGATGTAAAGGGCCAGCAGCCGGCTGGTAAAAGGGCAACCGCTGAAAAGTGGAAAGACCCTCAATCGGAATCGTGTATGTGAGGGAGGGAAAAGGGTCAATTTTTCCACTATTAATTAAAGCCCAATGTTTATTTTTTTGGTTTCCTTGTTCCGATTTCTTTTCTGAATATTATGCCCGTATTTTTTCTGATTACTATTTACAGGCCTACCCCGTGATTATAATAGGTTACTAATTTTAATAATTTCGTAATGTATTTTTAAGTATTTTTTTAAAGTTAGAAGCAGGTGCGAAATGTTGAGTTGGTGAATTGTGTTCAGCTATGTATTACAGTGGAATTACTCTGTTGCTTATATCCTCATCAGTCTCATCACATTACCTATTATTCGAAATCTTTTACAGTTTCTCTTGCTAGAATTTGGAATTCTCTTCCACCATATGACAGAGATTGCCAAACTTTACCATCTTTCAGAAACAAATTGAAAATAAAATTAACAGAAACAACTCACTAATATTGTTTTTTAATAATTAGTTATTTGTTTTTCATTATTTAATAAAAATAGTCTTAAGATTTGTCAACATATTTACCTAATACCTCGTATAATAAGCGATAGATTAAATTAATTATAGTTTATTACTCTCATTGTATTTTTTTCTTTTCTTTTATGTATAGTAGATTCGAGCTTGTTATTCCTTTCTGAACACATTCTTTCATTAGTTTAATGTTAATTTTATTGTATTGTTAGACATTTTTTATTAATGTTAAGTTTGACAGATAATTAATTGTTTAGTATCTACTATTATTGTAATTTTTTTTGTATTTAAATGTAACGTAATGTTTGTCCTCGTTAAGGTCACATGACCTTAACTCCATCAGGCTTAATAAAATAAATAAATACAAATGAATAAATAATTTCATTTTTTACGAAAGCTACGAATTATTGTAATAGTAATTTGTTTTTAAAAAAGTTAACGTGTATCGTAAATAGAATAAGTGGACGGTTTGTTGGACTAAACCTTGAAACGAAGCTCATGTAATATTTGTTCTATAAAGTAGGTCATTATTTTATACTTTAAAGACTTCCTTCTTCTTCGGAGTATTGCATTTTTTAATACTCCACTTTATGGTGTAACCTGTCTCTTTAACGACTCAGTTAGTTCGATATTATGAAAACTAAAGAGAACATAACAGTATTTTAGCAGTATTTTGAGTAGGCCCCTAAACCACAAGCAATTTTTTGTGCACATACACACACACGCGCGCGCGCGCGTAGTTTTCCCTGCATCTTCCTGAGCCGAATTAATCTACTGTAATTTTGCTCCACATCTGTCATTCCAATCTCCATCGACCAATCCTTTTTCTCTCATGCTGATTAAAACACCGCCAATCTACATTATTTTTGGCCGTTCTCTTCTTCTACCTGGTAGCATCAATTTTAGTATCAAGCTTTGGGAATCTGAGATCTGTCATTCTTTTTACATGACCACATCATTTTAATTGTTTGGTTGTATGAAATTCACAGTTGTGGTTTGAACATTCATATTTTGTTTAATTACACTGCCTCTTATTTCATCTCTTCTAGAAATTCCAGCTGAATTCCTCCGAAAATCTATTTATGCAGTATGTAATCACTGTTCTCGTTTTTAATCTTCATGTTTCTGCACCGTATGTCATTGTACTCCTTAAGCTCCTTTCACATTGTATGGCTTTGGAAATCTGACAAAAAATCGTTCTTCCGCATACATTGTGTTGACTATTATTTTTTGGTAAAATCTACTGCTTTGTTATCTTTGCTGCCGTTCATTCAAAAGTAGTTGAAATATTTACATTGTTCGCGAGATCTTCAAAGAGTGTGTAAAATAAACTTAGTGAACTTAAAGATCAAAATAAATAATTTTAACCTGTCTTTTTTAGGTTAAAAAAGTTATTTAGTGAACATATTTAAGTAGTCATAAAATAATAGAAAGTTAAAAGATGAATTAAATCTCTAATTAGTGCTTTCAAAACACAATACTTTCCAAGATTTATCAAATTAAGTTTTGAGGCCCAATCACAGATTTATTGCAGCAACATGTATTTAAAAAGTAGCATTACGAGCTTTTCAAAATAAAGTTCTTAGGAAAATCTTTGGACCATGAGAAGTGAACAGACAGGTGAATGGAGGAGACTTCTCGTAATAGTGAGCTACGTGGTCTTTGTAGGAAGCTAGATACAGTAAGAACAGTTATTTCTCATAGACTGCGATGGGCAGGACATGTGGCACGAATAGGGAATGAAAGGGGTGCAAGGAAGCTTCTTTCAGGAAAACAAGAGGAAAAATGTCCAGTTGGTAGACCAAGAATTAGATGGGAGAATAACATTAACCATGATTTGAAGAAAGTAGATTATACGGGGGATGATTGCAAAACATTAGCTCGGGGTAGGGATGCATGAAGAGTTTACGTCCGCGCGGCCATACACCTACGGGTTCGATAGTGCCAGTTAGTTATCGTCAAAAATTAAACACGACTGCAATTAATACAGTCAGTAGTAGGAGTATTAGTGTTTTTACCTATTTTTACTCTAGAGATAAAATAAGTATTATATTACATTGACCAATAAAAATATACTTTTTTTTTTGTCTCAGAAAGAAAAATACGTGATTATGACAGTATTTTTTTCTCCTGAATTCAAATATGATATCGGTTTTTTTTTCATCACGCAAGATTTCCGAGAGACAGAAATTTATAATTTTAAACACTTTAATATTTTGTACATTCGTAACTACACAATATTCGAATATTCGAACTCACCTAGAAAGTAAGAAATGACTATTTTCTGCTATATTTCGCCTGTGGAGCATCCCCCTTGATGGACCAATAATAATTGACCAGCATATTAGGATTCCATTTGCCTTGATATCTCTTTTCCATAACTGAAATCATCTGATTTAACCCTCATTTGGTTTTATTTTACAATGGACAAATGGACGAAAAAACGTTTATTAAAAAAATATTTAAATTCATTAATTGAAATTGAAATAGAAAAAACTGTTGATAATGGAGAAATTGTGAATACATATTTGAAAACACGATAAAAAACTGCATTAAATACAACTATTGGTACACGTGAGACAAAAATCATGTTGACCAGTGTTATCGAAGTTAGCATTTTGTTTGTAATTTTTCATTGGCCAAAATAATACTGAAGAACTATATTGAAGAGCTGCTACAAGATCTGTATCTGCAGTCCACAGACGCATTCGACACCGCAATGGAGGAATTAAGATGGAAGAAAGGCCAAATCTGGATGGAACTCTAGTCCACGGACGCTATGATGACAATGGATTGAATACAAACAGAATATGACCTCAGACACCTGATGACGAGAATGGCAACACATGGGTTCGATCACAAAATCTGCAGGAACAAGAAACAACATGAACCAGATTCCCAGTGCATCTGTCAGCTGTGCGCTAAACTCAGCGACGGTCCCTAGGGCTTACTGTGGACACTGGTAAATGAAAACTTCACATTCTGCGCTTTCAAGTATTTTTATTATTATAAATTAACACTGATTGAAGAATACTTTACTATTTAGGTTTGATCCAGCAGATTTATTGAATAAGACTAGAAAATAAACTATTTTGAAGTTTTACAAAGTATTGGCAGTTCCATCTCTTATCTATGGATGTGAAACCTGGACATTAACGAAGGCAGATAGTAAATAAATAGAGGCTGCTGAAATGAAGATGTTGAGAGCAATAGCAGGATACCAAAGGACCGATAAAATGAAAAACGAAGATATAAGAACAGAACTTAATATATTTAATCTCTGTGAAAGAATAAAATATTATCAAAATGCTTATCTTCAGGACGTATTACGAATGAATGAACATCGCATACCAAGAAGAATGTATACTTATAAACCAAAAGGGAGAAGAATGTTGGGAAGACCATTGAAGAGATGGAAGGACCAATTCGACCTACAATGAAATCGGAACAGGCCATTGGGCTTAATCCTTGTTGTTGTTGTTGATGATTATGATGATGATGATGATCCAGCAGATTGCTTAAGTAGCTCGATGGTAGAGTACAGCGCGTAACGCTGCCGATCTTGGGTTTAAGTTCTATTTCAGGTGCATATTTTTCTCTCTACTAATGTTAACTATAGCCAACAGACGGATACATTACAAAAAGTACTACTATTAAGCTTTGACTATTTGATTTCAGACATTCCTTTTTATTTAATCAGTATTGTGTTACTTCAATGAATCTGTACAGTGCCAGAATTTTTTTTTTAACTTTTCAGAAGAAAGTAAATATTTGTTCATGACTGAATCCAAATTGCCACGTAACCGTGTCGGGAATCTAGAATATATAATTGATAAATTTCTGCAGATATGCTACCAAAGAGTCATAGCCGATGTGAGTCGAAATGCTACCACAGGCTTCAATTCTCGGGTTTTCTAGTTTTATACTTGGTTATCCAATATGGGTTTCCAATTTCAGTTACAAATTTAATGTTGGATGTAATTTGAATTTATAAGCTTGTTTGATTAGAATTTCTACTGAATTTAAGGGTACACTGTTAGATCTATCTTGAATACTGTTCAATTTTAAAAAAGCGATTCTTCTATTTACTTGGGCATGAAATATGGTGTATCTTACTAGAAGAGAGGATAAAAGATAATCGGTATTTCATATATATATATATATATATATATATATATATAATATATATATATATGTATATAGATATTATAAATATATTTTTGACATTTGGCAATGAAGGCAAATATGATATGAAAAGAAAAATGAATGCTTGAGTCGGGATTTGAACTCGAGTCTCTAAAGTCTGTACCTTTAGCGCTCTAACCAACTGAGCTACCCAAGAATTCCAAGACAAACATACAATTATCTTATACATGTAGTATTCTCAATTCACACAAGAGGTAGCGGAAAGATCTTCCGACTGCCATCTAGCGGCTAACATAACAGTTAGCCGCTAGATGGCAGTCGGAAGATCTTTCCGCTACCTCTTGTGTGAATTGAGAATACTACATGTATAAGATAATTGTATGTTTGTCTTGGAATTCTTGGGTAGCTCAGTTGGTTAGAGCGCTAAAGGTACAGACTTTAGAGACTCGAGTTCAAATCCCGACTCAAGCATTCATTTTTCTTTTCATATCATATATATATATATATATATATATGTATACATATGAAATGGAATGTATTCCCTTTTTTTTTTTTTTTTTTTTTTCAAAAAAAAGGAAATACATTTGCATTTACAATGTGCACGGGCCTGCTTGGCCGTACATGCATTCTTTTCCATGAATAAAAACATAAAAATAATAATATAAACAAATACCTACATGGCTATACACCTACATAAATATGTATCAAAACAAAGGAGTTGCCCCTTGTACGTGGCAGTGTGCGGAATGTTTCAAACTCTCGAGAACAGTGCGTTGTTGTCAGATTGTGAAAAATGTAGGATATGAAGAAAATGACGGAAGAGATGAGGCGAGAGAAAGTCCATAGATTCCGAAAGACGGAGGACACGGTGTCTACAATAAACACTGTTGTGGAGTGAGTTCAAGAAATGGAGGTGGCCTGGAGTAGTGTGGAAGACAGAGTTAGGTGGCTAGAAGAAAAAAATTGACTATCTAGAAAATCAATCTGGAAGGAACATATTGTGTTGTATGGTGTGGGGAAGAGGAGAATGAGTCATGGGACAATATGACGATTATAATCAGGCATGTCCTGAGGCAAATTTGAGAATAAGGTCGACCTACGTAAGAAAATTTTTGGACCAAAGAGAACAGACAGATGAATGGAGGAATCTTCATAACAATGAACTCAATGATGTTTATAGAAAACCAGATTAACAGTTCTTCTTCTTCTTCTTCCTTTCATGTGATAGACCTAGAGGTCTGTTATGGTCTCAATCCAACGTTAGGGTCTGCCCAAAGATCTCTTGCCTGGTGGCTGGCAATTTAAGATCTGACGTGGTATTCTTGTTCTGCTCATTCTTCTTACGTGAGATTTCCAGTTGTTTCTGTATTTTTGTACATATTCCATGACTGATTCTGTTTGTAATTTTTTGAGAATCTCAGAATTCCTTTTATGGTCCGTTCTTGAGTAGCCCGCAGTACGTCTCATAAACTTGATTAACAGTTAAATGTCCTAAATTTCCATCGGCAGGACATGTGGTACGAATTGAAAATGAAAGAGAGGGATAGAAATTTGTTGTAAGAAAACCAAAAGGAAAGCGCCCTTTATGTAGGCCTGGAATAAGGTGGGAGGATAACATTAAGCATTATTTGAAGATGGTGAATTATACAGGGAATGGTTGAAACATATTGGCTCAAAGTAAGATTTATGGAGCGCTTATATCCGCGCTGCCGTGAACTTCTTAGTTCAATAGAGCCGGTGTATTAGTAAGGTAGTTATTTATAATCTTCTCTTGAATTTATTTAAGCAGAGGGGTTTTATTTATATATATCATCACCCGGTATAATGGCATCTGCCACCGTCTTCCGGAAACATAACGCCATTCCTCTCTGTCCATCTATTGATCTTCCTCCAATCCTCTGATTATCATAGCAGCTTGTACACCTTCTATCCAAGTTTTCTTCGGTCTTCATCTCTTCCTCCTTTCCATTGGGATCTATTCCATAACAAATTTAGGCAGTCTTTGCTCTGGCATTCTTTTGACATGGCCATACCACTGTAATCGTTTATTTTCTATAATGTCTATGATGTCCGGCTCCTCTTGTACACCCATAATTTCCATTATTTCTTTATTTCATATTCTATCCATTCTAGATTTTCCAGCTGATCTTCTTAAAACATATATTTCTGTACTTAAAAATATAGGCTGCAGATATGTTATTCTATTTTATCTCATTACTCTTGTGGACTATTTCAGACATTCTATACAGAGTGTAAAAAATTCCGTATACAAATTTTGAGAGTTTGTATAGGAGGTAAAACAATACTCTTTTGTTATGTGAAAAAAAAATGACAGGTTCTCCGTTTCTCCGCTAGGATTACTTGTAGGGTTTTGACGCTGGATGATTTCATGAAGAAAGATAAGGTAATTTCCTCCACCAAAGTCGGTTACTCAGAAGATAGAGCCCTATCAGATGGTCGTGAACAATACCAGCCCACACATTTATGGTAAATCTACGTTGATGATGGAATATACGAGTTGCCTTATGAATCACAAACTCCCAGACATGACTATTGTGGATGTTGCATAAATAATTATTGTAAGTGTTTATTCAGGGACGTGGACACTACTGGCAGTAATGATAACCTTCCAATATCAACCAATACCAACATGATGCATACGAAGCAGTCAAACTACAGTGAACGGTGGCCTAAGGGACGTCCAGCTTCAAACCCTATCTCTGCTTTTGTAACATAATTAGACTTTTCCAAAACAGGTGGCACAGCAAAAGTATAGAGTTTAAATAAACATAAGAATATTCATCTGCTTGATGTATATGTATGTATTTTATATATGTTACGACCAACATGGGAGAATATAGCGTTAGTTTGCTCCCTGTGGACACGTTTACTGCATCAAGGTAGATGAACTAAAATGATTTACACGTCCTTGTAGATGTAACGTTGCATTATAATAAAATGCAGCTCTTTATTCCCGTTTTCGTTAGTTCATTTATTTTAACAAAACAATTTAGATCGACCCTATCAGGGAAACGTAGAATCTGTAATTTTTTTTCACATAAAAAGAGTTTTGTTTTACCTCCTCTACAAACTCTCGAAGTTTGTATACGGATTTTTTTTACACCCTAAGCAGTGGACTAGTGGTTATGCTCCTAGCCTCTGGACCCGAGGGTCGCGGGTTCAAACCCGGCCGGGGTCGATGGATTTTTTAGGACGGAAGAATCCAAGGAGCAGGACCTCCGGGAGGGACTTTAAAGCCGTGGGTCCCGAGTCTGAAGATTTTCAAGCTCGTAAAAAATCCTTAAGCCTGAATGAAAAGGCCTCTAAGCAAAAATTACCGAATTTTCCCGTCCTAGTACTACCTTGGTTTCCTAGATGTCAGTATGAGGCGGAACGCTGACCACGTACCACTCAAATGACATCTATACGAAAACAAGTGTAACTAAATTAGTATGGTTCAAATTCTTCCCTGTAGGGGGAGAGCGCCTAAATCTCTGTTAAGGGAAAATGGGCTTTCAAGATGGTTATATTATAATACATGTCTCAATATGAACATATTTCAGAATTATATGTGACTAATTTATTATACCATTAGTATGAATCATGTTTTGCATTATGCAATATTCTTCAGATATGTAGGTCTATTTGTTACAGCCTATTTACATTTGCAAAGTCTGTTTCATAAGGATTCCTTTGGTTTTAAACTAGCTTAAGAAGATTATAGCGTGACCGAGTTTCTTGAAATTGCGTGGTTCGCATTTTGATGCAAGGATCCTTCTGCTTGTTATGCATATCCCAACACACATTAGTCTGTATTACTACCACGGGGTAAAGCTGCTATTACATGGGCATGACAAGGACTATAGATTTTGGATGTGACATGACTTATTCCAGATTTTTTTTTATGGATGTCCATCTAGTAATCGACCAGACTTTGTTCTGAAGTAAGCTTATATCTTGTCAGCTATAGTATAATTGTTCTAACTTTGATTCTTAAGTAGCAATATTTAAATTTTTTGGCTGTTTCTTAATCATATTTGGTAATTTGATAGCTGTTAGTTTGATTTAATGGCTTTAATTATGACAGTTTCAACTGTTCATAAACGACATGTTGGTAATGCAAATGATCGGGTTGCTATCCTACATTCCAAGAATGCTGACTAGGATTTTATTAATTAATTTATATTTCTTAAAATAATTAACATTTATTGATAATCATATACGGCTGTAATTATGTTATTAATAATAATCATATTAAATAAAATCTTTTCATTTTTACACGCTTTATATTAGCTTGACATGTATATATCTGTGTAACGGAATCTTTCAACATGATTTTCACCCACTTAAAACATTGGGTCGACTTGAAACTTTGTATACTTGTAAAGGACCAATGACAATATAATAATTTCATGATGTTTTTCTAAGATCCTTGCCAGGATCAGGACATCAAAAAAATAAAGACCGGTATAATAGGTTGCGGACGTATCGACTTTTTAGTCCATCGTTGTAAGAAATTAATATTATATCCTGTTGTAGCTCAGTTGGTAGAGTGGTGGACTGTAGTGTTATATAATTTCAGTAATCCATAGCTCGCTGGTTCAAATCAGATCCGGAGGATTTTTTTAGAAGAGTATTACTTTTAGCTCATACTACAATAGTATCGAATTTAAAGATATTTACATTTTTATCTTATTCTGTAAAATATTAATGACAGTTTTGTAAACTTACTACATTGCAATTTATCTAAAAAATATGAGAAGGATGCGATTAACTGTAACTATCTATCTGTATTAAAATATTCAAAAAATAATAATATTAGATAAAAATAATTTAAAAATATATAATTATATTCGTGCGTAGACACTAAAAATATCATAAACAATTATATTGTCATGGGATTCCGGTTTATGACAATCAATTAAACTAAAAAATAAATAATAGTTTAAAAAACTAAAACAACACGCTTTATTAGAAAACCGAACTAAAGAATGAAAAATAATTTTAATTTCCAGCGCGCTTGAGATAACATTAAAGTGGTCAACAAAAAAATCATCTCCAACACATCTAGAATAAAATTAGAGTTACCTAAAACATTGATTTTACCATGAAAAGCGTGGGATGCTTTTATGGTTTTTATGTTTTCTTCTTAGATACTTCACTTTTACCAATAGGCATATCTGTTTATTATCAAATATATTAATTGATATAGAGCACCCACGCTTTTGATGGTAAAATAATTTTTTGTAGATAACTTTAGTTTTATTCTAGATGTGTTCGAGATGATTTCCTTGTTGACCACTTGAATTTTATCCCAAGCGCGTTGGAAATTTAAAAAAAAATCATTTTTTAGTTCGGTTTTCTAATAAAGCGTGTTGTTTTAGTTTTTAAACTATTATTTATATATTTTATTTAAGACCCATCGCGTTTCGAATCTTAAATTTGTATTTAGTAGGATTTTGGTGTTTTTCAGGTGTAGAAGTTCACTTACTCAATTTTATCTTGAATACAAAATCTCAACTATAACATCTGACCAAATTCAGTCGATAAATATTGTACTATTAAATCCTTAATGGTCAGATATATGGGAAATAAAGATAAAAAGAAGTTCTTGAGCACGAAATCGATTTCTTGAGATGCAGTTCAAGTAAGACGCAACTAGATAAAATACGGAACGATGTGGTAAGAGAAGGAATGAAAATGGAGATACATACTTGATGATGTTCAGAAGATACATTAGGTTTGGTCATGTCAATATAATGAAGGACAAAATGCTCCCTAATAAGGTATTAAGATGCATCCTATCTCAAGACACCGAGTTCGTCCACGACACAACTGGAGTGACGATGTTGATGAGGTCATAACAAGAAACTAGCATATTGAATAATACCAGGATAAAGATAAATGGCGATTGGGGACGGAGACGGTACAGCTGTGAAAATCCGTCAAGAAGAAGAAGAAGAAGAAGAAGTAGAATAATTTCTCATTGAATAGACTAAGACTTTCAAGGTCGTCGTTATGTTCCAAAATATTTTATCGGGATTTTTGGCCGTGTCCTGCAGCGTTGTCTTGATCCGAGCCGGCAATTGTTCTCAATCTGCTGACCTCGGCTTCGCGTGCTGCTTCTCGAAGTTTCACCATCTACTGTGGGTGACATCTTCAGTAGACCTTCATTCCGTCTGCTCTTGAAGTGAACTGACATCTTGTATGTGTAACTGTGTCGTCCGGGTATATAAGACATAGCTTTGCAACACTGTACTGCGCTCTTATTGGCCAGAGAGACCAGAACACAGAAATGACAATCAAACGGGTGATAGCGTTATAAATTAAACATAAATTAATACAATGTCCACCGCTGTGGTCTCGAGGTAGCGTGCTGCTTTGTCACGCAGCGGGCCCGAATTCGATTTCCGGTCGGAACAGGCTCCTGGGTGATGTTTTTTCGGGGTTTTTCCTCACCTGTAAGACAAATGTCAGGAAGCTTAGGGTCGAACGGCCCCCGAAAATCATCCGACCTTCATCATGATCCTTATCATTATCATCATCATCTTTCACCGGTGTGGAAAGCAACGGGAAGCTACCACACCTATAATTCCCAAATAAAGCTGCAAAACATAGCATGGAAATGCTATGATTGCAGTGAAAGACCTGCCCTCGGACAGAATTACTATGGATGGATGGAAATTAATACAAATTATTAATATATAAAATGAACATTATTACAAATATTAATACATAATTATAAATATTAATACATAATTATTCAAAATTTTCATCAAGTAGGCTATATCGGTTGATGGATGGATCAGTATCCATCACCAATACATACTCAAAGTTAGCTTCAACTAACAATTTGATAAAACACAGCTGATCACCAAATAAAATAAAAAAATCGCGGAAAATACATTTCGAAAATATAAATATATATGGAGCAGAGTCATATACTTGCTGCTATAAGTCACATGCCATGTATCATTACACAATAGCACGTAGATGAAACTAAATTACATATCAAAATTATTGGGGGCAATTGGTCTTGGTCTTGGAACCCGGGCCCACAACCCAGTGGGCTGAAGATCTGCTCACCACTTGTTCACGCGGATTGCAGGGTAGTTCACCTTTGACTTTGACTTGACTTTGACAGAAGCTGTCAGTTCATTTCGAGATTAGACGGATCGAAGATCTCCTGAAGATTTCGCCCACAGAAAGTGATGAAACGTCGAGAAGCGGAACGAAGAGCTGAGGTCAGCAGATGGAGAACAGTTGCAGGCTCGATCAAGACAACACTGCAAGATACAGCCAATAATCCCGAAAATATACTGTGAAATGTTTAATGTGTATATTGTACGTTTTTACACTAGAGTTGTGATTATGTGGAATAACATTGGTGAAACGATAGAGTTGGTAGTGAAATGTTCTGCTCTGTTTAAAATCTATGGCGAGAGTTGGGCTAAGGCCATAACCTATTCATCTAATAACACTGAGCAACAAAAAAGAAACTTTATTTTGTCTCAGAAAGAAAAATATGTGATTCTGATAGTATTTTTTCTCCTGAATTCAAATATGATATCGGTTTTTCTCCATCACGCAAGGTTTCCGAGAGAAGGAAATTATAATTTTAAACACTTTAATATTTTCTACATTCGTAACTACACAATATTCGAACATTCGGACTCACCTAGGAAGTAAGAAATGACGATTTTCTCCTATATTTCGCCTGTGGAGCATCCCTCTTCATGGTCCAACAATAATCGGGCAGCATATTAGGATTCCATTTGCCTTGATATCTCTTTTCCATAGCTAAAATCTCGTGATGCAAGTGTTCCCCGTTTTATTTTACAATGGACAAATGGACGAAAAAAGTTTATTAAAAATAATTATTTAAATCCATTAATTGAAATTGAAATTGAAAAAAATTGTGGGTGATGGAGAAATTCCGAATACATATTTGATAACACGATAAAAACCGCATTAAGTACAACTATTGGCACTCATGAGACAAAAATTATGTTGATCATTGTAATATGAGCAAGATATGAGGATAGTACGATTTCGCGTATCGGTGTACCGAAATATTCCAAAATATTTTCTAGTTTATGAATCAAGAATTAGAAAGCGAATAAGTGTTATAAAACATTGAAATGAAATTAGTGTATTTTACATGCATGATATTGTATACAAATTTCTGCCGTGTAAATGGTTATGGGCGATTAGTTGAGATATATTTTTTTTCTTTCAAATTTGAAAATTTATGTGGAATTAAAATAAACGACACGTGTTTTGAATACGAGATTAATGGATCATAGAATGAATGAAGAGAAATGTAAAAATTATGGATAGACAAAATGCGTCTCTTTGTCGACTGTCAATGAAATTGGATTTATTCTGATTATATGATGAATAATGATGCTACTGGGATAAAAATATTACTGAATAAAACGCTTCGATTTTGTTCTAAAGTAAAGTTTTTAGAGTGAAACTGAATAATGATTTATTTGTATAGTGACGCACTTCTATAATGAAATGAGATATTAAGTTAATTTAAATTAATCAGACACATTTTGTATTAGTAATGGAAATAAATAATTTTATTATGCCTTGTGTTTTGTAAACAAAGTAATGAGACGTTACAATCGTTATTCATTTTCTATATATATATATATATCCATCCACAGTAATTCTGCCCGAAGACAGGTCCTTCACTGCAATCATACCATGTTCATGCTATGCTTGCAGCTTTACTAGAGAATTGCTTTCCACACCGGTGAAGGATGATGATGATGGCCATATGATTTTGGGGACCGTTTGGGCCTTAAAGTTTTCCTGACATTTGTCTTAGAGGTGAGGAAAAACCCCGATAAAAACCTTACCCAGAAAAACTACCCCAACCCGGGCCCGCTGCGTGACAAGGCAGCACGCTACCTCGAGACCACAGCGGTGGACTATATAATTATATATATATGAGCTGTTTCCTTTAATTAATTTCCATATATTCCATTCCATAGTAATTCTGCCCAAAAACAGATATTTCACGGCAATCATAGCCTTTTCATGTTATGCAGCTTAACAGGGAACTGTAGGTGTGGTAACTTCCCGTTTCTTTCCACACCGGTGAAGAATGTTGATGATAATAAGGATGATGATGATAATGATGGGCGGATGATTTTCGGGGACCGTTGAGCCCTAAGCTTCCTGACATTTATCTTACAGTGAGGAAAAACCCCGAAAATAACTCTCCCAGGAACCTATCCCGTCCGGGAATATTTTCATTATATATACGTACAAATTTATTTATCTAACGAAGCCTTGTAACATGTAGGCAGTATGAAAATTAACGACATTATTAAATAATCCATCCATTCATAGTAATTCTGCCCGAAGGCAGGTCCTTCACTGCAATCATAACATTTTCATGCTATGCTTGCAGCTTTTCTAGGGAATTGTAGGTGTGGTAGATTCCCGTTGCTTTCTATATATTAAATAATAATAATAATAATAATAATAATAATAATAATAAATTGTATATATACCTGTCCGCGTCTTCGGGAAAAGAGCATCTTACCAACTGTTCCATTGAAGCGAACGGTACGAATGCTGCATGAAGAGAGACTTACGCCGTCCGCTTTATACTCAAACGAGTCAGAATATGTAACAACGTACTGGTGTGAATCGCTCTACAAAACTCTTAACTTTCCATCATCAAGAGTTGCGCCATCATTTTTTTCAAAGGTTGTACGTAATTGTATTTCATTAAGTCGAATTTCTTTACTTTTAATAAATATTTGGCAGTTGATACACTGTACACAAACTATTTAATAAGTGACCCAATAATACACACTTCAATATGCTGATAATTAATTTGCTCGAATAGAATGTTATTTTTAGGATTATTCTATTTAAAAACAAGGCTAGAAGGGCCTTGTTCTACCACCCGGGTGCTGGCCTCATATCCACATCTGTTAATCACAGAGGTGAACGCTCATCTAGCCAGTGTAGGAGTGGCATGTGGTCAGCATTTCGGATCCGCAATTGTTACAGCTGATTTTCTCAGCCTGGAGTCGCTACTTATTGTAGTTACTCAGATTCGTCACAATGCTGGGTGGGCACCGGTCACATACTGACCGAAATTCCATGATGAAATGTGTTTCGTCAAGGCGACTCGAACCAGCTCAAGTCCCATAGCTCTGCACCATGGCATCATCCCTTAAATCACTCGGCTTTTTTTTTGCATCCATAAGAGCTATTTTCCCAACACTGCATTTTGTGCATTTAAATTTTCCAATAATCTTGAATTTTTGAGTCCGTGCCATTTATCCGTTAGTATATTTTGAGTTTTTACAGCCTTTCATATTTAGGAGTTCCTTTGATCCCTAAATGTCATACATATCATTGTGTTTAATCATATTCCCTAATATTTTGGTTTTTGGGTTCCGAAGAGAATTTGTTCGACAATTTTTTTTTTTTAAGTTTTTACATGTCGAAAATTTTGAGATCTTGAGTGTACACAAAGATAATTTGCCTAGCAAATGACAATTTCCAATATCCATAATCCTCATTATTAATTTGCCCAATAATGGAACTTAAGAAATCACAATGAGCACTACAGAAAATGTTTTTTATCTGAAGGGTGAAGTACAACTTCATATACGAGGGAATTAGTCACCCGAATGGACTGCGTTTAATCCATCGTTAGGCCTCCATGTTATCTTATTGTATATTTATTGTCAGTATTTAAATACCAATGTTATATACAAAATAACGATATGAATAGGGGAGGTTCTAGAGATCAAGCGGTTCCATATTTTCATTTGAATCGGAAATCCGTATGTTCAAACTTTTTCCGCTGTTGTTTATTCGGTTCCTTATTTTCTTTAGAAAAATGAAAAGTTGTGAATGCATGTAGTAGATTTATGGTATGTAAAATAATGTAAAATAATGTAAAATTTGAAGTATCAAATTTCTGAAAATATCAATATTTACATAATAAGATCTAAAATACGTAGCATTTTATTTACAGTTTTTAATAGCAATGTTAATGAATTAAGATGTCAAAGAATGTCGTTCAGTAACTGCTTCTCTGGTACAAAGAAACACTTCTCTCGTAAAAACAGTAAGTTTCTAACTAATCGATTGTTGGTAAAACTTTTTGTTGCTGGGGGAATTGAACTGACCAAATACTGTCTTTTTAATCCCTAAAGGACTAAAAAGTTAATTTAAGATCGAGAAACGGACGTAGCAATTAACTTTAATTGCTTAAGGAAATACATATATTTATTAGAAACAGGTACAAAATAAAATTCTTATATAAACCATTGAATTGGACTATTTAACTAATGCCCCAAATGGGCGTCAATGACCAATCACATTTCAATGATTTTTTATTTACAACCAATCACAGTCGTGTTTCGCCTAGAATTTACTAACTAAAGTTTATCATAATAAAGAAAGCGCCTCCTTTTTAACATTCCGAATAGGCCATAGCATTATTTTGCAATGACTGACTCTCTAAGAAATACGGCTAACAGATTGTGTATATATATAGTGCATGAATGTCAACACGTAGCGCATGTGGGAGTTATTATAAAAACATTTGTAGCAATTGATTATACCACAAAAAAAAACACTGTTTGCACTTTCTTAAATGTATTTTTTCCCAGATAATAACATTCCAGAGAAATATAACTGTCATAGGATATCAGAAATGAATTAATATACAGTTTGATGTGTTTCATTTTTTCTCCACTAGAGAGCATACTTACAATATTGCGTTCCTTCGGCAATAAATAGTATGATCTGGTTGCAGTGATAAACAAAAGAAGCAGATGAAGCGTACCAATCGTTTCTCATTTGTTTTCAAACATCGCCGTTTACATTAAATATATAAATATTTTAAAATAACTATACTTAAATAATGATTTTAGAGTAAACAGCTTAATTTTATTCGTTGAATAGTCCTAACAGATGCCACTCTTGATTTCCAAATTCTCTAGATAAATTCACTCATCACTTCGTGAGTCGTGAATTTATCGATAATTTGTAAATCACTCGTGGCATTACTTATGATAAATTGATTTTCCGAAGATGGATTAATACATCAGTTCCTCTCTTACTGTAGCCAGGGCACTTTGCTATATCAGAAGAACCGCAATCAGAAACGACAGTGCTTTAACGGTGGTCTGTTATTGTATAAGGACAATTTCAGATGGATGATGTTTGTTTTTTGTGAATACATATAAAAGTCAATTTAATGTTGATTCCCGGTATTGATTTTAAAATTAGGTACACACAGATGTTTTCTTGTCCCGCGCTGTACCCGAGTGGGTTAAGGCAAGAAGCCTTGGCGCTGAGCTACAGGACTTGCGCTGTTTCGAGTTCCCATGGGAGAAGAAATTTTCTCATGGAATTTCGGCCAGTATGGGGCCGGTGCCCACCCAGCATCGTGAGGCATTTGGATAGCTACAATAAGTAGCGACTTCAGGTTGAGAAGATCAGCTATAACGGCTGACCACGTCACCCTTTCCTGCACTGGCTAGATGATCGTCTACCTCTATGATTAAAACATGTGGATGTGAGGCCATCAGCCGGATGGTAGGTCAAGGTTCTTCTAGGCCTTTCGCGCTTGGAGTTTTCAGATTTTTTCTTAGAAATTCTAACATACATTTTGTCTGGCAGGATCGCTACCAACCAGAAATATTATTTCATATCCTAATAGTGACGTAATTGGACTTGATATAGGCCTTAACTGGACTCATGACTTTACCTTTATGGAAACTTGCAAAGATTCAGTTGATCTCCATATGTGAGCCTCTAGTGGCCCGAACAATGTACTAACAACAATTAAAAATTGAATCTAATTAAAATTTTTACATTCTGTTGTACTGCGAATTCCGCCATTTTAATTCTGTTATTTTATACGGCGCGCATTATTCATTAACATGATAAAACCTCGGAGAGTTTATACAGAAAAGTAGATGAAAAATATAATATACAACTTGATGAGTGAAAAATTATATTTATTATTGAGTTGATAGAATTATTCTAGAAATTATATAATTATAAAATGAAAATAATATTTCAGTAATAGAATTTTAAATAACTACAAATACAGTAAAACGTGTTTAATCCGGAACATGAATAATGCGGAAATATGGGCAATGTGAACAAATGTATTGGTCCCGACGAAATAATAGTAAGTTTACTTATTTTGCATAAAACGGAATCTGTTGAACGCGGAAACGGACGGATATTTTTACACAATTCATGAGAAAAAATGTTTATAAAGCGGAAAGACAGAGACATAAATTAGTTTCCATTTCATGGAATTTCCGTTAGGCCAAAAAAAAAAAAACAATAAGCAATGATTTCTGCCCCCGAGTGAAGTACAGATTCTACCTGTACCTTACATTTTATTTCGGCCTCACTGCACACCCATAATGCGAAATACAGACACCTGTCTTACAAATAATCATTGAACTTTAAAATCTTAAATTAGTTTAAGTTCTGAGACCGATCTTGTACAGGTAGAGTTCTGAATTTACGGGATAAAGATGGCTAAAACGTATGTATCATTGCCATTAAACGAAAAGTGAAAGTCATTGAATATAAATCTCCAAATTTCCGGACCGATGCTTCAAAGTCAAGCTCTATCTGTTGCTAAAATCCTAGGGAATAACTATTTCAAGGCGTCTTCAGATTGGCTGGACAGTTTTAAAAGATGACACAATGTAGTGTGAAATGAAATTTGCGGAGAATCAAAGGATGTGGACAAAAGTGTAGTTAGTGAGCGGAAACCGAAACTGCATACTTTAATTTTAGGATACGCACCTAAGATACTTTTTAACGGTGACGAAACGGGACTGGTTTTTCGCGCATTACCGCCGAAGTCGCTCATACAAACTATACTTCTCTTTTCAAAGGCAGCGGAACTACAATTAATCTAAGGTACGTAAAAAAGGCATATATAGTGCTCTATAATATACGATTTTTAATAAATTTTAGTTTTTTTATAATGCGGTATTTTGTCTGATGTGGAAAAAAATGGTCCCATTCGATTCCGCTTTGAGCAAGTTTTACTATATCAAGATGTAGTGATTTTGTCGAACACAGTCAATTGTACGAAAATATTCTGCTTTCAGGCATTCTAAGAAATGTTTGAAGTGGAGGTGGTATACATCACAAGAGTGTTTTATAAATAAGGTCTCTAAATCAATGGATTGATAAATCGCCCTTGGGACTGGAAGTAAATATCAGTAAAACCAAATATATGGTCACACATAGAAATTCAGTATATAATGGAAATGGACAGCTAATGACAAATGAGGGAAATTTTGAGGAAGTGGCTGAATTCAAATACCTAGGAACAATAATCACAAATAGGAATGAGATGCACAAAGAAGTGTAACATAGACTCAATTCTGGAAATGCATGCTATTATGCATTGCAGAGACTTTTGATGTCCCAACTCCTTTCAAAAAACGTTAAGCTGAAGATATATAAAACTATTATTCTACCAGTTATATTATATGGGTGCGAAACATGGACTCTTAGTTTAAGGGAGGAAGGGAGATTACGAGTATTTGAGAATAAAGTTCTTAGGAAAATTTTTGGACCAAAGAGAGATGAACAGACAGGTGAATGGAGAAGACTACATAACAATGAACTACATGGTCTTTATAGGAAGCCAGATATAATAAGAACAGTTAAGTCTCGTAGACTGCGATGGGCAGGACATGTTGCGCGTATGGGGAATGAAAGACGTGCATGGAAGCTTCTTGTAGGAAAGCCAGAGGGAAAACGCCCAGTTGGTAGACCAAGAATGAGGTGGGAGAACAACATTAACTATGATTTAAGGGAAGTAGATTATACAGGGAATGATTGGAAAGCATTAGCTCAGGGTAGGGATGTATGGAGAGCTTATGTCCGCGCGGCCATGAACCTTCGGGTTCGATAGTGCCAGTGAGTAAGTAAGTAAGTAAATCAATGGATTTTGAACATGTGCTTCCAGGTTAGTATTCTTACAGTTGTATGTAAGCATAACTAGAGAAGTCCACCAGGTTTTGTGATCTTTCACTACAGCAGTGTTTAATATGATTTCGGTTCATTTTAGTGCTTCCTAACCTACTATATCTGAGAAAATCTTTGGTTATTGCCGGATCTAGAAAACGCTTGTTTGTGGACGTATTTGATAGAAATATGTACACCGTGTTCTCTACTTGTCTTCATAAGAATAAGTGAGCGGAATGAGCATGTAAAGTCATTATGTTGAGTGATTCTGGGTTATGTGGCCGTGGTCCATAGTTGGTGTTGATACCAGACGTTTCGCCCTCAACTGCGGATTATGATTACCGGCCGTGAAAGCCTACATTCAACTATGTAAAGTCATTGTTCATTCCCAATGAGACTGTACAGTAAATTAATAATTCAATTCTAACACGTGCTATTTTTCAGTTAATTTAGTTTTAAGAACATCATGCAAATCGTCATTGGGCCTGAAAAACTGGCTATGTGAAGGGAAAGTAATTTTACAGGACGAACAAAAAACATTCCTACTATCTATCATTTGAGTCGATATGCCATTTTATTTATTATATTTTCAGCAATACTGCACAGAAAGTTATATCAACATAATTTAAATCAAACAAATAAAGGAAATAATTTCAGACCCTTCACATAACCTATTCGAATTGCGCTTATTTTACACATAACCAATTTTGTAGGTGCGAAATTAACGTTATGTAGAATGTAGTAATTCAGTATGCGTATGTTTGAGTTTAATTAGAATTTAAAAATTCATATTTATTGATATAAAATAATTATAAAAATAATTAATGTATTATGTAAAAGGGTTCTTTCAAAGTCAATGGGACGTCAGGTATGAAATGTGATACGACCTCATCAATGCAAGTCAAGACAAAATCGGTCGGCGTAGTTTTATGACGTTCTAATTTCCACTGAGACACCAAATTCATTACCAGCTATAGCAGAAAATTATATGGGCATCGAAAACTTTAACAAAGAGATTAATATGAATGTCTCTAGTAAAAATGTAAACAAAGAAACGGATAGCGATTTTGGAAATAAAAATATACCAGAGCAGAAAATAGATAACTAAGAGTGCACGGGAAGAAATATAAAGGGCGGAAAAAGGATGGCAATGCTTACAAAATTACAGAACGTCAGGAGAGGAAACTTCTACCCAAGGCCTGCTCACACAATGAAAGAAAAACAGGTGAAATAAGTTTTGTGTGTCATAAAGGTGACGAAAATGTACGAAAAATGGTGCATAAAACAGTTTGTAATTTTAATACGTGGGAAAAGAAAAAAAGTGTATATTAATGGACTAGTGAACTTTCGGCCACTTATTAGAAGAAGAAAAGATAAACAAGAAGGCAATTCTATCAAGCAGTATAGTTATGATTGTTATCTACCGTTAGAAAATGGATAAAAAATTAGAGTCTGTCGTGATTTTTTTGTCTACCACAGGACTGAAAAAACTGTTTTTAACAATTAAATCAAATATTTCAATGAAACAATAAACAATGATGAAGTCAACAGCAGTGAAGAATCCGAAATTGAGATTATGGAGAATGGGAAGAGGAACATTTTAGAAGAGTCATCAAAAAAGCGGAAATTGTTAAAATCAGACTCTGTAAATAGATGGTTAGAGTTGATTCCGAAAGTTCCCAGTCATTACTGCAGAGCAGGTAGTTCACGTGCATATATTGATTCTGAATTTTGATCTTATTATCACATGCATCATATTTATAAGGAATGGTGTGAGGAAACAGGAAATTAATCTGTGGAGAGAAAAAAAAAAGTGAAATTTTAGAAATTCAGAAAATCTCCATCTACAAACCTAGGAAAGACCAGTGTGACAGCTGCATTGCATACAAATAAGGTAACCCTAAAGAAGACGATCACAACATGCATATCCAGAAGAAAAAAGATGCACGTCAGGCAAAAGAAGAAGCAATTTCTTCAGCATATGATGGCGTTCTTTGTGGTTACAATGGACGTCCAAAGTGTTCTATTGTGCCCAAAGTTAATGGTTTCTAAACAATACTACAGTCAAAAATTACAAGTGAGTAATTTTACAATTTACGTTTGTAATACAAAAGATGTAAAACTATATGTGTGTCACGAGGGAGAAGGATGAGTAACAGCCACGAATGCACAACGTGTATTGTTGATTTCATAGAGAAACATTCCACATACGAAAAGATTATTCTGATATCCGATGATTGACCACACTAGAACAAAAATAAAACCTTGGCAAGTGCTTTGGCAGACGCATCACGAACATTTGAGGTTCAAATTGAACACATTATCCTGGAGAAAGGACACACAATGATGGAAGTTGATAGCGTCCATTCAACATTAGAGCGGCTGTTTAACCCACCAATTTACACCCCTGTATACTATGTCAGTAGGATGGAGGAAGCAAGGAACAAGAAAAAAAGGCGCCCATCCATATGTAATAAACCATTTGGATCATTTATTTTTCAAAAATGTTGAAGCCCTTCCACATAATTTTGTATCTTTAAGACCAGGAAAGAAAACAGGTGATCCTATTGTCACCGACATAAGAACCCTGCTCTACACGAAGGGGAGGTGTCCTACAAAGTCAATCACCGGGATGAATGGCAGTCGCTTCCACAACTAAGACAGAGAATAAATGAGACTCATCCTCAAAATATCTATCACAAACCTCTAAAAATAGACAAAACAAAATTTGTAAGTCTTCAGGCTCTGAAAGTATTTATGAACAAAGAATATTATTTTTCTATGATGATCTAAAATATCACGGAACTACAGTTTTTCGAATAGTATAATAAATGTTCATGTATAGACTAATATTATGTTGTGTATTAGCATTGCTATGGAAAATAGTTTTCTTTTAATGTATAACTGTATAATGTAGGCCTATTTAGTGTTGGTGTAGTAGTCTCCGTAAATAATTTGTAATACGGTAAAAAAACATATCATGCAACTTGTCAATTGTGTACTGAATTAGAACTTCGTGAAAAAAAAGGTTCCTATAGAACAACAGTGCGCATGCGCCAGAGTTTATAGAGCCAGCGATAACCCATCATCGAACTACATATCGATTATCATCCTCGATTACTATCGATATCGTCCTAAAGTTCAAAAATCTTTTGCTAGATGTCAGCATGTCGCTATGAAATTTAAATGACCAATCTTTGCATTAAATCCTCAAATCTATGTTAAAAAATATATAAATAATATTAAAATTTCCAAACGTATATTAAAAATGGGTGTACACTTACTTATCATTCCCTTACGCCGATCCAAACAGCGATAACCCAAAACAGTGATAGAAAAATCATAGACTAAGTAATATGCTCTGTGGAGAAAATAGCAGCATCACAATATTGTCTAACGGGGTCATAATATTGTGATTTGCGTATTTAAATAAATACTTGAAAATTAACTAATAATGTTATAAAAATTGTTTGAAAAGTTTAAAATATTAAAAAAATGTTAGTAAATACCAAAGAAGAGCTATAGTTTACAACAATAAACTGAAAAATCAAGAGTCAGTATAACTGCAGTTGAGCCCATGGTCTTTGTAGGAAGCCAGATATAATAAAATGGACATGACATGTGGCGTGAATGGGGAATGAATGAGGGGCATGATGGAAAACGCCCAGTAGGCTGACCAAGCATGATATAGGAGAATAACATTAATCATTATTTGAGGGAAGTACTGTAGATTATATAGGAGATCATTAGGAAACATTAGCTTTGGATAGGGAAGTATGGAGAGCGTATGTCCCCGTGATCATGAACCTACGGGTTCGATAGTGCCAGTTAGTTTAATTATCAGTATGTATAGTCCTGTTTTCAGTGTTTTGTGGCATGTCCGTGAACAATAGTTTCTGTTCCTCCAGGGAAATTCCTGCTACTTTCAGTGCAAACATATAAAATAAAATAAAAACAACAAACCTATCATCCTGCTGGATATCGCCTGATTAATGTACATGAACGATACTCTATCATGAATTTATCACATCTGTAGCCTTTCATGAAATAACTACCTCCAGGTTATGTTAACAATGCCAATTCATAGTGGTGTAAACAATATTACTAATATCTCTGAAATTATTAATTTAGGATCAGTATTTACAACATTAACTATGATTTGAGGGAAGTAGATTATACAGGGAATGATTGGAAAGCATTAGCTCAGGATAGGGATGTATGGAGAGCTTATGTCCGTGCGGCCATGAACCTACGGGTTCGATAGTGCCAGTGAGTAAGTAAGTAAGTAAGTAAGGATCAGTATTTATAAAAAAAACACTTTGTTGTTGTTTTGATGCATACTACCTCATCTCAAGTTATAGGAACGTTTTTGTTAAGCAAACATTACATTTTAAATTAGGCGCTATGAAATAATTAAATAGTAAATTTTAAGGGTTTACTTCTTCTTCTTCTTCTTCTTCTTCCTTCCTTCCAAGTATTAGGCCAAGGCCTGTTACGATCCTATAGAACATTTTCCCTCCAGCGTTTCATAGGACGGCCCAGTGATCTTCGTCCTCTTGGTATATAATTATAAACAGCTTTGGGGATCCGATTTGAACTCATTCTTTCAAGATGGTGTTTCCAATTTAGTTGATACTGTTTAATATATTCCAAAATTGGCGTAGTCTTCAATTCTTTTAAGATATCGGTGTTCCTTTTCCGATCCCATCTGGTGTAACCCGCTGTTCTGCGCATGAATCTCATTTCACAAGCCGTTATTCTGCTTTCATGTTGTTTTTTTAGTGTCCATGCTTCACTACCATAGGTCAACACTGGTCTAGCCAAAGTGTTACATAAACGTAATCTGGTGTTTTTTTGTACAAGGGATGGTTTCATAACTTGATTAATAATTCCTAAACTTTTATTATAACTAGTAACTTTTTCAGGGATATCCTTTTCATCCCAGATAGAGAGGGTTTACACATGACCTATATATCTTCTTCCTTTCCAGGATTAGACCAATGGGACCTGTTCCGGTCTCAAGTCCATCGTTTCCTTGGCCGTCCCAAACATCCTAATTTTTTTTTTGTATTGTAACCCCATGTTTTCCCTTTACAGAGATTTAGGCGCTCTCCCCCTACAGGGAAGAATTTGAACCATACTGATTTAGTTACACTTGTTTTCGTATAGATGTCATTTTGAGTGGTCCGTGATCAGCGTTCCGCCTCATACTGACATCTAAGGAACCAAGGTAGTACTAGGACGGGAAAATTCGGTAAATTTTGCTTAGAGGCCTTTTCGTTCAGGCTTAAGGATTTTTTACGAGCTTGAAAATCTTCAGACTCGGGACCCACGGCTTAAAGTCCCTCCCGGAGGACTTGCTCCTTGGATTTTTCCGTCCTAAAAAATCCATTGACCCCGGCCGGGTTTGAACCCGCTACCCTCGGGACCAGAGGCAAGGAGCATAACCACTAGTCCACAGCGGCCGACTCCTATATATCTAATATTAAATAAAATATATATATTTTTAATTGAATGTATTTAATGTGTATGCCTGATTGTGCAGAATTTAACACGAGATTCCTTTAGACGTGATTAGTAATAGATTTACATAGACTATACAATTATGTCAAAAAAGAGTAGAAAATTTTAAATTGCTAGAAAAATATTAGATCAAGTATTATGCATTTTAAATGTTTGAAATCGAAGTTTTCATAACTGATCTGAAAAAAGTTTTATTCTCCTAATATGAACAGATACAAGGTAAAACATAACAATGTATAATTAGTATTTAACATATTTTAACGATATAAGACATCCAGGAGTTCTTCAAACGAATGATCATTGTTTTGAAAACTGGAAATGTCTGCTTTGATTTATCCAAGTTGAAGGGGCGAGTAACGTTTTAGATAAGAGTCGTATGTGTAACATAAAAGTGCATTAATGTTCTGTAAATTCCTTGACCTTTAAATAAAAGTTCACATCTGTGCAGTATACATAACCTTTAATATCTATTGCATCTAAGTATAATGCAGTACTTTTTAGATTTACTTTTTTTTCTGCAGATTATTCAACCTTTAAGAGTTATTATTATGTGAGCTTCGTCATACACCCCAGAGATCAACTTTTATACAAAGATTCATGATGTGTTCCGTTGAGGTATTATTCAAAGTTAAAATATAAAATTATGGAATATTCACCTCAAAAAAGGTCTGTCTCCTCAACTTAATTAATTATTTAACTGTAGCGCTTTCGGGACTTGTCCCATCATCGGCAGAATTCAAAACTGGTGTTTCACTGAAGATCTGGTAGAGGGGGTTACATGTATTGGGTTCGTTTTCGTTTATCAGATTGTCGTTGTTGTGAGCTGCTTTCATGATTTCCATCTCTTCGAGTACGTTTATCTTCGCTGGATTATTTTCTTTGTGCATTACTGTTAGGGTGTTTTCTATATTTAACATGCGATGTCCTTCATGGATAACGTGTTTTGCACAGAGAAAATAATCCAGCGAAGATAAACGTGCTCGAAGAGATGGAAATCATGAAAGCAGCTCACAACGACAATCTGATAAACGAAAACGAACCCAGTACATGTAACCCCCTCTACCAGATCTTCAGTGAAACACCAGTTTTGAATCCTGCCGATGATTGGACAAGTCCCGAAAGTGCTACAGTTAAATAATTGATTAAGTTGAGGAGATGGACCTTTCAGACGAATATTCCATAATTTTATATTTTAACTCCAGAGATACTAAGTTATTGGATATAGTTTCACAGTAGACTTGACAACACGGGGGGAAGAGGGGACGTTTGTGTGCCTACTAATCATTAAACCAACTCTTTAGTGTTCAGGTCTAGAAACCCATGGCTTACCAGCCATCTACTGGTCACACGTTCATTTGTGTCATTCACCGATGTGGAAGATCATACAGCCAGTATAAGGGTAACATAGCCGTTATAACTGGGTTTGTCAACGCGGAGCAGGTACTTATTATAATGACCCAAATTCCTCACGTTTTTTGGGTGGCATCAGTCCTATAGTGGCCAAAAAATCTTTGCTTATGGGGAATGTTTTCAGATAACATATAGTTTATTTATTTGTACATAAGTTACAAATGAAGTAACACAAAGAATTTGTTCAATGTTAATTTTTTTTTCCATATAGCGAATTGTCAATTTATTTATCCATTTACTTTTATACAACACTAGCTAATACCATGCCTGCGCTGCTACGCCTAAATAAATGAAAATGAATGTGTTTTTACGTTTAGTTGAATAAGTAAACAGAAAAATAATAAATTTATATGCTAAATATATTAGATACCCCGTGCTGATTACCGGCGTTCCCTGGAATCTACTTATCCTCATCTTCTTGGCATCAATGAGGCGGAAGACGAAAATTAATGTGTTTTATGTGTAATTAAAAGGAAAAAAAATACCGTAATTATTTTTATATATCCGGCGCGGCGTTGCCCGGGAATCTATTTATCACGATCTTCTTGGCATAAATGAGCTATAAGACGACAGTTAATGTGTTTTTATATTCAAATAAAAGGGAAAATTGGTATCAAAATTATTTTTAGATAATCCATGCTGATTACCCGGCGTTGTCCGGGAATCTACTTATTCCGATCTTCTTGGCATAAATGAGCTGATGACTACGTAAAAGGATACATTTGTATCGTAATTATTTTTAGATACCCTGTGCTGATTACACGGCGTTGCCCCGGACTTTACTTATCTAGATATTCTTGGCATAAATGAGCTGAAAGACGAACATAATTAGGTCTAATGTAGGCCCTAATTTATGTTTAGTTGAATAAGCAAAAGAAAACACAATTATAAATTTATATCGTAATTATTTTTAGATATACCGTGCTGATTACCCGACGTTGCCCGGGAATCTACTTATCCCGATCTTTTTGGCATAAATGAGCTGAAAGACAAAATTCGTTATTGAGAGTTATCCATAAAAGAATACCTGCCGTGCGCTGCTACGCTTGCCCGGGAATCTACATATCTCGATCTTCTTGGCTTCAACAAAACACAAAAAATGGTTATTGCGAGTTATGCGTTAAAGATTTTTGCTATCGCGGACTTTTGTGTAGAGTATTTTGATATATTCAATTCTGTGTACATTAATGTTGTGTATTTGTTATGGTTTAGGCAGCGTAAGCGTACAAAAATCTACTTCCTTCAAGTTTTTCACTAAAGGATGATTTTTAAGGGTGAAGGGGTTGAGTATTACAACTATCTTATAGCCTATAACCTTCCCCAGACACTCCTGAACATTTATAAAAAAGTCCCATTACAGTCAGATGAACGGTATGACAGCGCATAAAATACGAACAAACAAACATTCGTTTTTATATATTAGATATGTATAATAGCCTATTAGTCGGTATCTATTCCGGTGTTCCCTCCAGTAGACGAAATCATTTTATTTAAACCTCTTTCTGGAAAATATATAAGATACATAGTTAATTATAAAAAAAACTAGAACGCTCGATGTAAATGTAGCCCAACAACTAGATTGGAGACCGTTTGTTCAGAGCTACCAGCAAATATAAATACAAACCGTAATATTAATAATTACAGAGACGCTTGACGTCACAAGTCCTTTAAAAAAACCTTAAACTGAAAATATATAAAATTATTATTCTACCAGTTATATTATATGAATGTGAAACATGGACTCTTACTTTAAAGGAGGAAAGGAGATTACGAGTATTTGAGCATAAAGTTGTTAGGAAATTTTTTGGACCAAAGAGAGATGAACAGACAGGTGAATGGAGAAGATTACATTACAGTGAACTACATGGTCTTTATAGGAAGCCAGATATAAAATGAACAGTTAAGTCCTTTAGACTGCGATGGGCTGGACATGTGGAATGAATGGAGAATGAGAAACGTGCATGGAAGCTTCTTGTAGAAAAACCAGAAGGAAAACGCCCAGTTGGTAGACCAAGAATTGAGGTGGGAGAATAACATTAACTATGATTTGAAGGAAGTAGATTATACAGGGAATGATTGAAAAAGGTTACCTCAGGATAGGGATGTATGGAGAGCTTATGTCCGCGCGGCCATGAACCTACGGGTTCGATAGTGCCAGTGAGTTAGTTAATATCAATAATAATGTATAGCGAACAATGTGCAAACATATTGCCGATGTACAAATCACAATTTCTATGTAAATTATTCGGAATGTGTCGTGTCTCGGAAGATATTTTTATAAAGCTACTACTTTTGTGTCTTAACTAACTAACTAACTCAGTGGCACTATCGAACCCGTAGATTCATGGCCGCGCGGACATAAGCTCTCCATACATCCCTATCCTGAACCGATGTTTTTCAATCATTCCCTGTATAATCTGCTTCCCTCAAATCATAGTTAATGTTATTCTCCCACCTCATTCTTGGTCTACCAACTGGGCGTTTTCCCTCTGGTTTTCCTACAATAATCTTCCATGCACGTCTCTCATTCCCCATGCGTTCCACGTGTTCTGCTCATCGCAGTCTACAGGACTTAACTGTTCTTATTATATCTGGCTTCCTATAAATACCATGAAACTCACTGTTATGAAGTCTTCTCAATTCACCTGTCTGTTCATCTCTCTTTGGTCCAAAAATTTTCCTAAGAACTTTATTCTCAGATACTCGTAATCTCCTTTCCTCCCTTAAAGTAAGATTCCATGTTTCGCATCCATATAATAACTGGTAGAATAATAGTTTTATATTTTTGTATCTTACTGTAAAATTATGTAGTAAGAAATATAGTATTTTTAAGCACATTGTAAAGAAACGTGTATTTTAACGAATTAATGTTTTGAATTTGTTGATAATGATTATTCGATAATCGAACAGTAAGAAATTACTTTTTTCTTTCGACTTAACACAGAACTTAATCAGTGAACAAAATAGTCCTTGAAAGGACATACGAAACCAGAGGCAACCATAGAAATTTCCTCATAGGAGCTGACAGGACGAAATAAAGAAGAATTGTGGAAAAACATGAAAAAAAAAAGTTAAATATAAATGTCTGTGGACACGAGTTGGAGAAACCTCCTTCCTGTATCCGTCCATTGGCCTGACAACGGTTGATAATATTGATGATTATTATGATGACACTATATACAAGCCAGAGGACCGCGTCTTGAGGAAGATGAAATTAAGATGACGTGGTACAAAGTAAAAAAATTGTATAAATTGAGTTTTGTTACCTGAAGCGAAGTGTTCTCTAGGAAAGCTGCAGATTGCTTCTCATTGTGTCTGAAATTGAAATTTCTCTCTCTGCAGTTCTGAAGTAAATTGAAAGTGCGTCTCATTCTTAATCTATTTATCCATTATTCAATTCACGCTCTGGTTTCTATTTATCTTACTTTTTATTCGTAATTCCAGTATAGTATGAAATGCATTTTCTATTATTATCGCTTAATATATAATTCGAAAATCGATATAAAATAGTTCATGGTCTTCCTTTTTTGCAGTAAGTGTGAGTAATTCACTGATAGTACCAAACCGTCCACCACTGTGGCCTCGAGGTAGCGTGCTGCCTTGTCACGCAGCGGTCCCGGGTTCGATCCCCGGTCGGGCAGTTTTTCTGGGTGAGGTTTTTATCGGGGTTTTTCCTCACCTGTAAGACAAATGTCATGAAAACTTTAAGGTCCAAACGGTCTCCGAAATCATATGGCCATCATCATCATCATCCTTCACAGTTGTAGAAAGCAACGGGAAGCTACCACACCTACAATTCCCTAGTAAAGCTGCAAGCATAGCATGAAAATGCTATGATTGCAGTGAAGGACCTGCCTTCGGGCAGAATTACTATGGATGGAATACCAAACCCAGAGATTCATGGCTGCATAGACATATTCTCTCCATAAACCTCTATCCTCAGCTAATGTTTTCAATAATTCCGTGTATGATAATCGCCTTACTCAAATCATGGTTAATATTATTCTCCCACCTCAAATTAGCCTACCTACTGGGCGCTTTTAGTATGTTTTTTACAGCAACTGGGCGCTTTCTGTTTTTTTTACAGTAATGCCCTGATATTGGGCGCTTTTAGTCTGTTTTTTACAGTAACAATCTACCTACTGAACGCTTGTTTTATAGTTAATACCCTATATACTGGGCGCTTTCAATGTGTATTTTTTAAAAATAATATCTACCTACTGGGTGCTTTCAGTATGTTTTTTTACAATAATACGTAGCCTACGTACTGGGCGCTTTGTCTGTTTTTTTACAGTAATACCCTACGTATTTGGCGCTTTCAATCTTTTTTTTTTAAATATTATAATGATATTGTGAAAAGAAAAATTAATGTCTGAACCAAGAATCGAACCGTGGACCTATAGTCCTCCAGATTAGTGTGCAGCCCACCACACCATTCTAGACTTGGCACAAACATTAACAATTCTTTCCACATATACAAATCTATAATTCTCGTTTGGTCCGCTGCCAGGTAGATGTCACTATCATCGCCAACGGCCGACTTCGTTTAGAAGTATCTATATTTGAGAATTTTACATCACCACTTTTATAACATCGTTTACTGCTTATAAAAATGGTGGTGTAAAATTCTCAAATAATAAATACTTCTAAACGAAGCCGGCCGTTGGCGATGGTAGTGACATCTACCTGGCATCGGACGAAACGAGAATTATAGATTTGTATATGTGGAAAGAATTGTTAACGGTTGTGCCAAGTCGAATGATGAAGTGGGCTGCACACTAGTCTGGAGAACTAGAGGTCCACAGTTTGATTCCTGGTTCAGACATTAATTTTTCTTTTCACAATATCATTATAATATTATAATATAATCCATTATTGGAACTGTGTTAAAATAACAGTATTGGAAAATGTTAAATAATATTAGTCTACCTACTGGGCGATTTCAGTATGTTTTGATTTCCATTTCCCTCTTTCATTCCCCATTCGTGCCACATGCCTTCTCCATTGTAGACTACGAGATTATACTGATATTATTACTATGATAATTTTGTAGCTCACTGTTAGGTGGTTATCTTTACTCATCTGTTTGTCCGTCTTTATTTGGTCCAAAAATATTTTCTAAGCACTTTATGCTCAAATACTTACAGTTGTTTCTCGTTTCTTAAAGTAAATGACTGCATTTCGTATCCATACAGTAGACTATAACAGGAAACCCCATCGTTTTATCTATTTTGGTTTTAACTTTTTATTGTAGAGAAATTGGGACGATAGGACTCCCTGTAATGCATAAAATAGCTTGCGACTCCAGATTCCAGTCTGTTATTTTCTTTTTCTTTTTACGGTCTGTAATTATTGTCCCTAGGTGTACCTAGGTACTGTATTCCCCCCACTTCTCCAAATATTTCCTCAATTGTTATTAAATGTCCATTCCCATTAAAAATATATTTATGTGTCCGACCATATATTTAGTTTTATTTATATTGATTTCCAGTCCGAGTTTCTTAGTTTTATTTAATATAACGTCTGTATGTTTCATTTGGTATAATTCCTCATTATCACCTAATAATACATCATCAGCATATACTATCAGCCTATTAATACCGCTCTTTATCCTTTACAAAATCGAATAACAGTTCCGTATCGTCATTGTAACATGTTTTATTAGCTGGGACTACTTTTTTACCATCGCGGCAAGTTGTTTACTCTACGAGGTTGGTGTTGCAGCACACTGTTCATCAGCCGGGGGTAGTTCTTCACTGTCGTCATAATCTATTCACTATCTGGAGCTAGTTATGTAGTGTGACAACCCTAATCACCTGCCGGGACTGGTTCTATAGTGTTGCAGGAATCTGTTCACTTGCTGAGGCCTTAGATTTGTTGTGCCATGTCAGCCTGCGCACCTGCCGTGCCTAGTTCTGTATTAGGCGGAATCCTGTTAAACAGTCGGGGCTAGTCGTGTAATATGAGAGAAACCTGTAATGTTGCGACATTCTCTTCACAAGTGGATATCACTTCTGTCGTCCTGGGGAAAAATTAACTAACGGGATTTTTTTTCGTGTTGCGGCAACATTTAATCTCGTCGGATTAGATCTGTATTGCTGTGGCAAGATTTTTACTAATCGGGATAGTTTAGTTAGTATCGCAGCAACCTGTATACTAGTCGGAGATTCTTCTGTAGTGTCGCGGCAGCCTATTTAGAAGTTGGAGATACTTACGTAACGTCATGACATCTATAGCAGGGCTACTTTGTAGTGTTACAGCAGACTTGTTAAGTGCCGGAGTTTCGTGTAAATCCACATCGATGATCAGTTATTAGTCAATGAAAGGAATAATCCTGGATACCAATGTATTTTATGCTAAGTTGAAAATAATGAAATGCCCCTGCTTCTTGTAGATTGGTGCGATAATGCTGGTGTGCTTGATTTTAGTGTTTCCTGCAAAATACCTCTCACTAATTCTAATATGCTAATCTCATAATTGAAATTCATTTTTATCTTGTCACGTACCAATTCTTTTTACAATTTACAATTGTATAAATAATGTTTTTAATGTAGTATTCTGTATTGCTCTTAATTAATTCGATATCTGATTAAAGTAATATTTCCATCTATTTAATATATCCTTGGAATCGGTCAGCATTTTCACCATTTTAATTTCTAATTATGTTTGAAGGGTGCAGGGAGATCACTATTTAAATCACTTTTTTTTTAAATGGAGTTTAAGGTGTTGTTAGATTCTCAATAGAAAGCACTGTCATTTTGAAGTGTGAAACAATAAAACTGTACAGTTTAGTCATTGTTTATGTATCTTCAAAGTTTGGCATTCAGGTACTCTCCGACACAACAGAACATTGGCTTGCTTCCTTTGTGGATGATTTGCGAACTAATGCCGTTCACATCAGTCTGTGGCGTAGCGACATGGTCATGAAGCGGGTGTGGAGCAGCTGTTACCCTAAGTAAGTTGGATAAGTGCTTCATTTGGTATATGTTCCTGATTATACATGGATAATATCTACGTCTGTGCCACGCAGTAACAATGCTGCTATTACTGGGGGTAAACGTTCCGCTCTATGGTCTAATAAGGAAGTATGGATATTGCCTACCCTTTCTAGGTTTCGAATAAAAAGTAACTTACGAGGGTCACTCAGAAAGTTTCCGGACCTGACTGTACCGTTTACGATAGAAAGATAACAGTGCTAGCAGCGTGTTGGGAGGTCCTTTATTAGTCAGCTGACATAGTTTTCGCCCGCCCGCACCACTCAATCCCTAGCAGCTATGGGTCAAATGAGACTGCAACATGGAACCACAGTGAGAACATTTTGGAGCAATGATTTTCTATGGTTTTAAAAGTAGCTTAAACCAGGCGCAATCGCTTGAAAGGCTTACACAGGTTTTTGGGGACCTGGCTCCTTCCAGTGCCACAGTTTCCAATTGGTTTGCGGAGTTTAAGAGAGATGGCAGTGACTGTGGAAAACATCGATGTTGTGGAGAATATGGAACGAAAAGACGCCCGTATGACTTATAAAGATATTGAGGTATCCGTGAGGATTGGATCGGGGAGTGTTGCAAAAATTCTGCACATATATCTTAGGGTCAGCAAGGTGTCATCTCGTTGGGTGCCACATAGACTCACTGAAGGTCAAAAGATCACTCGAGTGGAATGGTGCTGTGAAATGCTTCGGAGATTCAACAATGGGAACTATCGCCGCATTTCTGAGATCATTACAGGTGACGAGATGACGAGACTTGTATTTACCAATATGATTAAGATAAAAAGCGCCAGTTATCGGTATGAGTCTTTCCTGATGATGATCGACCAGTCAAAGTGAAGAGAGCAAAAAATGTGGGGAAGAAAATGATGCTACTGATGGTTATGTGGCAACAATGCTACTTGAACATCAAAGGACAGCGACTGCACAGTTGTACACCACAGTTGCCTTCCCACAGATATTCCAAAAATTGCGAGAAAAGTGCCAAGAACTGAACTGAGGGGCATTCTGTTGCACCACAACAATGCCTCTGCCCACACCGTCCATCTGACAAATGATTTTCTGAGGGGGACTCCCGTGCAGTTGTTGACCCATCCTCCTTACAGTCCGGAACTGGCACCGTGAGACTTCATTTTGTTCCCTACGGTGAAGGCTCGATTGCGTGGGAAGCTGTGTTCAACACCTGAAGATGAGGTTGCAACATACTAAGGAGAGTTCTGTGCACTGGATGAAAGTGACTGGCGCCAATGCTTCCAGTTGTTCAGGAGGATGCAACGATGCATAGATGCCCAGAGAGAGTACGTTGAGAAGATGTAATGGTAAGTTTTATATTATCTCTAAAATTTTTCCAGTATCCGGAAACTTTCTGAGTGGCCTCGTATTTGGTTCTTCTCCTTTACTCTTAATTTGTTTTCGCCGGGAACTCTTTACTTTCTATCCTAATTCCCTGATATTCTTATTTTCAGATCATTGATTTCTCTTCTCAAATATTCCCTCTTTTTATTCTAGTATCTAGTGATTTCCCGTTGAATGTTATCGAAATTTTATAAATTTACTTCATTTGGTTCATGTAACCAATTCGTTCTCGTTAGCGTTTTTTTTATTACGATTTCAACAGATTCCTCATCAAATAATTTCTTATTTTGCCGCCTTTTTAAATAACCTACGTATGCTAACATTCAATATTTCTCCCATTCTGTATTTATATCAGTTTCTTCTCTGGTTGTCACAATTTCATCAGAACATTTTCACGTTTTCATATCTACTCGTAATTGTGTTTTGGTATTCTTTTCGCAATTCATCCTTCTCTTTGGTTGCTATGACAACAGATTTAACTCACTTTTTAAGCGCAAAAAAGTGCATTATTGATCACCGCTGTCGTCTAGGGATAAAATATTTGTCCGTGATACAACGGGATCGGCTCGATTTCTAATCAGGCTTGATTGCATGGTTCATGTTAAAGATCTCTAGGATATTCAGGTACTCGTAACCAGCAGGAAAATAGTGATACGACCATTGTACTTAAAGTTATTATAAATGACAATGTTTCATATTTGTTACCTATAAATGGAACCGTTTCTCTAGATTACGGTTAGCGTACCTACACCTCTTCCGAGCAAAGTTCCAATTATAATGTAAACAAATCAGATATATGGACTGCATTTTCATTGGTCGAATAACTCTTTTACCATTAAGCGTGTAAGAAAAAAAAAGAATGTAGTTCGCTCTATAACACTCCAAATAAATAAAATAAAAATAACAAAAATATGTATTATCTAACACAATTATATATAAGTAATATGGGAGGATCTTTAAATACATAATTACAATTTTAATAGAATAAATATACATTGTTTTACTCTTAGGCAAGCGCAATGAGAATACGCTGGGATATATATTATTTTAAAAACGTCGCTTTCTGTAGAGTTTCTTAAGACGGGAAAAGAAACAATTTGAAAAGCGGAGAGAAACAAATCATTTTGAATATTTTCAAAGAGTTTAGTGAAAAATATCCCACATTAGGTATTGAGGATCCAGCTATAACGGCTGGGGACCCTACATTCTGACCACATGTAAGCCCTACACTGGCTGATGATAATCTATCTCTGTGATTGACACATGTGGACGTGAGGTCAGCAGCCGGCTGTTAAGCTAAGGGCCTTCTAGGCCTGTCGCGCCAGGGGGGGAAAAAGGCATTGAGGAAGTGGTGAAAATAACAGCAGATTTACAGGTGAGTCATTATGGCACATTAATTCTGCTCGTTATGAAATTGCAAACAAAGGATATCTATCGACATCATGGAAAATTAGGCCTATTAGATAGCCCCATATATACATTTTTTGTCATAAATAATAAGAAATGGAAGTTCCTAATTAATGGCACCATCTTACCTTATATTCAATCGTATTTCCCGTTAAATTCGAAATTGCTTAAGAACAATGTTTCTATGGATGACAGTTCGGTACACAATTCAGTCACATGGCGGGGTAAAATTTGCATCACGGTTCCTCCAATAGACGGAGTTGGCGAAGTAATACCTTATACAAGTTTGTTTACAGTAGAACTGGAAATTAGGTCTGATATAGTTGAGCATTCTAGAGGCCCGAGTTCGATTCTTTGTTATGGCTTTTTATTTTCTCTCGTGTGTAGGGTTTACAATGATATTCACTCAGCCGTATGAAGACGAGTGGAAAGTTACTTATGAGAAGTTGCGTTAACTGTCACGCAAGCTAAAATTAAAATCAAGATGTTCAGTCAAACTAAGCATTGTAATTAAAGTAGCCAATTGGTTCTTTAGAGCTTTCGTGCACGGTATTAATTTAATTCAAACTAGGACTGATTTATTATCTGAAACATAGTCACAGCTATTTTATAATTAATTTACTTTTTGAAAATATTTAGTTTTAAAACCTTGATACAGTAAAAGCTCCTTATCCGCGGGGGATATGTTCCATAAATGTGGAATGGTAATTTATATGGGTATATTGGGGATACGTGCCAAGGTTCCAAAATAAAATTAAAATTATCAAAATAAAATCAATTAATGAGAGATTTTGAACAATTTCTATTAATTATTACTGTTAGGCTTAGGCAAGTGCTTAAAGACTTTAGTAATGTTTTCCTGTTTTGCTGTTTTTGAAAGGTCTTTCAATTCAGATTGATATTCAGCGATATAATTCTTTATTTTGTCTTCGGATTTCTTTATGAATCACGTGAAATAGGGCGGCGACGGCTTTTAACAGCGAACTTTAGGCTTAGTGACAATAAGGTTTGTTTTACTTTGATATTTGTCTATTCGGTTTGAATCGCTCTTTGTAAAAGTCGCCTTGGCACGTGCCTGCAGTAAAAAATGTTGCCGATGCGTCAATAAAGGATAATAATCCTTCTAATATACCAACTGAATTGGCAAATAAAGAATTTTTTAGCCGCGAATGTAGAATCTATGTGAAATGTTTAACCCGCAAGTAATGAAAACGCGAATAAGGAGCTTTTACTATATATCATAAAGTAGATTGAAGCATGAAAGGTTGTCGATTAAGTTCTTGATTCTAATGATAATTATATTCAACTTTTTAAATGTGATAAATTGCGTAAAATTCGTCGAATAGGGATGACCTTAAATATGAACGGAAGAGGTGTGTCTGCAGTAATTAATTTATGACTGGTGAAGTTAAGTGAATTAGAGGAAGCCTTGGGAATGCCTTGCACGTCATAGTCCACACCCTAGTTGCTGCTAATTGTCAGTTAATCCTAAGAAACACAACCTTCATATTTCACTTGCTCATAGAAATTAATTATAATTAATATTATGGAAATTAAAATCAGACGTGATGTTCTTCGATTAGACACCAACAGTTCAGACGCTCAGCCTAATTTTGATCCCTCGACAATTCATCATCTTCTAGATATTATTTCATATAATCACTACAGCTATCTAACAGAGATTTAAAAACATTGTTTAAACACTTAATATAGTTCTCTACTTCGAGACTAATTTTGATATGACATCGAAATAGTAATATTAAATTGGCCTAATACTTGGAAGGAAGAAGAAGAAGAAATACCAGACATTTTCTCGTATTTATTGAATCTCATGTAAGCAGTTTTAATTTCAATTTCTATATGTATAATTGTGGAATGCAGGATTTAACGGCCGGTTATCATAGTATTAAAAGATTCCGGATTGTGTGGCAGTGGTCTATATCTGGTGTTTCTTCCAGACGTTTCTCCCTCAACTGCGGAGGGCATCTTCAGTGGCGAGTGCTTCTAAGTGGTGTTCCTTTGTCGTAGACTCGACTCATATATAAAATCTATGTCTAAACTACATACACAATAATACACATATACACTCATACATGAATGGGCCAAGTGTGTAAGTATAAAAAAGTCGAATTTTTCTTTTATATTAAGAATTAAAAAATGCTAAAAAACAAATTAAAACAAAAGAGAGAAACACGCACACATATACTCACACAACACCCCACAAACACACACGTTAGCGAGCGCGCGCGTTATTATTGATAATACATATCTCCTTATTGATCTCCAATTTTTCTATCCCTCAGTTTTCTTACTGTACCAAAAAATGTGTATGTTTTCACTTCACTCTCGATCCGTATTAAAATAACCCAACACGCCACTCTCCCACGATCCTACCTGAGAAATCTCTTCGGCAGCAACTGTAATCTAAGTTGCTCTGTCTCTCTACAGAATGCTATAATATGTTGCCAGTTTTCCCGGCCATCGCATAGAGGGCATATTTCAGTGCCTTCATCACTTGTTAAATTATGGGCCATCCAAAGGAGTGTAATGAGGCGGGACGCGGCGCGGACAGCGGGTAGTGAAGGTTGACCAGTCTGCCATTATAGGAGTTGTATTACTTCCCTATAGTTTAAACGAGAGATTTGGCGCTGGAATTTATAGTCTTGTAGTTAAAAACGGCAGATAATTTTTTGGACACGGCCTTTGTACATCACAACGCTTCTCTGGGAGAAATTTCAAGATGGCTTTCGGCATGCAAAGGTTGACAGTTCCCTTGTTAGTTTTATTTTGAGGAGTTTCAACAACTTTTGTCATATCGCATCTGATATTTGGCTTATATCAGTAGACTATGTTCATTGTTACGTGTGATAACGTGTAGACGTTTTATATTTTATGTATTTATGTTTATTGTGTAAATTAATTGAATATTAATTTAAAATGGAATGTGAACGATAATTAAGTATGGAATGAATCGAGGAATTGAAATTCCAATACATTATTTGCTTTGATAACTGAGGATTTGAACTCGAAACTTCCCGAATACGAGTCAAATGCTACCATGTGAATCAACTAACTTCATCCCTCAGTCCTAATGTTGCGATTTTGTTGATTAAGAAACTCGATTTTCTTTTCTTATTCATATGTTACATCCTACCTTCGTTGCGAACAAACATGGCGGCGATTAGAGTGATTTTTAAATTTCCACTCCCGATGGTCAGATTTTACTGATATCGGTGAATACTAGGGTAGTTTTATTGCAATGCCGTATTCCAATTTTCGTTGCGAAAAAAAAAACGAAAATTGCGAAAAAGAATTCGGCTCCTGGGGCAGTGTGTAAATGTTGCCTTCAGGTTATTTTCCTCTCCTTTTGGTTTCATTTTGCAGTTAACGAATTCGACCTTACTTTGTTGAGTGATGGCTATGAATCTCATTTTGATGCCTAGTGAGTTCGATCGACGAATACTTGTATAGTTTTCTACATTCGTCTGAAGAAAATACAGTGTATTGAAGCAGCTGTTATGAATGTTAAATAAAGTAGATATTTATGACAATCATGTGAAACTTTGATATTTTATTTATTAGGGCCTAAATGTACAGGGTGTAACAGGACCTCACCGACAAAATGATAGGGATGACAGGCCATGCAGAGAGGATAATTTTTTGTGAAGGAACATATAGTCGCAAACGTTTATGAGTTATGCGCAGATGAAGGTGTTCACCCGTAAGGGTCGGAATTGAATACAAACGTATAATTTTATTGAAAAATGTATGTTTTTTACAATAAGGGTTCAAACAGTCGACCCTGTGCCTCATTGCATGTTTGATATCGTCGCAGCAACGATGGGCCAGCAAGGCCGATCATAGCAGAATTCTTTTTGGCGTCGTCAAAACATTTATTGTTTGAACCCTTATTCTAAAAACATGTATTTTTCAATAAAATTATATGTGTACAATTTTTTGTATTCAATTCCGACCCTTATGGGTGAACACCTTTATCTGCACATAACTCATAAACGACTTGCTTGCGACTACATGTTCCTTCACCAAAAATGATCGATCCTCTCTGCATGACCTATCATCCCTATCATTTTGTCGGTGAGGTCCTGTTACACCCTGTATAATTATATATGAGGATGAATGCATAGCTTACAACAAAAATTATATTACTTCCTGACACTGGTATCACTGTTATTAATATAGCTGGTTTTACTTTATTTATACCTATAGTAAATGCTTATCAGATGACCTTCAATTATGTCAGTGTTAACTGTAAATTCACAAATTATAGAATAGAATAGAATAGATTTATTTAGCCTGGTGGAGTTAAGGCCATGTGGCCTTCTCTTCCACTCACCAGGACAAACATATGTTGCATATGAATACAAAAAAAATTACAATAATAGTCATATTAAACAGGACAAACATATGTTACATATGAATACAAAAAAAAAATACAATAATAGTCATATTAAACAGGACAAACATATGTTACATATGAATACAAAAAAATACAATAATAGTCATATTAAACAGGACAAACATATGTTACATATGAATACAAAAAAATACAATAATAGTCATATTGAACAATTAATTATCTGTCAAATTGAATAATAATGAAAATAATGTCTAATATTACAATGAAACTAAATACAATTAAAATTAAATTAATGATACAATGAATACAAAAAGGAATAACAGCTCGAATCTACTATACATAAAAACTGACTTTAAAAACTGACAGCATTATTAACAGATTGACCTAAGTTACATTAATATAGCGACCCCCACTCAAATATTTTGCTTTTGAAATCCAGAGTTTTTATTGCAGTAATTTTAATTTTGGATAGCAATTTCAACTTATTACCTATAATCTTAAGTGAACATCGAATCAAAAATTGTCATTATGTCTCGTGAATAATGTACTTCTGTTACAGATATAAAATTATGTTCTCTGTTATCCTCTCACAAAGTTTCTACTGCTGTTTTCATTTTTTACAAGCTGCCTCTATTTTTTTTCCTTCCTCAAAGTCTCAATCATCAATTATCTGGATGAATTTTTTTCCTTGTCCATACGTTGTCACATAGCCAATCGATCAATGTCTTGTTCCGTATAAAAATGAGAAAATGTGATACTGGGAACCACATTTACCGTTAACTCTGAGTAACATACTCTGACATGTATCGTTCCAATCCTCAAGCAAGTAGGACAAACGCACAATTATTTTGTAGTGGATTGTCTGTTTCCCCATTTTTCGCAAAGTAAACGGAGGTCAATTAAAAACAAATTATGCCGTGTGTATATATATATGTATATATATATATATATATATATATATATATATATATATATATATATATAAACCTGTAGGATTGAACCAAACTTATAGAGGCAATAATTTGCTATTATGTGTAGGCCTATGCAAGTCACGCGTCATAGCCGAGTGTTTAAGGCAAGATGCCTTGGCGCAGAGTTACGGGACTTGCGCCGGTTCGAGTCTCCATGGGGAAATAAATTTCCTCATGGAATTTCAACCTGTATGGGATCGGTGCCACCCAGCATCGTGAGGAATTTAGGTAGACATGTTGACCAAATATCACCCCTACACTGGTTTAATGATCGTCTACCTCTGTGATTAACACATGTAGATGTGAGGCTAACAGCCGACTGGTAGGCCAAGGCCTTCTAAGCCTGTTGCACCGTGGAGTATATAAATTACGATTAATTCAATTTTCAAATGCCTGTGATTTTCTTATATAACTTCAAATTTAAACCTGTTTTTCTGAATACAGCAAAACTTGCGATTACACCCCTTTGCTTCTAACCATCTCATATGTATTAGGCCTACTAGACTCCAACAATGTTGTTCATGAACATTTCTGTGGGTTTGTGTAAGAAAGTTCGTAGATTCTTCACAACATGTGACGCGAAAAATGTTTCTAAGTTCCAATCATATACCATGCACATGCGCCAACAAAGGCGAAGCGGTTTACACTATGGAATCACTGGATGCAGCCAATATATACACAATATTTAACGAATCTAAAAGATAACCTAACACAGTTTATATACTCTGACTTGTGAAAAACCAACCTAAAATCTAACCTAACGTAATTTAAGAATATTAACCTGTGTAAGAACGCAACGCCAAAAAATAATCATCAGCAGCATTCACGGATTAAGCCCATGTGGCTTGTTCCGGTCTCATAGATCCTCATTCAAAAAGTTGAATCTATCTCTTTTTCGGTCTACCAACATTCCTGTCTCCTTTCGGTTTGTAATTAAGTGTAATTTTTGGTATGCGTTCATATTTCATTCTTATGACATGCTCTTTCCAGTTTTTTCTAGATTGTTTTATTTCATCTGAAAGTTTTAAAATATTTAGTTCATTTCCAATACTTCGTTTCTTCTTTTATCTAGAAGCTTGCAGCCAGGTACACTTCTCAGAAATTTCATTTCAGCTGCTTCTATGATCCTTTCTTTTAAGATAAACCCCAACTACCATGCAATAGTAAGGGGACTGCCATTGCTTTATAAATTTTTAGTTTTGTTCCCTATTTTGTATTTTTAAATATTATCTTAATTGTGCCAGAAATACAATTAAATTTATTAAGTTTGTTAAAAAGATCTTCATAAATAGTTCTGAAATCCTGAAGTATAGTGTGCAGTTAATTACTGCATACTCTGTTGGCTACACTGGATATTCGCTAAACCCATTATCGCTAACACGTCTTCATGCTACGTATGTAGTTAATTTTTCTTAGGAAAATATATTGAAAAAAATGGCTAGAAAAAATATAATAATCATTCTAAATTATGGGAAATAATTTGAGAAATGAAACACTAACTAAGAATAAAATTTGACACGAGTCTGAGGGAATTAAAAAAGTCACGTCACAGGCTGTAAAGAATAGCCAAACTTCCTAACAAAACAATTTACAAGAGGAGTGATTTTGCTTGGTTAAATCGTACTAATATTACATTTAACTAGATCGTTATTGAATTCGCTCTATAGGTTATCTGTTTGTCAACTCAATTCCAGCAGTCAGAAGGATGATGTCTCTTCTTCTTTGTATCCAGTGGGCGATGTTTGTTTAATGAAAATCTCCTCATTAGAAGAAATTCGACCAGGATTTATGCAATGTTCGTTGAACGACATAATACGAAAATTTCACACTTAATTTAATTATAATTAAGCTCGAAGAATTATCTACCATTTATATAAGTATATTACACTTCCACCGATATAACAACCAGCTATTTTAATTATAGCAAGCACAACTATCAGAAAAAACAATTATTTAAAATGTATTTATTATGTTATGCAATTATATGCTCTCTCCATTAAATTTTGCGGATGTTTACTTATTCCTGAATGGGTAATGCATCCTATAAGATATAGTGGTTTCATTTAATCCGGTATTTTAATAAAACAATCGAAAAGATAATTGAAAAAATATAACTTTTTGCGCGATAGTGCGTTTTGTCGTACTTACAGCAACGGCGATCATGGTTGAAAGTTTTACTTCCTACATTTCGGGGTTTCCAACCTAAATAACTATACTATAATATTACATATTACAAACCACGTGTGGGAAGTAAAACAATTGCCCTTTATGTATACTATGAATAATGTAATATACAAAAATATATCCAAAGATAGTGTTAATATACATTAGACGAAAGAAATCACTGAATTCTGAATGAACTGAACTTTATTTGAAACAATATAATACAATACATATGTACTTTTCGCCATTTTATGACTAATTGATGTCACTGCCTCCTGTAGTTCCAGCTAATAAACATTGCCCATACTATTAACGTTAGTCAGTTGTTTATAATGAACGCAAATATTTCCAACAAAGGTGTTATTATTTTACTATTATTTATTATTCTGAAAACACCACCGCGCAAAAAATAATGTACAACGCACGTTTGTGAAGTGTTTTACAAAATGTCGAAAATTAAAAACCTCGCTGTCGCTCGGTTGTTGCTCGGTTTTTAAATATTTCTTCACTTCTGTAAAAACCACTTCTCAACCTCGCATCGAAACATACTATAATTTGTGCCACATCACACATTAATCATAAAAATAAGAGTAAAACATGCATAGCAAGACAGCTTCAAGAGCCACGACGACTGATATTTTTCGTCTCGGGCTTGTAAAAGATAATATTATTAGTTTTCTTAACCGGACTTCGTTATTTCTCATATCAAATAGTTCTCAGTTTTCCACACGAGGCTGACAGGAATCCGTTCCATATCCTGTAGCGAATGAATATTGTATTGTGTTGTATTGTAGGGAATCCAATACGATAACTCTGGGATTCTAGCCAGACATGCTAACCGCAATACCATAGAGATGATCCAACAAGTTGAATTTAATTATGCATGAGTGTTTTTGAAGATGTGGCTAAATTCAGATACCTTGGAACAATAATAACAAATAGGAATGAATGATATTCCGATTGAGGGTCTTTCCACTTTTCAGCGGTTGCCCTTTTACCAGCCGGCTGCTGGCCCTTCACATCCACATGTGTCAAATGAATGATATGCACAAACAATTAAACATTGACTCTATTACGCATTACAGGGACTCTTGTCATCCCAACTTCTCTAAAAAATGTTAAAATGAAAGTATATAAATAGTTATTCTCCCTGTTATATGGATGTGAAACACGAACTCATACTTTAAGGGAGGAGGAAAGATTATCAGTATTTGTGAATGAAATTATTTGAAAAAATGTTTGACCAAAAAGAAACTAACAGACAGGCGAATGGAGAAAGCTACATAAGAGTGAGCTACATCATCTTTATAGGAAACTAGATATAATAAGAGTAGTTAAATCTCGTAGACGGCGATGGGCGGGACATATGGGACGAATGGGGAATGAAAGAGGGGCATGGAAGTTTATTGTTGGAAAACTAGAGGGAAAGCATCCGCTGAGGTGGGAGAATAATGTTAATCATTACATGAGGGAAGTAGATTATACAGAAGATGATTGGAAAATGTTAGCTAAGGATAGGCATGTATGTCAGCGCAGCAATGACCCTAAGGGTTAGATACTGCCAGTGAGTTAATTTGTTTTGAATTTGTCAGATACATCATGCAAGTAAACAAGCATGGGTTTTGCCAATTTAAGGGTTAACATATATTTTGTATTTATTTAGTATTTATATACCCTGGATTCAAGACCACGTGGCGCTCTCTTCTGCTCATTCAGGGCAGACATATAAAGGGTAAAATTATCTCTCTACTGGTCTTAGAAGGTCCTTGGGTTGGTGAGAGGTTAGTGATCCTGTGTTTCTAGACAACCAATCGGCACGAGATGTCAATCTGGTTGTCAAACCTGCTTGATAGCCCCCTTTATCATCAGAACATTTGTCTGGTACTTATATCAATTAGGGGATGAGTCAACCCCAGGGCTATTGTGTCGTCAAAAAGTTTCAGAAAATGTGATATATCTCACCCGCTGGTAACGAAACCGCAACATTCCGGATTCTATGGTATTGCCTTAACTAATTATGCAATGGCGTCCCTCCACTTCAGGAGAAACATGTTACATTAAATACAGCAATCACAATAACTAAAATATTATATAGATAGGTGGGTAGGTAGATAGATAGACAGCTACCGTAAATATATATATATATATATATATATATGTATATATATATATATATAGGGTTTCCAGTATAAAACCGGACACTCTGCGGCTGGCAGAGTGAAATGCGGACGAGGAGAGAGCGCTGCCTGACGGGTGAAACCCCGTGAGCCGTGTCCGGTTTTATATTGGAAGCCCTGTATATATATATATATATATATATATATATATGCGGATTTTATTTTAAATTGTATTTATTTTGTACCTTCTAAAGAGCGGACAATTGAAATTAAAATGGGAGAAAGACACAAACACATACATACAAACGTACATAGACACACGCACAGATATATATATAGGCAATAATATGATAAGCCACATATTCTTTTTGAGATATAAGGAATGTTAATGTTTCAAAAAATTATAAATAATAATTGGGCACTATTGGTGTTAATACATTGTGTGTCTATATGTTTTACTTTATCACTGGCGCTCTTACAAATGAATTTATGGATATTTCAATACATATATTTGCTGTCATTGTAATGAATGACATTTCTTAACAGAATGTGGCTTATCATGTTACTCCGCTAAGCCCTTCATATATATATACTTATGCTGAAATGTTGTGCTCTTAACAATGAGATTCTTTGATGTGGCGAAGGTGACTAATCTAACCCCATTGTCGTTACTATCTTCATAAAGACTGAATTTGCCTATTGTTGGTTTGAATATATCTTCCCGACCCACTTTTGCATTAAAATCTCCTAAGACAATTTTCATATGTTATCGTGAAAGGCTATCAAATAAGCATTCTAGGAAGCCAGATATAATAAGAACAGTTAAGTCTCGTAGACTGCGATGGGCAGGACATGTTGCACGTATGGGGAATAAAATGCTTGCTTGGAAGCTTCTTGTCGGAAAGCCAGAGGGAAAACGCCCAGTTGGTAGACCAAGAATGAGGTGGGAGAATAACATTAACCATGATTTGAGGGAAGTAGATTATACAGGAAATGATTGGAAAGCATTAGCTCAGGATAGGGATGTATGGAGAGCTTATGTCCGCGCGGCCTTGAACCTACGGGTTCGATAGGGCCAGTGTGAGTAAGTAAGTAAGTAGGCCTATATGTATATATATATATATATATATTACATATATAGGCCTATATATATATATATATATATATGTATATAGTATAATGCCTATTTTTTCTTCAATTGCGAAATGGGTTTATGGATGAAGATCCAGATGGTTCCGACTGATCTGTTACCATAAGTGTAATGCACATAAAACAATAATAAATCCTAAAGTACTATAATAGTCAAGTGCCCTCACGAATTTTAGTGATCTTCATTCTAAAAATTGTACTCAAAACATACCTGCATTATAATCGTGAAATTAAAAATGGCAGACATATATCAGAAGTATAATTAAGGGTAATTTTAAAAAAAAGTAGTTTGTTTGATGGCATGTTGGTGCTTTGTTTACTTGATAATCTCGAAAAATATTAATGATGTTTAATGGATATATAAGCACCTCTCATCTCATAGCTCTTATGGTGGCAGTGATCACTCATGTAGTGGACATCAGTTATTATCCACAGATTACTACGCGCATTATGTTGGCAGTAATACTATCTTCTTTGTCTATGCTCTTCATACATGTTAAATGAGGACACAGATAACCTGCAAAACCCAAAATGAAATATATAGCTCATACAGTATTTCAACTCTCATTGGGGATCTGATGGCATCATGGTCGGGACAAGTGGTAACAGAGTGCATGTGTATAATTTTTACAGTAGGCCTAAGTATTGATTATATAATGCATTCATTGTCACAAATAAAGGAAAAAGTGTATTTCTAATTGGGCAGAATATTTTCTAAACATACTAATTAACCAACTCACTGGCACTATGGAACCCGTAGGTTCACGGCCGCGCGGACATAAGCTCTCCATACATCCCTATTCTGTGCTAATGTTTTCTAATCGTTCCCTGTATAATCTACTTCCTTCAAATCATAGTTAATGTTATTCTCCCACCTCATTATTGGTCTGCTAATTGGGTGTTTTCCCTCTTATTTTCCTACAAGAAGCTTATATGCACGTCTTTCATTCCCCATCGTGCCATATGACCTGCCATCGCAGTCTACGAGACTTAACTGTTCTTATTATATCTGGCTTCCTATAAAGACCATGTAGTTCACTGTTATGTAATCTTCTCCTGTCTGTTCATCTGTCTTTGGTCCAAAATTTTCCCTAAGAACTTTATTCTCAAATACTCGTAATCTCCTTTCCTCCCTTAAAGTAAGAGTCCATTTTTAGCATCCATATAATATAACTGGTAGAATATTAATAATATAAAATATAAATAGTTAAATCTCTGATTATTCCGCCGTTGTGGTCTGGAGTAAGAGTAGTTTTTTTGGCTCATCGGATCCAGATTTGTTCCCGATATAGACAAGTTTCTTGGATGAGATATTTTGGTTTCTCTTCGCCTGTAATATAAATGCCCGGAACATTTAAGATTCAAATAGACCCCGATCAACATTCGACCATTGTAAATCAATGGTATCGTACTAGCCTTGAATTTATGAGTAAATAGTGTAGTAATTGTCCATGTTGTCTTAGATACAGCTGCAGTATTTAACTTATCGCCTATCCGGAGAGGACCTCCATAATCTTGTGTGGTATAAGAAGTATGCGATTAAAAATCCTCTCCTGGCAGACCGCGATTCCGTATGGTCAATTGGGCGTGAGGATTGTAAAAGTACTTACAGAGGAGGAGGTTGAATAAAGAGACACATGTTAAAGTATCAATCAGCCAGTTTTTAAACTACTTATAATATTTCTTCTTCTTTTTTTATAATAATAATAATAATAATAATAATAATAGCTTTATTTTACCTGGCAGAGTTAAGGCCTTAAGGCCTTGTCTACCACTCAACCAGGTTTAACCTTTAAACGCCCAGGAGCCCATATGCTGGGTTTTAAAATGTACGTCCAATCTGCCCGCAGACCCAGCGTATGGGTTCTGAGCAGTCGGACTTGTTTGGTTGCTTGAAATTATACTGGATAATACTACTATTGTAACATACCTTTTTTCAGGGTTATCAGATGCTTGGCAACGTGATGTGAAGATAGCATTCGTTTATTAAATATTTGTTTTTGTGAGATAAGCCTCGAAACAATCACCAATTCACAAACCGACATCATACTTTTTACACTTCACTTGCACACGTTTTCTGATTCCCCGCGCCGAACACACGACAAATTAGTCTTTGTAAAGCTACCGACCAATGTTGACTAAAATTAACTTCAAGTCACGAAATGTCAGTACTCAATATACTATGTCTACCGACCAGGGAGTCATCGACTGGGTGTTCTACCAGCCTGTTCCGAAAAGTCTGTGACAAGTCTAAGTCGGAAGTCTGTATGTGTTTGTTTTGGCCCAATGTTGACTAAAGTTGACTTCCAATCACAAAATGTCTGTACTCAATATACTAGGTCTATCCAGGGAGTCGTCTACAGGGTGTTCTATCAGCCTGTTTGCAATACGTCTCTGACAAGTCTAAGTCAGAAGTCACTATATGTTGTTTTGGCACCAATTAAGTGAGAAGAAGAAAATTGTATAGAATGGTTAAGTCTAACAAATTAAAAAATATTTTTTTGGTTGAGTAAACAAGCTATAACGGCTGGGGGACTCCACATGCTGAACACATGTCACCCATGCACTAGCTAGAAGATCATCTACCTTTGTGATTGACACATATGAGTGTGAGGCCAGAAGCTCGATGGTAGGCTCTAAGAGCCTTCTAGGCCTGTCGCACCATGGAATTATTATTATTATTATTATTATTAGATTATTAGGCATCCCTTTTCTCTTATGTCTTACTATCCCACAACATGTCATTTTACATTAGAATAATTACGCCAAGAAAAAGGTACATTTCTGATTCTGTCATGTCAGGGGGAAAGAGTACATTTTTCTTCGCTGTCAATTCTAGTTTCACGCACCCAAGACCTGACAAACGTCAGGTGTCCCACAGCTATAAGTGTCAGTTGATTGTAGCTTGTCATTGATATCGTTTTGTCATTGTCACAATCCGAGAATGTCTTGTATTTCAGCGTAACGTAGTGATTTTGTACTAGACATATCGTAAACTTCACTCTGAGTCACAAAACTGTGAATGAATAAGGGCTGTGTGGTGGAATGTGACCTGTTTTTTTTTCTTCAAAACTTTCCTGATTTAGGGGAAAACTGACCGGATGCAACATAATAAACAAAAGAATGAACCGAGGGTGAGAATATACCTAAATCTATGTATAGTTTTTCACTTCTAACCTGATTCACAAACACTCTAAAATCCCGAAAGTTATTTGCTAACTATCCTGAATTAAAAAATTATCTCTATGATATAAAATATCACTACGGGTTTTTGCCGTGAATACCACTGATTTTACAATAATATTTAACACTCTAAACTTTGTTTCATGTTTGTGACCCCCACAGATTTTAAAATATGAGTTAATAAAATCAGTAAAGTTATAGTCAAAAGCCAAGGAGTTTAAAAGCTAGGTGGACATTTTTAAACCCAGGCAGACTGCCTCTACCTGGCCATTTAAACTTGGGCGCTTAAAGGTTAAAAAAAATACAAAAGAAAAGTCTTAAATCTAAATTACAATATATATATATATATATATATATATATATATATATAAACGATTACAAGTTATGAATACAATACAATTAATATTTATAATGTATTTGATTTACTCTAAATTTAACGAATTAAATATATAATATGTACAAGATATATAAAAAAACGAGGAAAAGATTAATGACATAGTATAAAATTAAATAAATAGAGAAAAATTAATTATTAGACAACAGGTAACTGTATAAGCGTGACTTAAAGGTGCCAAGTGTGCGGCAACCCCTGATATCTTGAGGAAGGAGATTCGGAGCGGGCGGAGGCTACTGTGAAGGAAGTAGAATAGGAGGAAGTGCTATGAAGAGGAATTGTTAGCAGACTGCTATCTTGTGACCTAGTGTCAATATTGTGGTAGGAGGATAACTTCTCAAATCTGGACGCCAGGTAAGTAGGAATGTAGGAATTCAGAAGCTTGAAAAGTAGCGAAAGAGAGTGCAATTTACGTTCTGTCAGTAAGACGGAGCCAAGAGAGGTTATTAAAGTGTTCGGAAATATGGTCATAACGGCGGATATTGAAAATGAATCGAATGCAAGCATTATGAACACGCTGCAGTCTCTGCGACAAGGCATAGTTTAGATCATTATATATAATGTCACAATAATCGAAGTGTGGTAACACAAGATTCTGCACTAGGATTTGTTTTAACGAAACTGGGAGAAAATTCTTTAAACGTCTAAGATAATGTAAGATGGAGAAAGTCTTTTTACATATGTGTTTCACTTGTGTTTGCCAGGGTTAAATTTGCGTCTAGATGTAGTCCAAGATCTATTACTGAAGAAGAATAAGGGATAATTATATTATTTATAGTAATGTTTGGAAGTGTAGATATGTCAAAGGTTGTAAGCAGTCTTTGTTGTCCCATTAGAATTACTTGTGACTTGTTAGGATTTAGATTTAGACCGATACTTGAAGACCAGTTAAAGATGGATATGAGATCGTCATTCATTTTCATCAAGCTGTTATAGAGAGAATGAGGAGGTGAATGTAGGTAAATTTGGAGATCATCAGCATAGAGGTGATAACGGCAGTGCTTTAGTACAGTTGGTAAGTGATTTATGTAGATTGAGAAAAGAAGAGGTCCGAGAACACTGCCCTGGGGGACTCCAGCCGGCACGTTACGCCAAGTCGAAGATCTAGAGTTTAATGAAACGTATTGTTGACGACCGTGCAGGTATGAGTCAAACCAGGATACAGCGCTGTCAGACAAATGTAGGGTGCTTGAGCTTTATCATAAGTAAGTCGTGGTCTACTGTGTCAAAAGCTTTGCTGAAGTCAAGTAAGGTTAAAGGAGTCAATTGACGTCTGGTCCACGGCTTCACGAATATCTTCGGTAATTTTTAGCAAAGCTGTGGTTGTGCTATGACCAGATCTAAAGCCGGATTGATAAGGATCAAGGAGGTGATTTTCTTGGAGATAATCAGTCATTTGCTTATGTACAATATATTCCAGGGCTTTAGATAATGTCGGAAGGATGCTAATCGGTCGGAAGTCATTACAGTTAGTAGGTGTACTTATTTTTGGTATAGGCCGAACTCTAGACTGTTTCCATACAATAGGGAAGATAGAAGTTATAAGGGAAGCATTGAAAATATGAGTCACTGTGGGTAGTATAATGTCAATGATTTTATTTAGCATTAAATGCTGATGTTATCTGTTCCTTGCGCATTGGATTTAATCCGCTTGAGTGCTTTTTTTTTAACGTCTATAGGCGAAATGTCGTAAAAGTAAAATTTATCTCTTCCTATATGTGGGGATGGGGATAAGTCTTTAAGAGTGTCTATTTTAGTCTTGTTGTCTGGAGGTGTCATGGGTATTGAGGTAAAATGTTCATTTAAGTCATCTACAGAAATGTCTATAGAGTCAGTTGAGGGATTCAACTGTCTAAGTCCCATTGCACGGAGATTTCGCCAAGTGTCCCGTGCACTTATTTCAGGTCCGATTATACTGTGGGCGTGTCGTAGTTTGGCATTACGTATAGATTGTGTAGTTGTGTTTCTAAGTTGTTTGTACAGTTGCCAGTTCTCGTCATTTTTATGTCGTCTGTATGTTCGGTATGCTTTGTCTCGTTTTGACATAAGTTCACGTATTGAATCATTCATCCAGGGAGCAGGGGAGCGGGAAATCGTCGGGTTTTTACTGGTGCATGTCTGTCGTATAGTTGTAGTATCAGTGTATTAAATGTGTCTACTTTTTCATCAACTGATCTAAGATTCCATATTGAATACCAAGGTAGTTCTAAAGCGTCTGATTTTAGTTTAGTATCGTCTATGTTTTGTAAATTCTGTACGTAATCAATTTAGAGCGTCTTTTAGGACATTGGAGTGAATATTCTACGAATACAATGTCATGAGCAGATATGCCAGGAGCAGGAATTTGTCCATATGACAGTACTTTCTGTGGATGTGTAGTCACAATTAAGTCCAGTAGAGTGTCGGAAGTAGCACTATGGTGTGTGGCAGAGAGAGGAACAATGGTCATATTAAAGCTTTGGAACATATTTTTAAGTTGTATGGCTGGTGAGTCAGTCTGAAGAAGATTTGTATTAAAATCGCCTGCGACAATAACGTGTTCATAATGAGGCAATGAATCGTTCAGAGCGTTTTCTAGATCCGAAAGGTGCCCAATTTTTGGAGGTTTGTATACAATGCATAAGAGACATTTTTTTAGACTGGCTTGAATTTCTACGAATAAGAACTCGGGGCGAGCGGAATATACAGAAGGGGACTTGTGGACAATTCTTGGATTAAGCTCATTTGATATAAAGGCACAAACTCCTCCACCTTTTTTATCTATTCTGTCATTTCTGAGCAGTGTATATCCGTCTAGGTGAACAAGGGACGAAGGTATGGATGGGGTGAGCCAGGTTTCCGAAATTAAAATGGCGCTCAGTCCAAGAGATGAAAATATGGTTTCAAACTCATCAAAGTGGGACAGAATGCTTTGTGAATTTACGTGAGCGATTTTAAGTGATGATTTATCAATAGAAAATGCATTCCTAAGTAGACTGGTAGTTGTTTTTGGAGGGGATGGTAGGGATTGAGGAATGTTGCTACCTGAGTTAAAAGCTGTCTGCACAATAAGAGGGTGATTGGAGAAGGTGAGTGAGTCAAGGGTTGCAAATAATTCATCATTTGTCAGCTCAATGTTGCCAATAGCAGAAAGTAAAAATAAACTATGTACTGTAATAACTCTAATAAAATTAAAATAATTTAGCTAAACAAATAACTAAAAAATGAAAATAAAACAAGTAAGTTGTCCTAATTAAAAAATAATAAACTTAAAACTTACCTAAATTAGAAATAAATTAACAATATAATTGTTAGCAAAGAAAAGACAAATAAAGTAAACATATTTTACACTCAGGTCCTATCTAGTTGATATCCGTAGAAGATCTAATTTTGCGTTTTTCGCCATTTACTTTGGCTATGACGGCACCGTCCATTGTCCATACATTTTGAATACCGTATTTTTGTATACTGTCTTGTAGCAGGCGATAGCGACACTTCGTTAGGTCCTCGCGAACAGTGACCCCACTTCCTTTCAACTTTTTCTTGCTTAGAAAAACTTCACTGCGCTTGCGGTAACTAACAAATTTCACTATTATAGCCCGCGGTCTTTCTGCATTATTAACACCAACACGGTGACTTCTGTCAATGTCTGTCACTGATAGATCGACACCGATTTTTTTGGCCACCTCGATGGCTTTCTGGTCAGTGTCCTCTCCGGCCTCTTCTTTTACGCCAAAATTCTGAGGCATTGACGTCTCTGGTATTGTTCTAGATCGTCTAATTTATTTTCCAACACCTCAATCTTTCTGTCTTTTTCATCGAGGGTCTTTTTCAGATCCTCAATTACTTTAGTGTTGTCCTCGATGGTCTTCTGCAGTTCCGCCACTACCTGGTCCCGCAACATGGACACAAACACCTGCAGAGTGCCGGGATCCTGCAGCGCCTCTTTCACCACACGTTTCACTGCTTCCTCCGTAGAACTTGTCGAATCATTGTTTGAATTACGTGTGTTTTTACCCATGTTGTTAAATGTACACACTTTTGGCAATAACTGATATAAATTTAAACTTAAACTGACTACGAATATACAACTTTAACTATGAGATAACGAAGGCACCTGCTGAAAAGTAACTTAAAACCTGGAGCGTAACTTGTGCGTGTTAGTAGCTAGCCGCCATGACACATCGGATCTACAGCTTTAGTTCAAATCTTTGGTCATTTTCCATAGAATCAATTGACTGATCTTATAAATAATTATGGTTCTCATTTTTGATGAAGGAAGACTATGAAATGAGCTAACTGTACTTTTTATTAGTGAATATTTCAAATGAAAAAATCGTTTGAGTTTCCGAGTATCTTATCTGAAAATTCATTGACTTGATGTTTCCCACAAATTACTACTCTGATATAATTAATATTATGTGCGATACCGCTATCTAAAACTTCGGTGGAAAGGTCATTTTAGCATTGGGTACAGCATTTTTAAATGATAATGATATTGTATGTCCTATTACAGTCAGATTCATCCCAGGAAGTTACTGTGTGTTTGGAATAGGGAACTGAGTTGCCATTTTAACAGTATTTTCTTGAGAGAAATACTTAAATAAAACTGAAGTATGCAACACAGCAGGTACAGAGTTGGGAAAAACTGCACTTAAACTAGCGTAAAATATTTTCTAAGTCCTATAGAACAACAGTGCGCATGCACCAGAGTTTATAGAGCCAGCGATTACTCACAATCGAACCACATATCGATGTTCATCCTCGATTACTATCCGTCGCTATGAAATTTAAATTACCAATATTTGCAATAAATCCCGAAATCTATATTAAAAAATATATATTAATAATATTAAAATTACCAAACGTTTATTAAAAATGGGTGTACACTTGCTTATCACTCCCTAACGCTGATCCAACCAGCGATAACCCAAAGCAGCGATAGATAAATTATAGACTAAGTAATATAATATGTGGAAAAAAATAGCAGCATCACAATATCGTCTAACAGTATCATAATATTGTGATTTGCATATTTATATAAATACTTCAAAATTGTATAATAATGTTATAAAAATTGTTTGAAAAAGTTTAAAATATAAAATAATGTTCCTAAATACAGAGGAAGAGCTATAGCTTACAACAATATAACTGAACAATCAAGCGCTAGTAGAAGTGCAGTTGAGCCCAGAGTTGTAAGTTGCAGCCCCCTCTTAAAAAAACAGTTACGACTTGTCACTGAGCTCGTGCGGACCAGTACTATCCTGTGTGAAAGTGTCGAATCTCATATTTACTATAAACTAGTTTGCATGCCGTAAAACAAAAACTATGTTTTTTAAATATTTAGATTTGGAAAAAAGTACTTCTAACTTTCCCCCTCCTCCCCTCCATAACAAACAAATACCGTTATTATGAGTTTGGAACATCTCCCCCCTGTACGTAGCGGGGCGGTGGCTTAGTCCGTGAGGTCTGTAGTAACTTCCTGGGTTGAATTAGAGTGTAATCGGTATCCATACTATTTTGTTTATTTTGTCTTTTGCAGATGTAAGGCATTGATTACTAAAGTAGTCTAATAATATAATTAATGCATGAAAATATCAATAATTTTCAAGTTAATTCTTGGAAATAAATAATAAAAGAAACTGTATTACTGACTGCATTTTGTTTTTGTTTGCAGGGGTTTCGGGAAACAAGGATTTCAATGTCAAGGTGAGTAAGATATCTTGAGTGCATGTGACATTGACAGCTGACAGATTCAGATATCCACATCTCTGTGGGTGTGGGAGACAGTTTGTTAATGACAAACAGATGTGACGTACGCTCGCGAATATTTTGTGTTTTGGAATATTACACCACGGTACTGACGTGTTTATTAACCCTAGGAATCTATATTCCTAAGTAAGATCGACCTATACTCGTTAGGCGTTCTTGCTGCTTGCATTACATAGCAGGCATAATGGAAGCAAACATACAGTTTCACTTATTTTTTATAGCGACGAAAAATCAGTTCTGAGTGCTTTAAAGTATGTATTTATAAAACCCATTTTAATGATGAAGATGATGATGATAATAATAATAATAATAATAATTTATTTTTATACATATTTTTAATGTTTATACATCTTTCTGTAAGGCTTACAACTGAATGGTTAATAAGCTCTTAGTTTATGCTGATGATGTAGTACTACTGGCCGATAGCGAGGAGATACTAAAGGCCAACACGCATACACTATTGAGTAACACTAAGAAATTAGGACTGGAAGTAAATATCAGTAAAACTAAATATATGGTCACGCGTAGAAATTCAGTATATAATGGAAATGGACAGCTAATGACAAATGAGGGAAATTTTGAGGAAGTGGCTGAATTCAAATACCTAGGAACAATAATCACAAATAGGAGTGAGATGCACAAAGAAATTAAACATAGGCTCAATTCTGGAAATGCATGCTATTATGCATTGCAGAGACTTTTGATGTCCCAACTCCTTTCAAAAAACGTTAAACTGAAAATATATAAAACTATTATTCTACCAGTTATATTATATGGGTGCGAAACATGGACTCTTACTTTAAGGGAGGAAAGGAGATTACGAGTATTTGAGAATAAAGTTCTTAGGAAAATTTTTGGACCAAAGAGAGATGAACAGACAGGTGAATGGAGAAGACTACTTAACAATGAACTACATGGTCTTTATAGGAAGCCAGATATAATAAGAACAGTTAAGTATCGTAGACTGCGATGGGCAGGACATGTTGCGCGTATGGGGAATGAAAGACGTGCATGGAAACTTCTTGTAGGAAAGCCAGAAGGAAAACGCCCACTTGGTAGACCAAGAATGAGGTGGGAGAACATTAACTATGATTTGAGGGAAGTAGATTATACAGGGAATGATTGGAAAGCATTAGCTCAGGATAGGGATGTATGGAGAGCTTATGTCCGCGCGGCCATGGACCTATGGGTTCAATAGTGCCAGTGAGTAAGAGTAAGTAATACATCTTTCTGTGCCTAAAGTTTTATTTTTCCTTCTCCACTCGTCTCTATCCATCCACTCCATGTCCTCCAGCCCTCTCGTTCCCATTCCAGTCCTTATTTGTTGCGCCCACGAGTTTCTAGGCCTTCCTTTCCTTCTTCTTCCAAGTGGACACCATTCCAGTGTTTTTCTGGGTAACCTTTCTTCTCGCATTCGTCGTATGTGCCCATACCAATTTAATTGCTTATATCTTAGTAGTTAATACCCGGCGTGCGCTGCTACACCTAAATAAATTGTGTTTTTGCATTTAGTTGAATAAGTAAAAGGAAAAATAAATATAAATTTATATCGTTATTATTTTTAGATGCCCCGTGCTGATTACCCGGCGTTGCCCGGGTATCTACGCATCCCGATGTACTTGGTGTAAATGAGTTGAAACTCAAAATTCGTTTTTTTGAGTTATCCATAAAAGAATACCCGCCGTGCGCTGCTATGCTTGCCCGGGAATCTACTTATCCCGATCTTCTTGGCATCAATCAAAGACAAAAATGTTATTGTGAGTTATCCTTAAAAGATAAACATATGCTGTTGCGGACTTTACTGTCGAGTTTTTTTACATATTCAATTCTGCGTACAATAAATTTCTGTATTTGTTATGGTTTAGGCAGCGTAAGCCATTTAAGCTTACAAAAGCGACATTTTTCCACGTTTTTTTTTTTCACTACAGAAGGTGATTTTTAAGGGTAAAGGGCTTGAGCATTAAAACTTTCTTATAACCTATAACCTTCCCGGGAAAAATCCTGAACATTTTGCAAAAAGTCCCATGACAAACATTCATTTTTATATATTAGATATAATCTACCACTGAATATCTAATATTCATTTTTTCTCGTATGATAGTATTCCTTATTTTATCTAATTTTGAACATCTTGCTGCTCTCCTTATGAAATCGTGTCCATTGACATAAGTTTTTTGTTCTAATAATAATAATAATAATAATAATAATAATAATAATAATAATAATAATAATAATAATAATAATAATAATGCTCTTATCATTACAATCATTGTTATTATTATTATTATTATTATTATAGTTCTTATTTAATTTAGCATTGTTAATAACATATGGCCTTATATTAACCCTGAAACTGAAACTAAATATAAATTGTTCGTATCAATATACTGTAACGCGTCGTAATAACGACGTTTGAATTTCGCGGGTGAAGACGAGAAAAGTGGTCTCGCATTGGTAGAAATAGATTTCCGAGTCGCCGATTCGCGAGTCGTAAGACTCGCTCATACCATCGAAATGTCTGGGCCCTCATTCTAGAGATCTCTACGCATCTCTGCTTCCCCTTTCGGGAAAGATCGATGGCCAGAAGCTTCCATGTTTAGAAGTGCCTCGACTGAGAGCATAGAAAGTTCATCTCCGCCTATATAATCTGTGGCGAAGACGGAAGCGAGTCAGTCGTATTTTTTACAGCGATAAGTGTGTGGAGAGAGAACAAATTATAGTGAGCGGACTTATGAGAGACTGTAAAATAATTGTGTGAGATAAACATTAAAACAAGAATAATTGTTACTGTAAATTGCGAGTGATCTTTAGCTTATAGTTTGTGGAATTTATTAAAATTGTTGTGATTTATTGCACGATAATCTGTGTGATTATTTGCGACAAAACAATGTGAAGTCAACTCTACGGCCAACATGCAATAATACATTTAAAGTTTTAAATAGCCCTAAATGTATTGCAAAGGATTGAATTCAGTTAAAATTAACATGGAATGTTATTAATAATGTAGGTTTAAATAACGCTGATATAGAAATAATGGCGGTACTTTGCAACATTTTGGGTAATTTACATTCAAGATATGGTTAACAATTCAGTACTATGGTCTGATGATAACATCTTTAGCTCGGCCTCAGCGATTTGGGATTCTTTCATCGGTCAGGACAAATTTCCTGGATGAGGATTTTTAAGGATTAATAATCATTTAATATCAACCATCTGACCTCATAATCACTCGTATGAATGTATAAATGAATAATTTATCTTGTCTTGAATAGTCTTCTTGTATCACAGGTATTCCTGACATTGAGATATTCACTCAAATCAGTAGATCTTCCATGTTCTTGTGTGTGGTTAGAAAGGTATGTGAAAATTAAAATATAAATTATAAAATAGTTACCTAAAAGGTCCGTCTCCTCAACTTAATTATTAATAATTAATAATTTTTAATTGATGTTTCTCTAAGTTGAGGAGACGGACCTTTTAGGTAACTATTTTATAATTTTATATTTTAATTTTGAATAATACCTCAACGGAACTTTATCATGAATTTTATCAATGTTAAGGTATGTGAAGTAAGTATAAAAAGTGATGGTACGTTAAATATTTTTAGTAAAAGTTCAAAATATTCCAAGTCGATAAACACAATTATTGTAATATTTTGGTAACTTTTACATTAATGTAAAAATATTTACATTGACATGCTACATGAGCCATTAAAATAAATACAAAACTTTAGCCACTATTCTACGAGTGAGATGTGAGTATACAATGCACTTCCCGTTCCCTTATAGCATTCACAGTGTACACAATACTAACCCCAAGAAACTCGTTGGCACTATGGAACCCATAGATTTATGGCCGCGCGGACATACTCTTCCATATATCTCTAACATGATCCAACATTTTTCAATCATCTCCTGTATAATTTAACATGGTTAACATTTCATTCCCACTTCCTCCTTAGCTTACCGACAGGGAGCTTTCACTCTGGTTCTCCTACAACGAGTTTCCATGTCGCTCTTTCATTACCCAGTCGTTCCACATGTCCTGCCCATTGCAGTCTACGAGATTAACTGTTCTTATTACTTCTGGTTTCCCATAAAGATCATGTAGCTCACTGTTATGTAGTCTTTTCTGTTTACCTGTCTGTTCGTGTTTTCTTTGGTACACACATTTTCCTAATAACTTTATTCTGAAATATTCGGAATCTTTTTTCCTCCATTAAATTTAAGAGTCCGTATTTTGCGTAATTTTTGCAAGTTTTCAGTTTAAATTTTTTTTTAGAGAAGTTGGCGTGACAAACGACTCTGTATAGTAGCATGCATTTCCAGAATTGAGCACATGTTCCATATACTTCTTATAGATTAGAAGGAGAGTCAACTGTTTCTGTTTATTTGGAAGAGCCGCTTTTTCCCAAATTATATCAAGCAACTGATGTATCTTGTCTATCAATTTTGCACCCCCTGACTTTATAAGTTTTGCTGGGATCCCATGTGAACCTGTTGCTTTATACACGTTTAATTTTTGTATCGCCATTTAAACAAATAATTACCTTGGCTCTCTGACTTCTGTAGGCCTAAATCATCCTCTTCAGTATCCTGTTCTGCGCGTATATTTAATAGCCAATTAAATTATTTTTTCCATCAATTTAATATATTGCTGGATGTGCAATCATATCCCCAATTCGTTCCTAATAATAGTCAACTTATTTTAGCCTAAAAGCTTTTCCTTTCAGTCCTAAATACATGGTATAATTCCCGTAAGTTCCTATTTTTTCGCGTTCATTTTGGGATCATTAATATTTTTTCTCAAATATTACCTCTTTTTAATCTTTCAGGTCTAGTTGTTTCCTGTCTGATGTTATCAAATTGTTATAAATTTACTTAATTTAGCTCATTTTTTTTCTAGCTTTCTTTTCTTTGCAATGTTAGTGTATTCCTCATCAAATCATTTCTTATATTGCCTCTTATTAAATAATGCTTTCTGGTGCTATCAATTTAATAGCATCCCTTACACTCGCTCGTTTTTTATTTATGCAGGTTCTTATTCGGTTGCCATATTTTCATCTGAAAATTCTAGTATTTCAAATCTAATAGCAGTTTTGATCTGGTATTCTTGGCGCAGTTAGTAATTTCTCAATTATTTTAATCCAATTTTTTCAGAGTCATCTTTAGCCCTTTTATCTCTCCTCTTAAGTGATTGATTTTCTGTGATGTTCACCCTGACCAGATGATCCGAATGGCAGTCTGCCGCTCTAATTGATTTAACGTCGATGTTGCTAACTGTGCCAGAGTTAATTTTGTAATATTTGATCTAGGCTATGTAGTTTTCGCGTTTCACCATCTAGAGACGTCCGGTACATTTATGAATATCCGATTATCAAAGATGTTACCCATCTTTAGATGGTCTACTATACAACAATGTCCAGTATTTGGTCCACAATAATAAGTTCTCCATAACTCCACAATGTCCATATAACAGTATTGTTCATCCATAGAATGTCCCCAGTTGTTAATTGTCCCCTGAAATAAAATTCCCATTCAACAAAATGCCCCCAAGAGAGGAATCGAATTTAATTTGAGATTGTAATTTATACATAATTTGTACACACATATAGGCTATCAAATTGCTATGTGCATCAATTGGAACATCATTTTCAAGATCGCTATGAAGCTTGAGATCGTGTGAAATTTCTCTCACACCAAGATATTTATAATTTTCATCTTTTACTGTTAACAATGTCCGACAATGTTACATATTCTAATTTGGTTCATGAGATAAGTTCGATATAAGGGCTATTTTATATTGGTATGACCCACTATAACTTGCGTGATTAATGATTTTGTGTCTGCCTGTTGCAGAAGATGTTGAATGATGTGCCATATATTAACATGACAAGCCTTTGAAACTGTGAGTCGAATCCCTCCACTACATTATTTATTCTTTGACATCCATTCGTAACTAACTCATATATATTCCAGGAGTCAGGTGGAGATCTGGGGGGAATGCTCGTTTCCGAGCTCTTGCTGGACGATCTCTGATGTATGTAACCTCTATGCCTATACATGATGCTATTTCCAACACAGCCTAATAAAATATGTCACTGAACAGTTTGCACATAATCATCAAATCATTTAATGGAGTAAATGGAAGTGCCATTATGTCCTGTATTTGATATATTATTAGAGGATTATCAATATCTAAATAAGATGTCCTTTGTTTACAACATTTTGGGCAAAATGGAAGAATCATCCTATGATTTATTGCCTGTGGAAGTGCTACCCTGCATACAGTCATGTTAGCAAACTCAAAAACAAATTACATAAATATGATTCCATACGAGAATAAGGTTTCTTGGAGAATTTATTTTAGTGCATAATGTAATATATGTTTCCTCAGTCTTTCTAGGTGTGAGACAAAATTCCAAAGGAAACATAAATCCCCTAACAATCAAAAGATAAAAGAAAAACTGCATAAATTGATTAGGGACACTTTTGAAAGTGTCATCGCTTAATAACGTGTCACTCGCAGCCAGAAATTCAATGTTTCTATTGGTACAAAACATCGCCCTATTCACACCGGAATCAACTGTAGTATAACAAAATGTTTGCCCGCTAAAGTCCTATCGTACGATTCAACAATAATAATTCCCTTTCATGGTTTTGGTATAACAGGTCGAATTTTGTTTTGTTGGTTAGATACAATTCTAATTACTTTTTTAAGTTAAATTATAATTAATTAATTTTCAATTCTGCCTGTTGCCTATCTGAACACAGAGCTGGATGGTTTAGTGGGTTTCCCTCTTGCCTGGTCGTACTCTACCGAGAATCGCTCTCAACTACGCTCTTCTGGCATTTAGAGGATGTAAACGGTTTTCTGTACCTGCAAAAACAATAGTAATGTTGACCTAATCCGCGTTTGTTGTACATCTTGCGTTACAATTTCTCCGATCAAACATATCTAGTATTACGGTTTCCTTTACCACTATTAGAATGAAAATTGTACAGATTATCTCTATGTTATAGGAATGATATATATTTATTTCCCTGACAAATATAATGTGTGCCATTGTGATTATGTTCACTTCTTAACTTTCACATGAGAACAAAATTGAAATTTCATAACTACCACATAACTAACCAACTCACTGGCAATATCGAATCCTTAGATTCATGTTCCACTTACCTAAATTTGCCATACATCCCTATCATAAGCTAATGTTTTCCAATCATCCTCTGTATAATGTACCTCATTTAAATCATAGTTAAGGCTATTCTCTCACCTTGTTCTTTACCTATCTATTGGGCGCTTTCCCTCTAGTTTTTCTATAAGCAGATTCCATGTCGCTCTTTCATTCCCCACGTCCTGTCCATGGCAGTCTATGAGACTTAACTATTCTTATTACGTCCCATTTCCTATAAAGATCATGTAGCTCACTGTTATATGATCTTCTCCATTCGTCTCTCTGTGGTACAAACATTTTTCTAAGAACTTTATTCTTAAATACTCGTAATCTTTTCTACTTCCTTAAAGTAAGAGTCTATGCTTTACATCCATATAATAAAACTGGAAGAATAACGGTTTTTTATAATTTCACTTTAACTTTTTTTGAGAGAAGCTGGGGTGACAAAAGACCCTGTAATACGTAATGGCAGGCATTTCCAAAATTAAACTTATGTTTAATTTCTTTCTGCCCCTCACCCCTATTTGTAATTATTGTTCCTAGGTATTTGCATCCAGTCACTTCTTCAAAATTTTCATAATTTGTAATTAATTGTCAATTTCTATTATATATCATTATGCATTTCTACGTGTCACCAATATCTAGTTTGTTCATGTTTACTTTCATTCCCAATTTCCTAGTATCACTCAATAGAATTTGAGTTTTGGCCCTTGTTAAATCTTAGATTTTATGTATTCTTTTATTTATGTTTGGTGAAGATGCCATTGTTTACGTGTCTTCGCCATTTCTAAGCAGTGGGAATTCGAATGTAATTTCCCGTTTTTCTTGTAGTTGTTTACATTCGAATTCCCATCTGTTTATCTTTGTTTACACTTATTACATTTGTTTGCGTCAGACCGACCTTAATGTTTATTGATTTGTGAAAGCTGTCGGTCTGAATGTTAGTTTGTTCTTAGTAATTTATATACTCATATAGTTATGTTTCGTCTGGACCTTCGAGTAGTAAGGTCGAGCTCTCTCTCTCTTCAAGTTTCGTCTCGACATTCAACTTGTAAGGTCGAGTTCTGTCTTGTCTCTCGTCCAATACGGTCGAGACATGTTCTGCCATGTAGTTCTGTCTTGTCTCTCGTTCAATACGGTCGAGACATGTTCTGCCATGTAGTTCTGTATTGACGCTCGACGAGGAAGGTTCTATAAGCTTGAGTCCTGATTTAGCTACGAGCAGGCCGCTCCTATTCTCAATTAGAGCAGGCAGCTTCAAGATTGATCAAATTTCACGTTCACGTTCAGTCCTCTCCTCGCTACGAGCAGGCCGCTCCTGTTCTCTATTAGAGCAGGTTGCCTCATCGTTTTTCAAGATACAACTAAAACAAGATAAAGTACAGTTCTGTTCTCATTGCGAGCAGATCTTTAAGAGTACGTCAAGTGTTTGTAAGAAGTTTAAATTTAATTTCTATACCCGTTGTCATAGAGCAGGTCCTATCAAGTTCTCTAGAAGTAAAAGTTAAGATTCTGCTTATACTCAAAGCAGACCATCAGTTCAAGTTTAAGTACAGTTTTGCTAGTCTACGTGACTTATTGATAATTATGCAAGAAGAGATTTATATTAGAGCAGCCGCCAGACTTCAACTTTGGCCGTGCGAACTGGCAATCACAGTGACCACTACAACAGGACTTCGTATCCCATTAGAAATTAACAGACCGGGAAAATTTAAAATGTGTTGAAACCCAACAATATATCCTCGTTATCGCCAATTAATACATCATTAGCGTATATCATTAACACATTAATATTATTGATTTGTGCAACTTCTTTATCCTTTAAAGATTTGATGACAAGAGCAAAATTGAATGCCTATAGTGCATTTAGACAATTTCGAGTAAGTCTAGCTGAACTGCAAGACGCTTTAATACTCAAAATTATTCCCCGACATTATATTCGGACATCATAATCGTTCATATTACATTCGCCTTGATGGAAACACGCAGATAATTATAACACCAAATAATTCTAAGATCTCTCCATGGTATCTTTACCTTGTGGTGGAATGGCTTGCGTGCTTATATGATCGCGAGAGCTATGCTAGCGGAAACATTGCTCCCGAAAGGGTTATCCATGCCGGACTCGTCGAAGGTGTTTAGCCAGACGAAGAAAAGTACCTTGGTCGAGTGAGTGACGATCTTTCGCCGTAAAAATACAACCGCCAAGAAATGCGGACATGGGTCCCACTGGGATAAAATTTTCTAGAGGTCAAATAGTCCCCCATTCGGTTCTCCGGGCGGGGACTACTTCAGGGAACCAATGCAAAGGCTCAATATGATTTGAGGGAAGTAGATTATACAGGAAATGATTGGAAAGCATTAGCTCAGGATAGGGATGTCCGCACGGTCATGAACCTACGGGTTCGATTGTGCTAGTGAGTAAGTAAATTATTATTCTAAGATTCGACATGACCTTGATATTGAAGTTTGTATGAATAAAATGAAATAAAATAACTCTGAATGTTCTCGCGGCAGATGTCCAATATGATAGTTAATCTGATATTAATAGGTCACATATATTGTGTCCATTGAATCGTTAATGTAAAAAAATCCTTTTAAAATTAAAATTTATATTCTATTCCTAATTGTATTTTCATTTCTGTGATTGAATATTATTCTTGTTAGGTATCTTAGGATAATAACTTTCAATGCTGTTTACAAGCAATATCATATGTTTTTATTATTGATTTCGTACATCTCAATGATGGATAAATCATATTTGAAGAGAAAAATTATACGCTCAGACCGGGACTTGAACCCGGGACCCTTGGTTCTCTAGACCAAGTGCTCTACCAACTGAGCTACCTGAGCAAGTACCGATCTAAACGCAAATCTTTCTCTATATACATTGTAATTCCCATCCACCAAATGCTGTGAAGCCATGCTTCTATCTTGCAAATGGCGGCTCCTTTATTAAGAAGAATTTTTCTCTTCAAATATGATTTATCCATCATTGAGATGTACGAAATCAATAATAAAAACTTGGAAAAAGCCGTACTGGCTGTAATGTATAATTCCCAAATATGTCTTCTTAATAAAGGAGCCGCCATTTACAAGATAGAAGCATGGCTTCACAGCATTTGGTGGATGGGAATTACAATGTATATAGAGAAAGATTTGCGTTTAGATCGGTACTTGCTCAGGTAGCTCAGTTGGTAGAGCACTTGGTCTAGAGAACCAAGGGTCCCGGGTTCAAGTCCCGGTCTGAGCGTATTTTTCTCTTCAAATATGAATATCATATGTATTTCTTATAATGACGTAGGGTGACGCTTATGATTAAATTTGTATCATAAGTCTTCATCGAGATTTTATATTCGAAAATATGGTTGGCTTATTCAATGTATTTATGTGAAGTTAAAATTCAAATATACCTAATTACAATGGCGTAAACAGCCTAATTTTGGGCCTTAGCTTCTCATTTGTTAGGAGTCACTAGACCAACTAAATTTAATTACTCTTCTTTCCCTAAAGATGTCCTGAATGGTATGCGGTCAACATGGCGACCCATTGAGACATCTAGTAGACAACGTATTACTAGGATGAAGGGGGTCGGTAAATTTTGCTTAGAGACCTCTTTATTCAGGTTTAAGAATCTTTTACGAACCTGGAAATCTTCAGACTCGGACCAATGGTTTAAAGTCCCTCCCAGAAGACTTGTCCTTGGATTTTTCTATCCTAAAACAATCCATCGACCCCGACCGGGTTTGAACCTGCGACCCTCGGGACCAGAGGCAAGAACACAACCACTAGTCCACCGCGGCCGACAAAATCGAAGTATATAAATGATGTCATTGTAGGTTAAGTGTTTTGAACTGTGAGAATGTAATGGGGGAAGACATTGCGTGGGTAACTAACACATTCTATTTTAAAGTGCTGCCTTCCTTCATATTTGTAGAGATGTAAATTTGGAACGAGATAAAAAGAAATTTGTATTTGGAGTGCTTGTAAACGTGTGTAAACAATGACGTAGATAGGGATGATCGAGTTAACTTCAAAGAAATGCATTTCACTTGCATTTTGCAATGTGATCATTTCCAAAATTACTTGTTCAGAGAAATATGTTTCACTGATTTTCTAGACTACAATCTATTGATAAAACCAGTCTCTTAAATATATGACTAAACCTTTTCGATGCTTTTGATTCCCTGCATACTGAGAATATTTAATAACTAACCAATTATCTTCATGACTTATGAAAATGCATTACTTCGACAGGTTCATTGAACACCCGAACAAATAATGCCGCTGCAAGGGCTAGTTAAAAATCAAACCCAGAGATTACTAGAAGCTTCAGAAACTTTGTATTTTATTTTGACTATTTAACTCATGCCCCAAATGGGAGTCAATGACCAATCATATTTCAATGAATTTTGATTTACAACCAGTCACAGTCGTTTTCACCTCGATTTTATCAATTTAATTTTATCACTTTAAAATCAAGCTCCTCCTTTTTAACATTCTGAATACGCCGTAGCGTAGTGGTTAAGGTACTGAGCTACAAGCCGGAGGGTCGAGGGTTCAAGTCCCGTTGGGGTCAGGATTTTTAAACTGACCCAAACCCTCTGGCGGCACTATGACCCGGGGGTCGACTCAGCCTCTAACGGAAATGAGTACCAGACGCTTGTTCCGGGGGTAAAGGCGGCCGTCACGCAGGGCTGACAACCCAGCTGACATAAAGTGCCGATTGTCTAGAAAAAGTGGGAGCCTGAACCTCCTACTACCCCAAGGGCCTCTGGGCCTGTTGTGGGATCACTTTACTTTTAATACGTCAGACGATTATTTTGCAGTAACTGACTCTCTAAGAAATATGTTGAATATTACAATTTATGTATATAATAAGATGTAAGAGTCCCAGAATGCATGTGGCTATCAGATTGCAGCATGAATGTAACCAGATAGTGCTTGCAGGATATATTATAAAACATTTATAGAAATTGATTATACCATAAAAAAAAAGAAACCTCTGTTTGCACTTTCTCAAACGTATTATTTCCCAGTTAATAACGCTCCGAAAAATATAATTGACATATATCATAGGACATCAGAAATTAATTAATATACAGTTTGATGTGTTTAATTGTTTCTCTACTAGGGTGCATTATTACAATATTGCAGTTCTTTGGCAATAAATAATACGATCTGGTTGCAGTGATAAACAAGTGAAACATAACAAAAGTTTCTCGTTTGTTTTCAAACATCGCCATTTACCTTAAATATATACATATTTTAAAATAACCATACTTAAATAACTTGTCACGCAGCGGGCCCGAGTTCGACCCCGGTCGGGGCAGTTTTTCTGGGTGAGGTTTTTATCGGGGTTTTCCTCACCCATAAGACAAATGTCAGGAAAACTTTAAGGCCCAAACGGTCCCCGAAATCATATGGCCATCATCACCCTTATCATTATCATCATCATCCTTCACCGGTGTGGAAAGCAACGGGAAGCTACCACACCTACAATTCCCAATTCCCTAGTAAAGCTACAAAGCATAGCATGAAAATGCTATGATTGCAGTGAAAGACCTGCCCTCGGGCAGAATTACTATGTATGGATGGATACTTAAACAATGATTTTTGAGGAAACAGCTTAATTTTATTCGTTAAATAGTCCTAACATATGCCACTCTTGATTTCCAAATTCTGTAGATAAATTGGAAATCACTCGTGGCATCACTTATGACAATATAATAACGGAACTGAAAATAATATTGTTAGATCTCCATTTAGTATCATTTAATCAAATATAAAAACTATAAACATATTGAAAATGCAATAACAATTTAAAAAATATTAAACATTAAAACTATTAAGTGGGACTGAGCCCTATTATACCTCAATGACGCATTGTTCCTGCACGTGATATGAAATATTATTCTTACTCGTAATATGGGAATCCATTCACAAGCGTTCAGATTTCCAATTTGCCATATGAATTATATTAAACATTTCAGAACATTTTATCTGTCTGTCGTTTACTTACGTATACGAAAATGTTCACCTTCAACTTTTAACATTCACGAACCCAGAAATATATATAGTTTTGGTTCATCTTGATATAACCGTTTTTATATCTCTATATGGATCACCGAGATTCAAACCCAGAACATTAAAAATGTGATATAAAATATTTTTAAATGTGTCATTTGCGTAGTTTAATAATATTAATAACAATAGTGATAATAATAATAATAATAATAATAATAATACTCTTCCTGTATCTTGTAAGCCCATGTTTGCCTTAAGACAGATTTTAGGCGCTCTCCCCCTACAGGGAAGAATATGAACCATACTAATTTAGTTACACTTGTTTTCGTATAGATGTCATTTGAGTGGTCCGTGGTCAGCGTTCCGCCTCATACTGACATCTAGGAAACCAAGGTAGTACTAGGACGGGAAAATTCGGTAAATTTTGCTTAGAGGCCTTTTCAATCAGGCTTAAGGATCTTTTACGAGCCTGAAAATCTTCAGATTCGGGACCCACGGCTTAAAGTCCCTCCTGGAGCACTCGCTCCTTGGATTTTTCCTTCCTAAAAATCCATCGACCCCGGCCGGATTTGAACCTGCGACCCTCGGAACCAGAGGCAAGGAACATAGCCACTATAATAATAATAATAATAATAATAATAATAATAATAATAATAATAATAATAATAATAATAATAATAATGTACACCGCTGTGTTCTCGAGGTGGCGTGCTTCCTTGTCACGAAGCCAGCCCGGGTTCGATTCTCGGGCGGGACAAGTTCCTTGGGTGATGTTTTTTTTTTTCGAAGTTTTCTCATCTGTAAGACAAATGTCAGGAAACTTTAAGGTCCAAACGGTCCCCGAACATCATCCGGCCATCATTATCATTAACACATTCATTCAATTTAGGTTTAAGGCCTCTTCATATATAATCGGAGCAGCGTAACTCCGCCTTCCAGGCGTCCCAACCTCAGAAGTGGGTTACAATAATGCCATGCCAGGAGATAATACCAGAATGTCGAAATGACAACGTGGTGTTTTGAACAAAAAAAAATGTTTGCCTGGCAGAGTTGCCTTAAGGCCATATCTACCACTCAACAGGATAGAACAAAAATACAAAAAGTATTCTTACATCTAAATTACAGTAAAATCATTATATGGTATATCTACAATATAGTTATTTGCAATATATTTACATTTAATTTATTTTTAACGTAGATGTTTGATATGTGTATGTTGGGGGGGGGGATATTTTATACTGATCCATACCTGAAAATTTCTCTCTGTTTGCATACTCCCCTGTACTGTTTTTATTTCATGTCGTACTTGGTACTCTCAAAGCAGATTTAGAAATTGGTAACTTGAAAGCAGAATTATTTACATGGAGTAAATAGATGGAAAGTTTACGTTCGAGAAATACCAGAGATTTCCAAGCTACCTACAATAGTCTCTTAATACGGATTCTGAAGTAAACGTGGCATATAGGTATGATTACACAAGAAATGATACAGTGTTCCTGTATAGAAACCTTCTTGCTCTGGGGGTAAGATAAGTCCCTTGTGGTAGACACCATTTCTCTTTCGATCTGAGACATTATAAAAAACGGATTTTTATGTTACAGGGTTGACTATATACGGCAATACTGTTGCTTTAATAACGCTGTATTGAGTTTCTCCTTCATCCGTAACTGTGCAACAAGTATTGCACTTCTACATTATTACTAAAGAGTACATTGCTTTTTTTTTTGACGTCATGAATTTCCACTACAGAATGTTCGAAGAAAAGTTCCATTATTTGCAGAATTTCAGGAAAAAACTTAGCGACTTAGCTTAAGTCGGGGTTCAAATTTCAGAGCCAACGAACTAAATATTTTCCCTGCCGATTATTTCTTATTGCCATTTTTATATTTTTATGTAGAAATTGCTCTGTTTTTGCCCTGTAATAATTATTCTGTTAAATTCAAGTGCCAAATATTATCTAACTAGATCTATTTTTTCTAATTGCAGTACTAATTGATCTGTTTCATAAAATAAGTCTAGGATTTCTTAAATGAGGCCATGCTGAGTTCAGTGTCATTAGTATTGCCCAATATATCATAATCGTGCCTCGATCAGGTCTTGAAGCTGCTCCACTGAGGTTCTCCCCTGAGTTAATCTAATAAATAAAAATGAATGTGTGTGTTCGTATTTTATGCGTTGCCATATCGTTCATTCGATTGTGATGGGGCCTTTTGAAAAATGTTCAGGAAATATCCGGGATGAACATAGGATATGAGAGTTGTGATATTCAACTCCTACACCCTTAAAAATCACCCTTTGTAGTGAAAAACGTGAAAAAGTAGCTCTTTGGGCGCTTAAATGGCTTACGCTGCCTAAAACTAATATACAAAATTAATGTACACAGAATTGAACATCTAAAAAAACTACAAAAAAAGTCCGCGTAAACATATGTTTACCTTTTACGGAAAACTCACAATAACCATTTTTGTCTTTCATTGGTGTCAAGAAGATTGGGATAAGTAGATTCCTGGGAAAGCGTATCAGCGGACGATGGGTATTCTTTTACGGATAACTCACATTAACGAGATGTTTTTCTCTCAGCTCATTTATGCCGAGAAGATCGGGATGAGTACATTTCCGGGCAACGTCGGATATTCAGCAGGGGCTATCTAAAAATAATTACGATATAAATCATTCTCTTTTACTTAGACATAAAAACACATTCATTTTCGTCTCTCAGCTCATATATGCCGAGAAGATCGAGTTATGTAGGTTCCCGGGCAACTCCGGGTAATCAGCACGGGGTATATAAAATAATTACGATATAAATTTCTCCCCCTACTTATTCAACTATACATAAAATACTTTACTTTTCGCCTTTCAGCTCATTTATGCCAAGAAAATCGGGATAAATAGATTGCCGGGCAACGCTGATACTTTTCGCCTTTCAGCTCATTTATGCCACGAAGATCGGGATAAATAGATTCCCGGTCAACGCTAGGTAATCAGCACGAGGTATCTAAAAATAATTATGATATAAATGTTTCCCATTACTTATTCAACTAAACATAAAAACACATTAATTTTCACCTTTCAGATCATTTATGCCAAGAAGATCGGGAAAAGTAGATTCCCGGTCAATGCCGGTTAATCAGCACGGGGTATCTGAAAATAATTACGATATAAATTTATAATTATTTTTCCTCCTACTTATTCAACTAAACATAAAAACATTAATTTTTGTCTTTCAGATTATTTATGCCAGGAAGATTGGAATAAGTAGATTCCCGTACAACATCCTGTAATCAGCTTGAGGTATCTTAAAATAATTGTGAAATAAATTGTACTCTATGCTTATCAACTAAACATAAAAACACTTTAATTTTCACCTTTCAGGTCATTTATGCCAAGAAGATCGGGAAAAGTAGATTCCCGGTCAATGCCGGTTAATCAGTACGGGGTATCTGAAAATAGTTACGATATAAATTTATAATTATTTTTCCTCCTACTTATTCAACTAAACATAAAAACATTAATTTTTGTCTTTGAGATCATTTATGCCAGGAAGATTGGAATAAGTAGATTCCCGGACAACATCCTGTAATCAGCTTGAGGTATCTTAAAATAATTGCGAAATAAATTGTACTCTATGCTTATTCAACTAAACATAAAAACGCTTTAATTTCGTCTTTCGGCTCATTTATGCCAAGATGATCGGAATAAATATTTCCGGGTAAACAGCACGGAGTATTGGAAAATAATTACGATATAAATTTTGCCCTAGACTTATTCAACTAAACATCATCATCTGCCTTTCAAGTATTAGGCCCAGTGGCCCGTTACGGTCTCCCGCCATCTCCGAAAAGGTCGACCCACAGATCTTCTGTCTCGAGGAATGTAGTGAAGAATTTGTTTTGGTATTCTGTGACGATCCATGCGCTGAATATGGGCTAGCCAATTGTTTCTATATTCTTGGAGGTATTTAGATATAGGTACGATGTTTAACTCTCTGGCTACTGTTGAATTTCGTTGGCGGTTTCAACTAAACATAAAAACATTAATTTTCGTCTTTCAGCTCATTTATGCCAAAAAGATCGAGATAAGTAGATTCCCGGTAACGCCAGGTAATCTGCTCGGGGTATCTAAAAATAATTACGATATAATTTTTTTCCTTTTACTTGTTCAATTAAACATAAAAACACATTAATTTTCCATCTTTTATATCATTTATGGCAAGAAGATAGAGATAAGTAGATTCCCGGGCATCGCCAGTTAATCAGCACGGGATATCTAAAAATAATTACGATATAAATTTATAATTATTTGTTTGCTTTCACTTATTCAATTAAACTTAAGAACACATTTTTTTTCTTTTTTCGGCGCAGCAGCGCACGCCGGGTGTTAGCTATAGTTTTATACAATCTGTTTTTGTTTCGCGTGTGGGATATTTTGAATTTAAATACTTTATTTATTGAAAAGTAACATTTCTTAGTATTCTTTCATTTATGTCTTTCTGGATATTATTATGTTTATACAGTCCATTTGAACAGGAGTCCATAATTTTGTCAGTTATTGAAGTAATGTCAATTTTACGGTTTGGGACTTGCTGATAGTAAGTGTCAATTCTAACAAAACCATCACGGTCTTATTCAATTAGGCTTCAACGGAAGGTGAGGAAAATAACCCTAACCTTAAATTGGCGAACCAATAATTCACTCTGCCAGTTATTTATATATTCCGGACCGCAAAGAAAACGAAATCATATACAACTCTAATTATTATTGTACATTACTATGTAATTTGATGCAAATGTATTTAATTTCTACTCATTTGTTTATCTATTGTTTTATAATATATAATCGAATATATGTCTGTCCTTTGTAGACTTCTAAACCGTTCAACAGATCTTCGTGAAAATTTTATGTACAGTATTTCAGATGCGGCAAGTGTGTAGCCGTTATCTATAATGTTCTAAAACCATTAGGTGTAGGTGTTACCTGAAACGAAATTGTAAAAATCGCTCTAACAATCGCAAATTTCGATGTTTCACAACAAACTCGGAATATCGTATTAAAGTAAACCGAGGTATGTATTTTCCAAAAATCAGTGAAATTCAACCATTAGAAGTGTGGGTTTACCTGAAATTTGAAATTAAAAATTTACTCTGGCAACCACCATGTTTGGTTTGTATCAGTGTATACCATATAATTAATTAATCCTCAATATTTAATTTATTAAGGCGTAGCAGCATATGCCACACCGGGTATTAGCTAGTAATAAATATATAAAAATAAAACGGATCGTATAGAGACATTTTAATCCGGATTAAAGTTTTTGTAATAAACTATAGAGTGGAGATTTTTTGTCTGTGCCCAAATTATTTAAAAAATGTCCTTTTCGATATATTTTTTTCTCTTTGTGTCATGACAAAACTAAATTTTACCTGAGCAAAAATACTTGCGTCCTTATTTAGTTCACGATATGTAGTTTATATTTCCATTTACTGTACAAATTCAACAAAAATAATTTTAATCCATTATACGCAACCCCATACAGTCCATCTCTTTATTTTTTGCTAAGGAAATAGGCCTAGATAGTATTCATTGGACATGGAATATGCCCTTACTTGGCGTAATTTTACGAAATATTATTTTGTTAGAAAAAAAAAGCGTTTAGTTTATTGAATTATTGTAGAATATTGCACCTTTATTAGCCCCACTCTAGTCTGCTTTTATGTTTATAAATTAGTTTTGTATCAGATATTTGAGAGTTTTTCATAAGAGTACGTAATGAACGTTTCTAAAAGTAATTGTCTATTGTTTGAAATTTTATAAATATTATATCCCCGAGGAATATAAATATCTGGATTTGAACCTATGACCTAGTACATGATATTCATCTATGCCTCGAGTGCTTTTAAAGCTGAAAGACGGGTTAACGCATGCGTGAATAGGAATCGATTATGTAATCGACAATCTATTTGTTGTAATTCTAGATATAGTTTAAAAAAGTTTGGTTTTGAAACCCACTTTTTTTCATCACATATTATTTGTTGCATTTACCTCCTTAAGTCTAATCGTTCCATATTCAATCAAAAAGAAATAATAAAAATGTTTTAAATAAAATCTCTCTTGTGCTAATCATCACATCAAACAAATCCCTCTTGTTTCGTTTTGTATGGCCCCCTCATCGTAATTGTAATCCCGAGCAGAGTTTACTACAGTTCATAAGTCCCGGGTCGATTCCCGCTCAGGCTATAGCAATTTATCCTTAAAGGGACTTTTTCTAAAATCAGACGCTTTAGAACTACCTTGGTACACAATATGGAATCTTAGATCAGTTGATGAAAAAGTAGACACATTTAATACACTGATACTACAACTATATGACAGACATGCACCAGTAAAAACCCGACGATTTTCCCGCCCCTCTGCTCCCTGGATGAATGACTCAATCCGTGAACTTATGTCAAAACGAGACAAAGCATACCGAACATACAGACGACATAAAAATGACAACTGGCAACTGTACAAACAACTTAGAAACACAACTACACAAACTGTACGCAATGCCAAACTACGACACGCCCACAGTATAATCGGACCTGAAATAAGTGCACGGAACACTTGGCGAAATCTCCGTACAATGGGACTTAGTCGAATCCCCCAACTGACTCTATAGACATTTCTGTAGATGATTAAAATGAACATTTTACCTCAATACCCATGACACCTCCAGACAACAAGACTAAAATAGACATTCTTAAAGACTTATCCCCATCCCCCCATATAGGAAGAGATAAATTTTACTTTTACGACATTTCGCCTATAGACGTTAAAAAAGCAAATCCAATCCAATGCGCAAGGAACAGATAACATCAGCATTTTAATGCTAAATAAAATCATTGACATTATACTACCCACAGTGACACATATTTTTAATGCTTCCCTTATAACTTCTATCTTCCCTACTGTATGTAAACAGTTTAGAGTTTCGGTCTATGCCAAAAATAAGTACACCTACTAACTGTAATGACTTCCGACCGATTAGCATCCTTCCGACATTATCTAAAGCCCTGGAACATATTGTACATAAGCAAATGACTGAATATCTCCAAGAAAAGCACCTCTTGATCCTTATCAATCCGGCATTAGATCTGCTCATAGCACAACCACAGCTTTGCTAAAAATTACTGAAGATATTCGTGAAGCCGTGGACAGACGTGAATTGACTCCTTTAACCTTACTTGACTTCAGCAAAGCTTTTGACACAGTAGACCACGACTTAATTATGATAAAGTCAAGCACCTACACTTGTCTGACAGCGCTGTATCCTGGTTCGACTCATATCTGCACGGTCGTCAACAATACGTTTCATTAAACTGTAGATGTTCGTCTTGGCGCAACGTGCCGGCTGGATTCCCCCAGGGCAGTGTTCTCGGACCTTTTCTTTTCTCAATCTACATAAATCACTTACCAACTGTACTAAAGCACTGCCGTTATCACCTCTATGCTGATGATCTTCAAATTTACCTACATTCATCTCCTCATTCTCTCTATAACAGCTTGATGAAAACGAATGACGATCTCATATCCATCTTTAACTGGTCTTCAAGTATCGGTCTAAATCTAAATGCTAACAAGTCACAAGTAATTCTAATGGGACAACAAATACTGCTTACAACCTTTGACATATATACACTTCCAAACGTTACTATAAATAATATAATTATCCCTTATTCTTCTTCAGTAATAGATCTTGGACTACACCTAGACGCAAATTTAACCTGGCGAACACAAGTGAAACACATATGTAAAAATACTTTCTCCATCTTACATTATCTTAGACTTTTTAAGAATTTTCTCCCAGTTTTGTTAAAACAAATCCTTGTGCAGAATCTTGTGTTACCACACTTCGATTATTGTGACATTATATATAATGATCTAAACTATGACTTGTCGCAGAGACTGCAGCGTGTTCATAATGCTTGCGTTCGATTCATTTTCAATATCCGCCGTTATGACCATATTTCCGAACACTTTAATAACCTCTCTTGGCTCCGTCTTACTGACAGACGTAAATTGCACTCTCTTTCACTACTTTTCAAGCTTCTGAATTCCTACATTCCTACTTACCTGGCGTCCAGATTTGAGAAGTTATCCTCTTACCACAATATTGACACTAGGTCACAAGATAGCAGTCTGCTAACAATTCCTCTTCATAGCACTTCCTCCTATTCTACTTCCTTCACAGTAGCCTCTGCCCGCTCCTGGAATCTACTTCCTCAAGATATCAGGGGTTGCCGAACACTTGGCACCTTTAAGTCACGCTTATACAGTTACCTGTTCTCTAATAATTAATTTGTCTCTATTTATTTAATTTTATACTATGTCATTAATCTTTTTATCGTTTTTTATTAATCTTGTACATATTATATATTTAATTCGTTAAATTTAGGGTAAATAAAAATACATTATAAATATTAATTGTATTGTATTCATAACATATTGTAATTTAAATGTAAGACTATTTTTTTGTATTTTTTTAAACCTGGTTGAGTGGTAGACAAGGCCTTAAGGCCTTAACTCTGCTAGGTAAAATAAATCTATTATTATTATTATTATTATTATTATTATTATTATTATTTCTGATCGCCCAAATATGTAGAATTTGGGTTAAGTGTAGTTTTAAAGACTTTTATAATAGTTCGTTATCCATTTATCATCCAAAAAATCATTGGGGTAACGTAACTTCGCCTTCTTGGCCCCCCAGCCCTAAGAAGTGGACTTCAATTCTACCAATGCCACGAGAGTCTAGAAATGTCGTAAGAGAACCTGGTGGCATTATAAAAAAAACTGTGGTCCCTAATTTTAAGGCTGATAAAAATTACAGGGACCAACTGCATGGTTCTGGTAACAATATTTCACTAATATCGTTGATGCTTTAAAATAATAAACTAAATATATCACATAGTCTTTACCGTTAAAAGCAGTTAATAATTCTAATTACAGTAAAACCTGTCTATGAAGGAACATGATGGTTCCTTAAATATATTTCCATCTTGGCAGTTCTCCTTCTTATAAAGAGTTCCCAAATTACTAGCTTGAAATTTCTCACGCAGTGTAAGGGTTTTACATGCACGCTTTAAAGACATAACGTATTGACTGAAATACAGACACAATAGTGTATGTAACACAGCTCAGTTTGCACGGCAATACAAAACAACTTTATTACACAAACGCGAGAAATGAATTCAACTGCAGGAAGACTGAAGAGTTTCCCAACTCCCTCGCAGGTAACGTAAGCAGGCAAGGAAAAGCGAGGGATTCCCCGCTGTCACACATAAGCAAGGGCATCCCCGCAATACAATGGCAACACAAGAGGGTAAAACGATATAATGCATAAAGTGTCATATGCTGAATTTTCACATGTGCATTAATACTGTAATAAGAACGTGCTTAAGAATAATTTTCCGCCTTACTGAGGTAAAAATTAACTATTGGCTCTTTAAAAACCATTCAGTTTCCGCGTTATGAAGATTTGCGGCTTATACAGGACGATTTTACATATAAAATCGTACCGTTCTGGAGATTCTTTCCATCTCTACAGGTTTCCTTCTTGTAAAGGTTCCGGCTAAGACACGTTTTACTGTACTACTTACTTACTTACTCACTGGCACTATCGAACCCGTAGGTTCATGGCCGCACGGACATAAGCTCTCCATGCATCCCTATCCTGAACTAATTATTTCCAATCATTCCCTGTATAATCTACTTCCTTCAAATCATAGTTAATGTTATTCTCCCACCTCATTCTTGGTCTACCATCTGGGCGTTTTCCCTCTGGCTTTCCTACAAGAAGCTTCCACGCAAGTCTTTCATTTCCCATACGTGCAACATGTCCTGCCCATCGCAGTCTACGATACTTAACTGTTCTTATTATATCTGGCTTCCTATAAAGACCATGTAGTTCATTGTTATGTAGTCTTCTCCATTCACCTGTCTGTTCGTCTCTATTTGGTCCAAAAATGTTCCTAAGTACTTTATTCTCAAATGCTTGTAATCTCCTTTCCTCCCTTAAAGTAAGAGTCCATGTTTCGCACCCATATAATATAACCGGTAGAATAATAGTTTTATATATTTTCAGTTTAACGTTTTTTGAAAGGAGTTGGGACATCAAGATTCTCTGCAATGCATAATAGCATGCATTTCCAGAATTGAGCCTATGTTTAATTTCTTTGTGCATCTCATTCCTATTTGTGATCATTGTTCCTAGGTATTTGAATTCAGCCACCTCCTCAAAATTTTACTGTACTACTACTTTCATAAAATATCACAAGATTAGCTTTTATTATTATTTAATTATTATTAATATATTAATTATATCTTAATAAATAAGGAAATCAAATAAAACGAAGTCTTATTTTTATTTAATTAATAGATTAGCTTTTGTTAGGTGATATATTAAACTTTTAAACCAGATACACAATGTCATTTCCGAGATGTTTAAGAGTATGAGTAGAGAGCAAAACTCAGTTATCGCACCAAATATGAGACTGATGACAATTATGAGGCCGAACACCGATCGAACTTACGGACACAATAATAGTCAAATCGTAACCTAGAAAAATGTCGCGATATAACGCAGATATAAGAAAAACACAAATAACTCACTGGCACTACCGAACCCGTAGGTCCTTGACCGCGCGTACATAAGATCTCCATACATCCCTATCCTGAGCTAATGTTTTTCCAATCATTCCCTGTATAATCTACTTCCCATAAATCATAGTTAATATTATCCTCCCACCTCATTCTTGGTCTACCAACTGGGCGTTTTCCCTCTGGTTTTCCTACAAGAAGCTTCCATATACATCTTTCATTCCCCATTCGTACCACATGTCCTGCTCATCGCAGTCTACGAGACTTGACTGTTCTTATTATATCTGGCTTCCTATAAAGACTACGTAGTTCATGTTATGTAGTATTCCTCGTTCACCAGTCTGTTCATCTCTTTTTAGTCCAAAAAAAATTCCTAAGAACTCAAACACTCGTAATAATCTTTCCTCCCTTAACGTAAGAGTCAATGTTTCACATCCATATAATATAACTGGTAGAATAATAGTTTTATATATTTTCAGTTTAACGTTTTGAAAGGAGTTGGGACATCGAGACTCTGTAATACATAATAGCACGCGTTTCCAGAATTGAGCCTATGTTTAATTTCTTTCCGAATCTCATTCCTATTTATGATTATTGTAGAGAAAAAGGTCAGATACTGTTTCATAAATTATGTTTCTAAGTAAAAGTAAGTAAAGTGATCCCACAACAGACCCGGAGGCCCTTGGGGTAGTTGGAGGTTAAGGCTCCCACTTTTTCTAGACAATCGACACTTTATGTCAGCCGGGTTGTCAGCCCTGCGTGACGGCCGCCTTTACCCCCAGAACAAGCGTCTGGTACTCATTTATGTTAGAGGCTGAGTCGACCCCAGGGCCATAGTGCCGCCAGAGGGTTTGGGTCAGTTTAAAAATCCTGACCGCAACGAGACTTGAACCCTCGACCCTCCGGCTTGTAGCTCAGTGCCTTAACCACTAAGCTACGGCGTGCCCCATAAATTATGTTTCTAAACAAAATTGTATTTGAAATGTTTTCTGACAATAAATTAAACTTCTCTTCAAAGTAGAGACCATCAGATTCTATCGAATTGTATTTTTTTTATCCCGCAATGATACCAATCTCTGGTTTTTGATGCCACTTCCACATATTGAATGTTTTCAGCATTCAGTATTGAAGCAGATGGTAATCTGAAGGCGAAATATAAGGAATATATGCTAGCTATGGCACCAGATCGATTCCTCACGATTCCAATGTTTTTTGACATGGTTGTTTGTGCAGTATATGGTCTTGCATTGTTCTGCAAGACAGTTAAATTTCCGTTAACTGATGGTGAATATCTTCATCTCAAAATTTTATAAATTTTCCAGTTGATGAGAATAAAGATCCGCATCAACTGCATCGCGGTGTGCAACAAACTCCCAGTGAATCACACCTTCAAAATTCCACCACACACTCAACATTACATTAAAATCCATCATTATATAATGAGAAAGCCTAATATCTCCAGTTCCTTGTAATATTTTAACAATGAAAACTATTCAATGAACAAAAAATAAAAATGTCAATTTTAGAATTCTTTACTTTTAATAACCATGTTTGAACACCGTTGAGGTTAAAATTATTTCAATTTTAAAATTTGTACCTTATAAAACAGTCCTGAACTATAATAACTTTTGTTATACATGTCACAGTTTTAAAATTCTAGGCCTTTCAAAGATATGCTTTACTTACTTACTCACTGGCACTATCGAACCCGTAGGTTCATGGCCGCACGGACATAAGCCCTCCATACATCCCTATCCTGTGCTAATGTTTTCCAATCATTCCCTGTATAATCTGCTTCCCTCAAATCATAGTTAATGTTGTTCTCCCACCTCATTCTTGGTCTACCAACTGGGCGTTTTCCTTCTGGCTTTCCTACAAGAAGTTTCCATGCACGTCTTTCATTCCCCATACGCGCAACATGTCCTGCCCATCGCAGTCTACGGGACTTAACTGTTCTTATTATATCTGGCCTCCTATAAAGACCTTGTAGTTCATTGTTATGTAGTCTTCTCCATTCACCTGTCTGTTCATCTCTCTTTGGTCCAAAAATTTTCCTTAGAACTTTATTCTCAAATACTCGTAATCTCCTTTCCTCCCTTAAAGTAAGAGTCCATGTTTCGCACCCATATAATATAACTGGTAGAATAATATTTTTATATATTTTCAGCTTAACGTTTTTTGAAAGGAGTTGGGACATCAAAAGTCTCTGCAATGCATAATAGCATGCATTTCCAGAATTGAGCCTATGTTTAATTTCTTTGTGCATCTCATTCCTATTTGTGATTATTGTTCCTAGGTATTTGAATTCAGCCAATTCCTCAAAATTTCCCTCATTTGTCATTAGCTGTCCATTTCCATTATATAATGTATTTCTACGTGTGACCTTTGGCATGGGTTCCCTGAAGTAGTCCCCGCCCGGAGAACCGAATGGGGGACTATTTGACCTCCGGAAAATTTTACCCCAGTTGAACCCATGTCCGCATTTCTTGACGGTTGTATTTTTACGGTGAAAGATCGTCACTCTTTCGACCAAGGTACTTATTTCGTCTGGCTTATCACCTTCGACCAGTCCGGCATGGGTAACCCTATCGGCAGCAATGCTACCGCCGGCATAGCTCTCAGGATCATTTAAGCACACAAGCCACTCCACCACGACAAGGTAAAGATACCATGGAGGGCAAAGATATGCTTTATCCTCAGTAATTATTATGGTACTGGAATTATTTGTATATTTAATACAGAGTGCTTTGGTTGTTGAGTGTTTTCTCATTTAGCCTATTTTTTATTGTCTGCTTCCTGGAAGAGATTGAAATTATCAAGGAAGCAGAAAATAAAAATATGCTAAATGAGAACACACTCAACAACCAAAGCCCTCTGTTCATACAAATAATTATACTACTACTACTACTACTACTACTACTACTACTACTACTACTACTACTACTACTACTACTACTAATAATAATAATAATAATAATAATACAAATTATTTCAGTACCATAAAAATTCCTGAGGATGAAGCATGTCTTTGAAAGGCCTAGAATTTTAATATGGTGATGACATTTATAACAGAAGTTATTATAGTTGAGGACGACTGTTTTATAAATTGAAAAAAAAATAGTATTATCATAAAATTGTCCACCGCTGTGGTCTCGAGGTAGCGTGCTGCCTTGTCACGCAGCGGGCCCGGGTTCGATCCCCGGTCGGGGCAGTTTTTCTGGGTGAGGTTTTTATCGGGGTTTTTCCTCACCTGTAAGACAAATGTCAGGAAAACTTCAAGGCCCAAACGGTCCCCGAAAGCATATGGCCATCATCCTCATCATCATCCTTATCATTATCATCATCATCCTTCACCGGTGTGGAAAGCAACGGGAAGCTACCACACCTACAATTCCCTAGTAAAGCTGCAAGCATAGCTTGAAAATGCTATGATTGCAGTGAAGGACCTGCCTTCGGGCAGAATTACTATGGATGGATGGATCATAAAATTGCATACTTCCGAGATAAGTCCCAGTTGCAATGTAAACAAACCAGATTTATGGCTGCGTTTTCATTGGTCGCATAATGGTTTTATCTTTAAGCGTGTTAGAAATTTCAGTTTGCGCTCTAGCACTAGAAATAAAGGAAATAATACAATATTATCTAGCGCATATCTATATAAGTTATGTGGGAAAATCTTAAATATAGAAATACAATTTTAATACATTAAAAATTAGCATTGCAGTGCAGAATACGTTGAGGTTTCTAATAGTTTAATGATGACAGCTTTCTGTATAATTTCTTAAAACACTGAAAAAGAAACGATTTGAAAAATTGAATAGAAACTAATTTGAATGTTTTTAGTGAAAAATTCTTAGGCTGTATTGAGAATGTGGTGAAAATATTTAAAAAATAATAAAATCGGGAAATATCATAAGAAAAATAAAAAAAAAACAATGGCTTTCAAGGACGCTCATCCAGTTCGGGCAAAGACAATCTTAGAAAATAAACCAATAGAACAAGTGGCAAGATAAAACTTCCTAGGTTGCGAAATATCATACACAACAGAAATAGATATAAGTAACAAACTAAATAAGTTTAATTATATAACAGGAACACTAAAAAGAACTGAAAAATAAAGCCCGAAAAGACTCTATAATGAAATTATACAAGACAATACCAAATCCTATTATTACTTATGGATTCGAAGCTGCTGAAATGAAATTCCTCAGACCAATAGCAGGATATGAAAGAACAGACAAAAAAAAACACAACACAGAAATAAGAAAACTAAAAGTAGAGGAATTAAACACAGCAATAGTGAAATACAGAACAAACTGGAAAGATCAGTTAGCAAGGATGACTGAGAATAGAATACCAAAAGCAGCATACCACGAGGAAGAAGAAGTTTGGGAAGACCAAAGAAAATATGGAAACAGCAGCAATTTGGAGCCGAAACAGGCTAAACCGTGACAAAGATGAAGGTGAAAATAACAGCAACATTTACAACTCAGCCAGCATGACGCATATATTCTGCTCGTAAATGAAATTGCAATGAAGGATATCTATCAACATCATGGAAAAAGTGTAAATGTCTAATTAAGTAGGTCCATGTATAATTATTTGTTCTAAATAAATAAGAAATAGAAGTATTCAGTCTTATTTTCCGTAAAATACGGTGTTGCCTAGGACAATGTTTATATCGATGACAGTTCCGTACAAAACTCAGTCACATGGCTGGTAAAAGTAACACCACGGTTCTCCCAATAGACGGCGGAATAATACGTTGTGCAAGTTTGCAGTAAACTGGAACTTAGCTCGGAAGAGGTATGCCTATAGGAAGTTTTTCAACAATAGGTATAAATCACAATTACTTATTGTATTGCACTAAAACAGTGACATTTGAGGGCAACACTATTTGTTACCACGATAAAGTTAGTTAAACATAAATTCTCCCCTTTGGTTACTAATTAGTTGTGCCTTCATTGCGAACTTCACTATTAACAGCAGCTTAATGGAAACAGCTATGCTTTTAGCCAATCCAAAGTCTCGGAAACTGAACCACCACTTACTTGTCTGTCTTCTCATTCACATTATGATGCTATTTTCAACAATAAAATTACTGAATACATAGAGTACGACCATTTACAAGTATTGAGAGTTTGTATTTAGTCTTTGAAATGTCTGCAGGTTCTTAACAGCTCTTACAAGGGAACTGTCAACCATTGCATGCCGAAATCTACCTTGACATTTCTCTTAGATAAGCATTGTGATGTATCGAGGCCGTGTCAAAAAAAAATATCGTGTCATTTTTAACTTCAAGACACAAAAATCCAGAGCCAAACCTCTCATTTAAACTACAGGGAAGTAATAAAACACCAATTGGTGATATTGATAACCCTGATAAGCTGCCCGTACGCCGTGTCCCGTCACACTACATTCAGCTTTACTCGCGCAGGGAGTCCATCTGCTTCGCACAGTATGTTGTCATTATTGGATTCTGGCTTCAATCACTGTGCATTGCACTTAAAAAGGGCAGATAAGTTTTTGGACACGGCCTTGGTACATCACAACGCTTCTCTGGGAGAAATTTCAAGGTAGGTTTCGGCATGCAATGGTCGACAGTTCCCTTGTTAGAAGAAGTAAAGAAATATTGCCCGATCTCGCCGAATTAAGTGATCGGAGTTAGGAGTATCTTCAATCACTATCAAGGAGCCTGTGCAGTTGATTAATGTTTTAATTGAATACATAACATAAAATAACAAAAATATAGGTCGTAATAGTAGGGCATAAATAATTAAACATTTTTCTCGATGGCATATTTATTTATTACACTTCCATTAAATCTCAATTAAAGAACAACGCTGAAGATCGATTGATTAAAAGCATAAATCAGTCAGGGTGTAGTAAGAAATAATAATCATACACCCTGTTGTTTCACAGCATTGGTCGACTTCATTCATTGACTTGACAAACTAGCAACATTTAAGATATATTCTCTTCATTTCTATCCACAAGTTGTAATATACAGCATGATGTGATTGTCATTCTTAATCGATGTAATGTTGCTCCAATCTTTAAAAAAAGTTAATATTTATGACATTCTTACAAGGGATCCGTTAACTATTGCATGCCGAAACCTTTGAAGTTTCTCCCGTGTCCGAAAAAAAAAACTGCCGCTTTTAACTGCAAGGCACAGAAATCGAAGCCAGAATCCGGCAATGGCAACCCACTGTGCAAAGCAGATGGATGTCTATGCTTGAGTTAAAGCGGAGTGGAGTGAGACGGGACGTGTCGGACGCCAGGTTGTAGGATTATCTAAACGAGTCAGGAGTTGTATTACTTTCCTGCAATTTAAATGACAGATTTGGCTCTGAATTTAGTGTCTTGCAATTAAAAGTGGCAAATATATATATATATATATATATATATATGTATATATATATATATAGCCTATGTATGTATGTGTATGTATATGTATATGTATGTATATGTATATGTATGTATATGTATATGTAAGTATATGTATATGTATGTATATGTATATGTATATATATATATATATATATATATATATATATATATATATATATGGTATGATAAGAAAAATAAATGCCTGGACGGGATTCGAACCCGGATCTCTGAGTCTGTACCTCAGCGTGATATCCATTACACTACCAGGCGAATCCAATTCAAACACTTATTTTTCTTATATATGTATTATACTCTCCATTATTACTAGATGTCGCGAGAACACTGTCTTCACTGCCATCTAGTAGCTGACTATATCAAGTAAGCAAATTAAAGAGAATATTTATTTTACTTTATAGCAGTGACGCTTTATCGATGTTATAATTAAATCTTTAACATTGAGCAATGCAAGCTTAATATGGTATGATAAGAAAAATAAATGCCTGGACGGGATTCGAACCCGGATCTCTGAGTCTGTACCTCAGCGTGATATCCATTACACTACCAGGCGAATCCAATTCAAACACTTATTTTTCTTATATATGTATTATACTCTCCATTATTACTAGATGTCGCGAGAACACTGTCTTCACTGCCATCTAGTAGCTGACTATATCAAGTAAGCAAATTAAAGAGAATATTTATTTTACTTTATAGCAGTGACGCTTTATCGATGTTATAATTAAATCTTTAACATTGAGCAATGCAAGCTTAATATGGTATGATAAGAAAAATAAATGCCTGGACGGGATTCGAACCCGGATCTCTGAGTCTGTACCTCAGCGTGATATCCATTACACTACGTATATATATGTATATATATGTATATATATATATATATATATATATATATATATATGGTATGATAAGAAAAATAAATGCCTGGTCGGGATTCGAACCCGGATCTCTGAGTCTGTACCTCAGTGTGATATCCATTACACCACCAGGCGAATCCAATTCAAGCATTTATTTTTCTTATACGAGTATATGTATTATATTCCCCATTATATGTATATATAATGTATATATGTATATATATATATGTATATATATGTACATATATACATATATATGTATGTATATGTACTTACGTATATGTGTGTTTTACTTCAGATTTTGATTTCTGGTTCGATTACATCGTTTATACTTAGGCCTAAGCCGCTTATATGCATAACTCTTTTATTTTGTTCATTCAGTTCAATGATTATTGATTTCAGTTTCCTGTGCGCAGAAAAAAAATATATCTATGAAAAGAGTTGTTTCATAGAAATTAAGTCGTCTATGTTCACTCACTGTTACCTCTGAGAATTTTTATGCTGTGGTTTTTATGTACTAGGCTTGCATTTATTGCAATTATCTTGTATCATATATAAATTAAAATAAGAGGCCGAATGTCTCCAAGCATTTGGAAACACGTCATGCTACTTTTTATGCGATTATCTGATGTTATCGTATTTTAAAAACGACATTCCAAAATGACCAGAAACGTTCCACTGCTCCATTCAAAGGAATGTTTTTGTTTATGGAGTCATAGTTTTGTTATCCAAGTTCTTAAATACAGTATACAAACACTACACAAGAAACCAGCAGAAGTGAATGTTTGCTAGGTGGTAGTTTAAAAATTCTAAGAAAGCACGTCAGATTAAAGGTAAGAAACTGAACAGCGAAAATATTTCAACACACAAAATTGCTAATTCCTGATACAGTCAGAGTTCTATTAACCTCAGTTTCTTTCCCCCATAATTGTCTGATTTTTAATCATCGGACATATGAGTTTCCTCCTTTTATTATTTACATACGATATATGAAGGCGTATTGACATAACGGTGTAAGTCATTTTAATTAATTTTGAGAAAAACAGTGTTTTATTAGTCAGTGTACAAAGAATCAAGTTAGATTTAATATTGGTAATAATGGATATATTTATTATCCTAAGTGATATTATTTGTTGATATATCTGAAGTACAATATGCAGTTTCTTCTTTAAAACGATGTACTTTACTAACGTTTGTAAAAAAAACTGACTTACACCACTATTCCATATACCCCTTCATATATCAATGCAGTAGAGTCCCTATGTTTTATTTGGTGCAGTTAACAAATTCTAACAAAATATATTTCAAAATACGAGGCTATAGTGCTTGTGTTAACTCTACGAAATTCATTCTTCGGAAGAGAAGTAAATCCATGGGTTCCGTTTCGTTGATTTAGGCAGTGGTATCATATAACCTAAAATTTTACCGGTGCTGACAGACTAACTCATTCCAGTTCAACATCTTTCTGCGACAATAGACAGCTAGCCCCTATGTCAGTTGCCATGATAACTTTGCCAATCCATGCCTTTTCAATAAACGAACTCTAATATTAAAGAGAACAATAGTTATACTAGACTTCGTTTCTTTGGCGTGGCTCTCGATTAACACAAATGATATATTAAAATCCTTTCAAAGCATTATAATTAGTATAATTATGTTGATGAGTCTATTTTTCCTTCCTGGTTAACCCCAGATATGCCTCAAAGTACGAAGCGCCACTAGATTTATGCCAGATAAAATATAATTTTTCCTGAATTTGGTGGTTATTAAGTAAATTCTGTGACTGTTACAAACTGTTGGTTTTCTTAGGGCTTAAATGACCTTCGGGACTTGGATTTTTGCTAGCATGAGGTTCTAGCCGAGCGTTAGTATGTGGATGTATTAGTTATAAAGGCATACGTGTTTTTGAACATAAATAACTGGATTCTTAATTTAAATTATTTTATTTCTGTAACTATAATGATTACAATAACCCTAAGTATTCTAAATAACTAATCTAAGCTTATATTAAGAAAAATCTACATTCTAACTTTCTTGAGATTCGAGAGAGGGAGATCTGGGTTTACGAATATACCCTAATTTACATTCTAATAATTATCTAATAACTCTTACTCTTAGACATATAGTATTATACTATTTAAACTACTTGATTCCCTTTCTAATTGTCCTAGGTACATTATGTTAAGAAAAATGGTATGCAGACTTAACCGTCAGCTCACTCTTCAACAAACACGAGTCCCATACTTTGCAAGGTTTATATACTAAGCTTCTCTCCTCCCAGCTATACTGTACTAAACATTCCTATAGTCTAAATACAGAGTTTCACAGTTAGCCTTGAAAACTTTGTTCCTGCCATAAGTCAAAATTCTGTCCTGAAATATAATATGTCTAAATGCTTTATATTTCAACAACTGTTTTTTATTTGGTCGGGGCAGTTTTTCTGGGTGAGGTTTCTTTCGGGGTTTTTCCTCACCTGTAAGACACATGTCAGGAAAACTTTAAGGCCCAAATGGTCCCCGAAATCATATGACCATCATCATCATCATCCTTATCATCATCATCATCATCATTATCATCCTTCCCTGGCGTGGAAAGCAACGGGAAGCTACCACACCTACAATTCCCTAGTAAAGCTGCAAGAATAGCATGAAAATGCTATGATTGCAGTGAAGGACCTGCCTTCGGGCAGAATTACTATGGATGGATGGATTATTATTATTAGGCTATTATTATTATTATTTTAATTTTTTGCGCGATAGTGCGTTTTGTCATACTTATAGCAATGGCGACTATGATTGAATGTTGGACTTCCTACATTTCGGCATTGCCAACCTAAAAAACTGTACTATAATATTACATTTACACCCACGTGTGGGAACTAAAACCACTGCCCTCTATGTATACTACATACAATGTATATACAAAAAATATCCAAAAGGTAGTGTTAATATACATTATACGAAACAAATCACTGCATTTTAAAAGAACAGAACTTTATTTGCAACAATATAAAACAATAAATACGTACTTGCGGCCATTTTATCAATAATAATTTTCTCACGGCCTCCTGTACTTTCAACTAATAAACATTGTCCACACTGTTAACGTTACTCAATTGTTTATAATGAACGCACATATTTCGAACAAAGATATTATTTTACTACTATTTATCGTTTTGAAAACACCATCGCGCAAAAAATAATGTACAACGCATGTTTGTGAAGTGCTTTACAGAATCTCGGAAATTAAATTCCTGGCTATCGCTTGGTTTTTAATCATTTTCCTCGATTCTGTAAATACCACTTCTCAATCTTGCATCGTAATATATCATTGTGCTTTTCTTATCAATTGTATATTACGGAAGTCTTGTATGTGTTATTTTGAACTATACCTCTATTCTATTGTTAATATCTGTATAAATTAACCCTGGTGAAGTGAAAAAGATCTTACAGTCTTAACTCCATCAGTAGAATAAACCACCATCATTATTGTTATTATTATATTACATTTCGAATAGTTAGTTCGAGGTCAAAGTTTAAGATAATGTTTAAAAAATAGTCCGTCATGCAGGAATTGCGTAAACTAAGCTAATTCCCAGTAAGTCGAGTGTCACATTTTGTTCGCATATGAATTATATATGTATTATCTTTTCTTAAATTGGAGAAATTCGATTTCCGATGCCAGGTTATTTAAAAGTTTTAGTCTGCAGTGAAAACAAATCGTGCACAACCGTAAGTCATTACCTATTTTGCTTACTGTTGTATAATTTGACACCGTTTTAAATAATATCTATCAATTAATGTTATCTTACTTCATTAAAATATTAAATAAATTTAATTTCCAATTTAAAGGTTGATTAAATTGTATGCTGTACACCCTTAGAAAAAAAAAAGTCATCCGCAGATTCTATCAACCGATCGGGGAACTTCGTGATCGCTCGCAGAAGCCGTATTCACATGAACACGTTTTTAGTAATTGCACTGGGTTGTTTGCTAGTTAACGCAGTATACACTAAAGCAACACGAAAGAGAGAACTTGGCTTAGTAGGTTTCCGTGGTCGAGAGGTTTAACATCCGTTCTACTTTTTTTTTTAAACTGAATGTTAGAATAGCATTTCGCCTATAATATAGTTTCATGTTTAATTTTATATTTGAGTTTTATGGCATTAATGCACACACAAAACACACAAAAAACATAAATTAAAATGCTATTCTAATAAATAAATGAGGAAAGAAAATAATATATTTTAAAATGAAAACTTTAACAAAAACAAAATCAATATCGGGGTGTATGAACCCTCAGCATCTATTACCGCCCTCAATTTGCGGGGCATTGAGATTGCCTTGTGCCTATGTCCTTGTGTGTACGCTGAGCTATGGTAAAACTCAATATGATTCATTATAAACAACCGTTGTGCTGTTGCTTTTGCGCAGACGTCTGCGCATCACAATCTGTTAAATGCAATACATTGAAATTACCTAGAACAAACCCTGAATGTGGTAAATGTAATTGTTAAATAACGACATTAACATTGGTTTAATTCAAATGTCAAAATAAAATGTTGTATTTAATTCATAAAACATTTTAATACAAATATCACGAGAAAAAAAACTGCATAATTGAGGACGCGAACCTGCGACCTTCATTAACAGAAACATTGACTGCATGCTTTACCGCTGACCTAACAGGACACGTAGGAGTGTCTTCAGTTCATGCCACATAACACAGTAGCTCAGGGACTGAACAATTATGACCAATTTCCTAGTTTGAACCCCGCGCTGTGCCGAGTAGGACTTAGAAGAAATGTGCGTTCAAGAGATGACTCTTTTTTTTTTTTTTTTTTTGTCTAAGGGTGTACATTGCTACGAACCAAATATGGCAGTTGCCAGAGTAAATTTTTAATATGGGGTTTTAGGAATACTCTACTTATAATGCTGGGATTTAGCTGCTTTTGTTTTAAGAATATCTTCTTAGGTTTATTTTAATAGTATATTCTGGGTTTCGTTGTGAAACTAGAGCGACTTTTAAAAATTCGTTTCATGTGAACTGCGCCTAATGGTCCGATTTTATTGGTTAACGAACTTGACCTTACTTTTTTCAACTAATTGCTATGTGCTAAGTTTGGTTTCGAAGAAACAAAAATTGCGGCCGCTAGTGCGTTAACACACACGTACATATATAATTTTTTTGCCATGCTAATTTTCGATGTCTGCAGATAGGATCTGTGAAGATCTGTAATTTAAAAAATACGTATTTTCATCAGAACAACCGCAATAGCTTCGTTCCTTCGGAATTATCAAATAGTAAATAAGAAAACACGAAACCTTAAGGAAAGAAGGTGTTAAATGAACAAGTTTCAAAGAAATTATATCCATCCATAGTAATTCTGCCCGAAGGCAGGTCTTTCGCTGCTATCAAAGCACTTTCATGCTATGCTTGCAGCTTTACTAGGGAATTGTAGGTGTGGTAGCTTCCCGTTGCTTTCCACACCGATGAAGGATGATGATGATGATAATGATAAGGATGATGGGTTTGCATTAATTTTTTTAGCTGAATATGCAAGAATATGATTTCCGGGACCGTTTGGGCCTTAAAGTTTTCCTGACATTTGTCTTACAGGTGAGGAAAAACCCCGATAAAAACCTCACCCAGTGAAGCTGCCCCGACCGGGGATTGAACCCAGGCCCGCTGCGTGACAAGGCAGCATGCTACCTCGAGACCACAGCGGTGGACAGAAATTATATATACATACATTTATTTCGCGGAATCTATATAGACGAATAAAGGAGTATGTTTACATTATGGTTGACAGCATATTTGCAGATACTGTATCAAAACAGCAAGCCGGTAATAGAGAAACGTATGGACTTATTTTACTGGAATTATATTACAACCGGTTTGAAATGTGTTTCCCTTTGCGTTGTTTTAATTTGTGTCCAACAAAATTCTTTGCAATAAAATTACGACCACTTGTCCTGTTAAGTTAATTAGAAAAAGTATACACATTAATTAGGACTGGCGTTTATTCTTGAATTCTTGGAGTGCATACAATGTCGTTTCAAAATGTACTTTTCTAATTATTTCTTTTCTAGTTTTAAATACAAAGAACAAAGGCAAGTTATTAAAACATATGTAGCGTTGAATTTGGTAAATAGGCTATACTTACAACAGGCACAACAGTTCATTTTATTAAAGGAGATATTGGAGTCTAATAAGTTAACAATTTCCTGGAAGCTGCGTGTTTTAATCTCCTTGAAAACAAAATGATAAAAATGTAATAAGTGAATGTCCTTTTGAAAGCATTTATTTGTATATAGGCCCTATATATTTTTTTAAATGCCCCAGGTTGTCATTTCGACATTTCTGGTGTTCTCTCCTGATATGGCGTACTTGTAATCCACTTCATAATACAATATAGGCCTATATTTTTAAATTCCCCAGGTTGTCATTTCGACATTTCTGGTGTTCTCTCCTGATATGGCGTACTTTGTAATCCACTTCATATATATTTTTAAATGCCCCAGGTTGTCATTTCGACATTTCTGGTGTTCTCTCCTGTTATGGCGTACTTGTAATCCACTTCATAATACAATGAATATCGACATGTTGCTCGTATCGCATGACCGATAGTGCTTGTTTCGGGATTTTTTCCTGTGATTTTTCCTCGGATATTAATTCGAATTATTATTATTTTTCGTCTATATACTCTGTACTTCCCTGTGTGAGGATTAGGATGCCCCTTAGTGGGAGTGTTTAAATCAATCTAATTTAGTTCCGTTTATTTACCTATAGATGTCAGCGAGTGATATGTGGGGCATATCGTCTTGGTGAACTTACTTACTCACTGGCACTATCGAACCCTTAGGTTCATAGCCGCGCGGACATAAGCTCTCCATACACCCCTATCCTGAGCTAATGCTTTCCAATCATTTCCTGTATAATCTACTTCCCTCAAATCATAGTTAATGTTATTCTCCCACCTCATTCTTGGTCTACCAACTGGGCGTTTTCCCTCTGGCTTTCCTACAAGAAGCTTCCATGCAAGTCTTTCATTCCCCATACGTGCAACATGTCCTGCCCATCGCAGTCTACGAGACTTAACTGTTCTTATTATATCTGGCTTCCTGTAAAGACCATGTAGTTCTTGGTGAATAACTAGGCTACTATTTGGATGGATAACTTTTGGTAAATTTTACACTTAGGCCTCTTTATTCAGGCTTGCGGTTATTTTACGAGCCTGAAAATCTTCAGACTCGCGACCCACGGCTTAAAGTCCCTCCCGGAGAACTTGTCTCTTAGATTTTTCCATCCTAGAAATCTAACGATCCCGGCCAGGTTTGAACCCTCATCCCTCGGAACTAGAGACAAGGAACATAACCACTAGCCTGCCGCGACCTACTTTTATTTTAGTACCAAAAAATAATTTAATTTCACTGGTCAACATGAGTTTTGTCTCATCAATACCAATAGTTGTACTTAATGCAGTTTTTTATCGTGTTTTCAAATATGTGTTCGGAATTTCTCCATCACCCACCGTTTTTTTGTATTTCAATTTCAATTAATGGATTTAAATAATTATTTTTAATAAACATTTTTTTGTCCATTTGTCCATTGTAAATTAAAACCAAATGAGATAACTCAAATGGTTTCAGCTATAGAAAAGAGATATCAAGGCAAATTGAATCCTAATATGCTGGCCGATTATTGTTGGACCATCAAGAGGGATGCTCCACAGGCGAAATATAGCAGAAAATCTTTCTAGGTAAGTCCGAATGTTCGAATATTGTGTAGTTACGAATGTAGAAAATATTATAAAGTGTTTGAAATTATATATTCCTGTCTCTCTGAAACCTTGCGTGATGGAGAAAACCCGATATCATATTTGAATTCAGGAGAAAAATACTATCATCATATATTTTTCTTTCTGAGACAAAAAAAAGTTAATTTTTTGTTGCTCAGTGTTATTAATCATAAGTACATCCATCCATCCATAGTAATTCTGCCCGAGGGTAGGAATTTCACTGCAATCATAGCATTTCCATGCTATGCTTTGCAGTTTTACTAGGGAATTATAGGTGTGGTAGCTTCCCGTTGCTTTCCACACCGGCGAAGGACGGTGAAGATGATGATGATGGCCGGATGATTTTCGGGGACCTTTGGGCCCTAAGCTTCCTGACATTTGTCTTTCAGACGAGAAAAAACCGGAAAAACCCAACCAAGGGGCTGTCCCGACCGGGAATCGAACCCCGGCTCGCTGCATGACAAGGCAGCACTCTACCTCAAGACCAATAATAATAATTTAAAATAATTTAACGAATATATGCCAAATCATTTACAATAAACACTAGACATACTAGATTTAAAATATTCGGAGGTCTCAAACTATAAAACAAAATCTCTACAAATATCTGTTTGGTTTATTTGAACAAAATATAATTAGGCTATGTATGTAGGTCCCTAATATGAACTATAGTTCTATAAGAGGATCACTGAATGTTTTCTAGGATTGCCATTCCCATTATAAATTATTCATTTTTGCAATATGAAACCAACTCCCCTGAAGTCTATTTCAATATTTATCTTTCTACTCCCTGCATCTCGATATTCCTGAACGAATTTTTCTTTCGAATCGTATTGATGTTGCGTGTATGTGTCTGGATGTATGTGTATGCATATGTATATGTATATATGCACAGCCTTTGAAATAATGGATGGCGCACAGATAATTCTCAAAGTCCCAGGACGAAGCCACTGCTATGATCAGAGGTAGGCTATTTGGTTCACAATTATACAACTATTTGAGAAACTGAAATCCGTTCTGTTTCGTTGTGTGTCGTGCAATGGAAAATAATTTCGCGAAAATAAGTAGTGCGATAAATGCTGTAAATAAAACAAAGCAAATAAAAAAACAAAGAAAATTAATTTAAATAAGGACGGGGGTGAATGAAAAAAATAAGCATCACAAGAAATCTAATACGCGACCTCATTCACAAGAACTCCCTCCACTAGACCACAATCATCCCTGTCTGTATGAAGCCATGCAATATTCCAGGATTTACTTGTATGATGAAATTAGATATTAACTTAATTTCAACTAATCAGACGAAGTCCGTCGCCGTGGCGTAGTCGGTAGAGACCCTGGGTGAGTATTTTTCGGGGTTTTTCCTCTCTAGAATGACAAATTTCAGGAAGATTAGGGCCCAATGGTCCCCGAAAATCATCCGGCCATCATCATCATCATCATCCTTGATCGATGTGGAAAGCAACGGGAAGCTACAACACCTATAATTCCCTAGTAAAGCTGCAAAGCATAGCATGAACATGCTATGATTGCAGTGAAAGACTTGCCCTCGGGCAGAATAACTATGGATGGATATAAAATATAGAAAATCTAGTTTTAGAGTGTAAAATGAATTTAAGCTTATGTGTTTTACGAAAGACTTACACGTACAAGCGTAAAATTATCATCCATGTCATATAAAATATAATTTCCAAAACGATTAACTTGCATGATATCGAAGTAGAATTTAGAGTGTAAAATTCCCCTTAATTTTCATATTAAAATCAATTTAAAATTGATTCACTTACGTGATATTGGAAGGGTATAACACAATGGTATTAATACCTGTTGGTATAGGCTGATGATGAATTTTTAAGGGATGAAAAGGACATACTAAGAGGCAACACGCACATTCTATTGAGTAACTCTAAGAAATTTGGACTGGAACTACATATCAATAAAACTAAATATTTTATCACACGTATAAATAATTTCATTATATAATGACAATGACAAGTGAGGGAAATTTCAAAGAAGCAGCTGAAATCAAATAGCTACGTAGGAACAATAATAACAAACAAGGAATGAGGTGCATAAAAAAATAAATATAGGCACGATTCTAGAAACCTTTGCTGGTTATAAATTATAAGGAAACTTGTTATCCTAAAAAAAGTTATGTGTACGCGAAACATGGACTCTTACTTTAGGGAGGAAAAATATTAGGCCCTAAGAGAATTTGAGATTAAAGTTCTCAGGAATATGTTTAAACCAAAGGTGATGAACAGACAATGGTAAATGGAGAAGGGAAGTGAGCTACATGGTATTTATGGTAAACCAGATGTAAAAAAAAGTTAAAGTTTCATAGACTGCAATGAACAGGACATGTGGCACGAATGGAGAATGAAAGAGGAGCATGGAAACTTCTTGTTGAGAAACCAGATGGGAAACGCCTAATAGGTAGGATAAGAATTAGAAGGCAGAATAACATAAACAATGATTCGAGGAAGGAAAGTTTTACAGGGGATGATAGGAAACCTTCGGGATAGGGATGCATGGAAAGCATATTTCCGCACAGCCATGAACCTCCGGGTTCTATAATGCCGTTGAGTTGGTTACACGGTATTGGATTATAATTTAAAGCATAAAATTCTCTTTCATTACGTGCCAAAAACGTACTTTCTAGATCACCTTGTATTGGAAGTAATCTAAAATGGTTTTTCTTTAGACCTTCATAATAAAATCTCAATTTAGAAAGAAAACTAGGCATTAGAATTGTCATAAATTATGAAATAGTATATTACGATGCGAGATTTGGAAGTGGTTTTTACAGAATCCAGGAAAATGTTTAAAAACCGAGCGATAGCCACGTTTTTAATTTCCCAGATTCTGTAAAACATTTTACAAACGTGCGTTGTACATAATTTTTTGCGCGATTGTGTTTTCAAAATAATAAATTATAATAAAATAATAACATCTTTGTTGGAAATATTTGCGTTCATTATAAACAATTGACTAACGTTAACAGTGTGGGCAATGTTTATTAGATGAAACTACAGGAGGCCTTCAGACCATTTAGTTATAAAATGGCGGCAAGTACGTATTTATTGTTTGATATTGTTTTATATTCAAATAAAGTTCAGTTAATTTAAGATGCAAAGATTTGTTTCGTATAATGCATATTAACACTTCCTTTTGGATATTTTTTATATATGCATTCTATGTAGTATACGTAGAGGACAGTGGTTTTACTTCCTCACACGCGTTTTGTGTCATATAATATTACAGTAGGCCTATAGTTATTTAATGCAGTATTGTTATTTTGGTTGGCAACCCCTAAATGTAGGAAGTTGAACTTTCAATTATGGTCGCCATTGCTGTAAGTACGACAAAACGCACTATCGCCCAAAAAAGGCATGTTATAATATTTTCATTTTAAAAACAAGTCTCATATTATGAAACGAGTGAATGTCTGGCGCATAAACGGAGAGCGAGTATATAATATATATATATATATATATATATATATACAAGTTAATTATAACAATGCAATTCTATAACAATGAAAGATGATTTTTTGTAAGCCCATGTTTTCCCTTAACAGAGATTATGCGCTCTCCCCTTACAGGGAAGAATTTGAACCATATTAATTCAGTTACACTTGTTTTCGTATAGACGTCATTTGAGTGGTCCGTGGTCAGCGTTCCGCTTCATACTGACATCTAGGAAAACAAGGTAGTACTAGGACCGGAAAATTTGGTAAATTTTGCTTAGAGGCCTTTTTCATTCAGGCTTAAGGATCTTTTACGAGCCTGAAAATCTTCAGACTCGGGACCATGGTTTAATGTCCCTCCTTGGATTTTTCATGAAAGATGATACATAGTTTAAAAATTCAGTTAAATTTGACTACTGGCCACTAATAAAGTTCCGTCCTAGGTACTTACTTTAAGGGAGGAAAGGAGATTACGAGTATTTGAGAAAAAAGTTCTTAGGAAAAGTTTTGGACGAAAGAGAGATGAATAGACACATGAATAGAGAAGACTACTTATAGTGAACTACATGGTCTTTATAGGAAGCCAGATATAGTAAGAGCAGTTAGGTCTCGTAGACTACGATAGGCAGAACATGTGGCACGAATAGGGAATGAAAGACGTGTATGGAAGCTTTTTGTAGGAAAACCAGAGGGGAAACGCCCAGTTGGTAGACCAAAAATGAGGTGGGAAAATAACATTAACTATGATTTGAAGAAAGTAGATTATACAAGAAATGATTGGAAAACATTAACTCAGAATAGGGATGTATGGAGAGCTTATGTCCACGCGGCCATGAACCTATGGGTTTGATAGTGCCAGTGAGTTATGTTAACATCATGGGTGTTGTAATATTTTCTGTATACATTTTTGTTTATTTTGCTGCAAATTATGGAATCAGAATTTGAATGTATGGATAGTACACCTGACTAAATTTTCACGTAAGCTCGCAACTTTCAAAAGTTTATTAATTCTGGGAAAGTCAGAATCACTTTATTAAAATAATATAGGGATATTATAAAATATTAGTCGGTCGTGGTGGACTAGTGGTTATGCTTCTTACCTCTGGTCCCGAGGGTCGCGGCTTCAAACCAGGCCGGGGTAGATGGATTATTTCAGAATGGAAAAATCCAAGGAGCAAGTCCTCCGGGAGGGGCTTTAAGCCGTGGATCCCGAGTTCGAAGATCTTCAGGCTCGTAAAATATCCTTAAGAATGAATAAAAATGCATCTAAGCAAAATTTACAGACCTCAACATCCTAGTAATACATTAGTTCCCTACTAGATGTCTCATTGGATCGGTATGTAGACCGCATATCATTTATGACATCTATGGGCAAATAAGCGTAACTAATTCCTAACAAAGGACTCAATATTTGGCTCCGCCGTTGTACACTCTAATTCAACCCAGGAAGTTACTACAGACCTTATGGGCTATGCCAGTGTCCCCCTACCTACAGAGGGTAGATGTTGCCAAACTCATAATAACGGTATTTGTTTGTTAAGGAGGGGTGGAGCGGCAAGGTTAGTAGTACTTTTTCCAAAACTATGTACTATAATTTAAAAAACATTGTTTTTCTTTTACGGCATGCAAACTAGTTTTATAATAAATATGCGAGTCGAAACTTTCACACAGTATAGCACAGATCCGGAAGAGCTCAGTGATAAGTGGTAACTGTTTTTTCTTTAAGAAGGAGTCGCTTGGATGGCTATAACTTACAACTATGTACCTGCTGTGTTGCAGTCTTCAGTTTTATATAAGGATATCTCTCAAGAAAATACTGTTAAAATGGCAACCCAGTTCCCTATTCCAAACACACAGTAACTTCCTGGGTTGAATCTAAGTGTAGATGATGTATAATATAAAATAAGTGATTTATACCTTTTCATAACGGTATGTTTTCCGAAGTATTGCCCGTATAATTATGTTTTGATATATGAAACGAACCGTAAATTCAACAAGTTTGCATAGTGTGCATCACAGTAGTTCAAGGCATTTGCAAAATGACGACAAAGTAAAAAAGTTTTCTTAAGTTGGAACGTGCGAAATGTTTGTTATAGCAATGCAACTCACATTAAGAAGAGATTACGTAAAAGTATCGTCGTGTGAACAAAGCACTTTGCGGTGGTATTGTTAATTTAATAGCAGTGGTGGTCTTTATAAATGGGAAAGCACCGGTCGAACAAACGTGCCAGATGAAACAGTGAGAGAAGGTTTCATGCGTATTCCCAAAAATTCACGGTTCGAGCAAGACTCTAACTTGGAGTACCATAGAAAACTGTACGGAAAATTTTGCTACAAGACGATTACATTATTTGTAAAAGGTACCGCTTGCAGCTGGTGCAACAATTTGTTTCAGGCGATTTATGTCCGGCGCTTGGGATTTTGCGTCACAGCGCAGGAAGCTTTAGCAAGAAGATGATTTCGCCTCCAAGTTTATATTCAGCCATCAAGTAACATTACATTTATCTCGGAAGATTAATTTCCATAATGTGAGATTAGGTTCTGAAAATCTTCGTGGAATTGTAGCACTTGAAAGAGATTCATAGTAAGGGATTTTTATGCAATATCGCAATGAAAGCCGGTTGGATCATACGGATGATCATTAATAGGATGGTGCTACGAAATGTGCGAACGATCTCGACTATCGCCTGAACGTATGTCATCTGGCCCAAGAGGCACCCATACAACATTTGTAGTGTATGAAGGAAAGTTGGCGAGTTTACGTTTGTTTTCACATATAAATAATTTTTGTACCTGCAATGCTTTGAAAAATATAGAGTTTTGAAAACGAATAATTTATGGTGGCCCTCCGTATCAGAAGCTTTCTGTCTGACGGAGAAAACATACAAATTACTGCAACAAATGAAACGTCAAGCTTCCTTATGTAGCCTATCAGATTAACTTCAACATTTATTTGTTTTTTATGGGTAAATAGTTTTATGTTAATGCAGTAGAGGAAGCCGGTAAGTTAGACGATCCAGATTTTAATATACGTAGCTGGCAGTTCAGGAATTAATTTTGAAATATAAAAGTGTATTTCTAATATATAGGCTACTAACAAAAATAGCTTAACAAATTTGTTTAATGTACTCTTTTTAGGAATTTACACTATGAGGTATTTTTTATTTAGGTAAAATGTTATCACTCACCTCATATTCTTCTTTTTAAACTAGTTTCGGAACTTTCTACTTCAGTTCCATCTTCAGTAATTTCGCAACCGTTGTTCTGTCATCTACCAACAGAGGGAGCGAGAGGCGGCTCTTCAAAACGACAGAACAACGGTCGCGAAATTACTGAAGATGGAACTGAAGTGGAATGTTCCGAAACTAGTTTAAAAAGAAGAAGAATATGAGGTGAGTGATAAGAGATTAAATATTAAATTAAAATGCTTCATACCTCTCCTCATATCCATTCTTCAAAATATACTGCGGTTCAAAGCCTTCGCGGCTCCATCTTCAGTACTTTCTTGTAGACTCAATCGATATATCGTTGGCTTGGAAGAAATCTGTCATAGCTCAAAATTAACAAATTTTCAGGGGAAGCATTTTGTGATTCTTGCTCAAAATAAAGTTGTTGACTTGTCAAAAAACATATACCGTCACTTGCGCCATCTAGCAGGAGCAGTAATAATTACAACTTGTAACTTTCTTCCACATAAACATATACACAAATTGCAGTCGTTGTGAAAACATAAAAATTAATTATTTTGAGTTGTGACAGTCTTGTTCCAAACCGACGATATGTACTCAGTCGACAAGAAAGTACTGAAGATGAAGCCGCCAAGTCTTCGAAACCACGGTCTAATTAAAGACAGGATATGAGGAGAGGTATGAAGCATTTTAATTTAATCTCAAATTAAACCTCATAGTGATTTCTTCCTATAAAATTCAATATGAGTGATTAAAGTTCACCTAAATATTTAATGCGTTGTTTCATTTTTAATAAATGCGATTAATTTCTTATATAATCGTTTTTGTGTTCCTACGCAACGTTTATAACACCCATGCTGGAAAAGCACATTAAGAACGATGTTATATGTCATAAGAACACGCTTATTGTAGTAGAATTACATAAACTAGTTTTTGGTGTAGAAGATACAAAAGTGTGAAACTAGCAAACATAAGCAGTCACGATATTTGTTTTTAAAAGAAAAATCATGTGGAAACGCAGATAAAATACATAATAGCCCGGTATCGAACAAGGGACCTGCCATACAATTTCCTGTGAGGAAATTAAACCCAACAAACTTGTTTGTTTTCAATGTCCACTATCTTCTTCCTGACAAACGTTACTCACACATCTATTGTCGTGTTCCAGGTGTTTCTAACAATCATTCATACAGTAGTTAAATTATAAGTACCCTTTGTTTATACTGGCCTGTAACTCACTGAGAATATTTGTAACAAGTATACGTTGTTTCTGTGAGAGAGTTTTCTTATTTTATGACATTACAAATGATTTTCGAACTATGTATAATGAAAGTCAGCGTTTATAGCACTTTATACGCCGCGCTGGACTAGTGGTTATGCTCCTTGCCTCTGGTCACGAGGGTCGCGGGTTCTAACCCAGCCGCGGTCGATGGATTTTTTCGTCTTATTATATAATATATAATAATGTTTTATTTATTCTGGCAGAGTTAAGGCCATAAGGTTTTCTCTTCCACTCAACCAGCACAAATACAAATAAATATATTTGACAATATAGGTACACACTATCGTAATTATAAAGAGTTAAAAATATATTAAATATTGCAATGTAAATTTCATTTTATACGATAATAATAATAATACTTACGATGATGATGATGATAATAATAATAATAATATGATGATGATGATGATGATGAAGATGAAGAAGAAAAGTAATGAAGATATAAGAAAGGAACTAAATATTTTCAAGCTTACAGACCGAATAATTAAATATAGGAACGCCTGGAAAGAACATGTTGATAGAATGTCAGAAGAAAGATTTCCAATATTATTGCTAAATTATAAACCACGCGGAAGGAGAAATGTTGGACGCCCACACAGAATATGGTCTGAACAATTTTAACAATTCTAGCTTTCATGAAACCGGAACGAGCCAACAGGTTTAATCCCTGGATGATGATGATGATGATGATAATAATAATAATAATAATAATAATAATAATAATAATAATAATAATAATAGTACAAAATATGATAAATTATACGAGAAACACCGGTTAATATACGTACCTTACACTAGCTAATGATGAAGTCGAGGTTAGAGCAAATATAAATTTATATATTTTTTAAAAAGATGCCAATGTCCGGTAGCCCTTTATTTAATGCGGTAGGGAATTCCAGTTGCGAGAAGTGGAGATGGTATATGACTTGGAGTGATGTGATGTCCTATGTTGCGGTATATTAAGCAAGAGACTATGTTGTGATCGTGTATTTAAGTTATGGTTGGTGGATAGATACTGGAAAGGAGATGATAAATAATTGGGAGTCGATGTATGTAGGATATTAAATAACAGAATTAGACAGTGTTATTTTCTTTTTCTTTTAGAATTCGTGGAATAATGGAGAAATGTGATCGTATTTTCGGACATTAAATATGAATCTGATACACATATTATGGACACGCTACAGTTTGTCCAACAATACGTCACTTATATCAGCTAGTAGAACGTCACAATAGTCAAAATGCGGCATCTCATAATTTGTAGGATTTTCATTCTGTTTATTTCCAAAATCACTCCTCGGAGGAAGACGTATTGGATGTGCATCCACTGTCTATCCATCTCTTGGCTGGTCTTCCTCTTGTTCTTCTCCCGTCCATTTGTCTATCTTATTCAGCTCTTTTTTTGCAAATCGGTAGTCTTCCATTCTTTCTGTATTTTATCTGTTCTATAGTAATTCTGCCCGAGGGCAAAGTCTTTCACTGCAATCATAGCATTTTCATGCTATGCTTTGCAGCTTTACTAAGAAATTATAGGTGTGGTAGCTTCTCTTTTTTTCCACATCTTTCTATTTGACCTTTCACATATTTTCGTCTATAATACATTTGGTTATGTCTTGAATATGACATTTGTCCCTAATTTCTGTGTTGTGCATCTTATCAAATAATGTTTTCCCTGAATAGTTCTTAAGATCTTCATTTCACATATTCTTATTATGTGTTTAGTTTGTGTTTCTGCTCCATATACGATAACTGCTCGAACTATCGTATTGTATATGGATTTTTTTAAGGTAGAAAACTCCTAGGAGCAAGTCCTTCGAGAGGGACTTTAAGCCGTGGGTCCCGAGTCCGAAGTTTTTCTGGCTCATAAAGAAATACCTCTAATCAAAATTTACCTATCTCAAACATCCTAGTAATACCTTAGTTGCCTGCTAGATGTCTCATTGAGTCGGTGTGACTGCAAGCCGCTCATGGCATCTTCGGGCAAAGAAGGTAACTACGGTTCAACTTATGGGCTATGGCATTAATCATTATATATATATATATATATATATATTCCACCGCTGTGGTCTCGAGGTAGCATGCTGCGTTGTCGCGCAGCGGGCCCCGGTTCGATCCCCGGTCGGGGCAGTTTTTCTGGATGAGGTTTATGTCAGGAAAACTTTAGGACCCAAACGGTCCCCGAAATCATATGGCTTCATCATCATCATCCTTCACCGATGTGGAAAGCAACGGGAAGCTACCACACCTACAATTAATTCCCTAGTGGGACCTGCGTTCGGGCAGAATTACTAGGAGGAATGAGATATATATATATAGATATAGAGAGATATATAGATGAGATAGACAGACAGACATACAGACATGACATACAGACATACATACATGACAGACATACATACATACAGACAGACAGACATACAACAGACATACATACATACATACATACATACATACAACATACATACATACAGACAGACAGACATACAGACATACATACATACAGACATACATACAGACAGACATACAATACATACATACATACATACATACATACATACATACATACATACATACATACATACATACATACATACATACATACTACATACATACATACATACATACTAACATACATACATACATACATACATACATACATACATACATACATACATACATACATACATACATACATACATACATACATACATACATACATACACATACACTACACATACACATACACATACACATACACATACACATACACATACACATACACATACACATACACATACACATACACATACACATACACATACACATACACATACACACACACAAGCACACATTCACACACATTGAATAAGGCAATCAAACAGTACTCGTACTTTTCGTCGGGAGCGTTTGTTTCTCGTATTCCTTAGGGGGTTAATCTACACTAACTAACTCAAAGGCGCGATAGGCCTACCAGCTGGCCTCTCAACCACAAGTGTTAATCACAGAGACGATCAAATAGCTTATTATTATTTGTATTATTATATTTTATTATTATTATTATTATTATTATTATTATTATTATTATTATTATTATTATATTATTATTATAGTTACAAGACTTCGAATATATGCCATGTATTACGCAACTACGTGAGACGGAACTAAGATGCGAATGGAAGTTATAAAAGTTTTATGAGACTATCGGATATAAAAGATAGGCAATGAATTCAAAATTATACTGTTATGAAACGAAATAACTGGAAAACTTTCATACAAAAATGACTTCTTGCATTCGTAGAAGGCTCTGAATTATTGAGCAATGACTTTGAGAAACTGCGTGTATGTATATAATAATTAAACTTTTACATTTAGCGATGCAGCATTTAGCAATGCAGGGAATGCAATATATATATATATGTGTGTGTGTGTGTGTGTGTGTGTGTGTGTGGGTGTGTGTGTGTGTGTGTGTGTGTGTGTGTGTGTGTGTATTGTTATTATAAGCTTTGCTAAAAATGAATAAATAAACTTGTAAATATATTTGCTTTAAAATAATGGTATGTTGTTTAATCAGTAATAGAATATAAAGTAAAGTGAAGTGATCCCACTACAGGCCTTTGGAGGCCTTAGGGTAGTAGAAGGTTAAGGCTCCCACTTTTTCTAGACAATCGGCACTTACTGTCAGCCGGTTGGTCAGCCCTGCGTGACGGCCGCCTTTACCCCCAGAGCAAGCGTCTAGTACTCATTTCCGTTAGCGGATGAGTCGACCCCAGGGCCATAGTGCCGCCAGAGGGTTTGGGTCAGTTTTTAAAAATCCTGACCTCAGTGGGACTCGAACCCTGGACCTTCCAGCTTGTAGCGTAGCACCTTAACCATAATATAAAAAGAAAACAAAATTAAAGTGATATTACTACATTAAGGTAAAATATAAAATTATGGAATATTCACCTGAAATGTCCGTCTCCTCAACTTAATTAATTATTTAACTGTAGCGCTTTCGGGACTTGTCCCATCATCGGCAGGATTCAAAACTGGTGTTTCACTGAAGATCTGGTAGAGGGGGTTCGTTTTCGTTTATCATATTGTCGTTGTTTGAGCTGCTTTCATGATTTCCATCTCTTCGAGTACGTTTATCTTCGCTGGATTATTTTCTCTGTGCATTACTGTTAGGGTGTTTTCAATATTTAACATGCGATGTCTTTCGTGGATAATGTGTTTTGCATAGCTTGTTTTCCTTCTGCGTGAATAAAGTTTCCAAAATGTTCTTCAAATCTGATGTTAAAACTTCTGTTTGTTCTTCCTATATACAATTTGTTGCAGTCCTTACATGTCAATTTATATACTGATATATGCTGAAGATAAGCATTTTGATAATATTTTATTCTTTCACTGAGATTAAATATATTAAGTTCTGTTCTTATATCTTCGTTTTTCTTTTATACGGTCCGTTGGTATCCTGCTATTGCTCTCAACATCTTCATTTCAGCAGCCTCTATTTGTTTACTATCTGCTTTTGTTATGTCCAGGTTTCACATCCATAGATAAGAGATGGGCCAATTTAAATAAAACGATTATTAATACTATAAATATAAAACTTTCTGATTATATCCTAAGAACAAGAGGGTTTTTGATGAATTCGACATATCTTAATAATACTACTAGAATAGAGGTCAGTAAAGTATGATATTTAATTAAGAGGCCACTAAGAAAAAGTCAGACATTTTTTATGATTATTCTTGGATTACCTTTTTTCTGTAGGATTTACCCTCTCAGGTGTTTAGAAACTAATGCCCTGGGTGGGTCACCTGTAGTCGGGAAGCTATGTACTTTGAACAACAGCTTGATAAATACAACGTGGGGCAAATAAGAATTTGTGATTAATAGGGTTCCAGAACAACACAGGTTGAAAATACCCTTCTCCGCCGGGAATTGAACTCTGAAATCTGGAGTGAAAGGTAGGAAATTTGCCGACCATTCCTCGCTGATGTTCTCTGAATAGATATTATAAATGAACAGCTAAATCGTAAAAGGGTGTAATCATAAATTTATAGAAAGGAGATTTTAATATGTTAAAATTATTTTAATATCCCCTGATATGTATGTGATACACGGAAAGAAATATTGTCGTACTTCTGAAATATGACTTTATGCAACGCTTCATTGAGTTTGTTACAGTCTTATTTGAAGGAGGTCTTCAAACATTTAAATGAAGATCTTCAGATGTAGAATATTTGAAAAAATTAGGAAATTGTAACTTAAGATGCAAGTTGAATGCGTTTTATTGAATAACTAAAAAAAAAGTTGGGGCACGCCGTAGCGTAGTGGTTAAGGCACTGCGCTACAAGCCGGAGGGTCGAGGGTTCAAGTCCCGTTGGGGTCAGGATTTTTAAACTGACTCAAACCCTCTGGCGGCACTATGGCCCTGGGGTCGACTCAGCCTCTAACTGAAATGAGTACCAGACGCTTGTTCTGGGGTAAAGGCGGCCGTCACGCAGGGCTGACAACCCGGCTGACATAAAGTGCCGATTGTCCAAAAAAAGTGGGAGCCTTAACCTCCTACTACCCCAAGGGCCTCCTGAGGCCTGCTGTGGGATCACTTTACTTTTTTTAAAAAAAAGTTAATTATTTTGAACCAAGATAGTTGTAAGTTTATGCTTATCTTACTTTGTGGTTATTTTTGTTAGACTAAGTTGGCAGGAGTGATGAACGCATCAATATTTTGATTTGCATTTAGATTGTGCAACGTGAAACGTGATATTAATTAAAAAGCCCCTGTAATTAAACCAGATGACATCTCCATACGTTAGAAGAGAATATCTCGTACAGCTAATCGAGCCTCTTTCCATCTTGCATAGTAATCATCCTTACTTAAGTTATTCCTATTGAGTTGTTTTAAATTATATGCTTGTTGGGTCCTAGAAAACATAAATAAATAAGCGTCTTCAGGATCAAATAGGCAGATTAACCCCTAAACTGACAAGACACTGATTTTGTGTCAGTTGTTTAAATGTGGCAGACCGCAGTGAAAACGAAATCAACCATATTAGGTATAATGTGTAATTAGACACACTTTTAAGTTATTTCTATTCGTTTATTTTGTTCTGTTTTATTTTAAATATTATATAAATTAAACCAATTGTTGTATCATGCAGGATACATTGCCAATTTAAAGGTTAAAGTTAAATTTTATATTTTTAAGCTTTCAGTCTCTCTCCAGGCTTGTCTATAGTAATTATTTTCTACTGATAATTATTTATACTATGCTCAGTTTAGAATAGATACTGTTTATAATTAATAGAGTTAGAATTTTCTCGACTCACCTCATATTTGTAGATTTCTTTAAGGCCAGTTTTGATAAGTTATCGATTGTTATAAATTGATAATTATAAGTAATGTATCGAAACTGGTCTGAAAGAAATCTGCAAATACGAGGTGACTCGTGAAAATCCTAACTCCCTGTTAATTTAAATAGACCTCATAGTGTAATTTTCATTAAATATTAATAATGTTTTGTAAGTTTTTATTGACCAACATTAAGGTACGCATATGCAAAAATTATTGTTTTGTGTGGCCTTGAATAACGCAAATAGTATTATAATTATTTATAATAATATATGGATTTTTTAGGATGGAAACATCCAAGGAGCAAGTCCTCTGGGAGGGACTTTAAGCCGTGGTCCCGAGTCTGAAGATTTTCAGGCTCGTAAAAGATCCTTAAGCCTGAATGAAAAGGCCTCTAAGCAAAATTTACCGAATTTTCCCGTCCTAGTACTACCTTGGTTTCCTAGATGTCAGTTTGAGGCGGAACGCTGACCACGGACCACTCAAATGACATATATACGAAAACAAGTGTAACTAAATTAGTATGGTTCAAATTCTTTCCTGCAGGGGGATAGCGCCTAAATCTCTGTTAAGGGAAACATGGGCTTACAAGACGAGACAATAACAATTATTGAAAAAGTCCCCAAACATGAACTGGCCATCTTAATCATCACTATCATATTTGCCATGTTTGGTATGAATGTGTGTGTGAATGGTGTGTTTCGGCTTAATGTGTTGCCTCAGAGGAGGCCCTGATATTGAGCTGATCACTCATTCGGGGAGGCTCTCCATGTCATTGTGTGGTCAAAGAAGTATGTATGTGATCCATAGTTAAAATCCCTCCCCCGACAGGCTATGCCACTGTAAGGCCCGGGTGGTGTGTAGAACGTAAAAGTGCCTTTAAGCTGAGCGGTTAAACTGCGTTTATGGAATTGAATAATACTTACTGTGAGTTCAATTTTATTACTATTAGAATAACTTCGGGAATTAGACCCCCATTTTGAATTTGTTTTTCTTTCTAATGTTAATTAAGGGATTTGAATTTCGTTTAATTACAGTGATTGTCATTAGTGTTATAACTATGGAATAGCATTGTTATTTTATTCAAATGTGGAAACATCTTCATAATTTATAAACTTTTTTACATTACAAGAAAGGTCCACTGTAACCTCCATATTCGGGTAAAATGGACCCCAGAGTCCATCCTAGCCTTTAAACTATTTTAAGTTCATTTACTCTATTAATTTATACTGATAGACACAAATTAACGTGAAAGTATTTATGGCTGATCGTAATTAAAAAGCGTTGATATTTATTTAGTGTATTGAAAAAGTATCGTTGATTAGAACATTCATCTGCAGACAGCGACGGTCTTTGGGTTTAGGTAAAATTACAAGGATATTAAAGAAAATTAATTAAGTGTGTGGCTTTTACATATAGCACCCTTGTTGATAAAATATACGTATTCCTATAAAATGGACTCAAGTGCACTTTAACCGCCTCGTGGAGGCTCTACGTTAACCGAATTCCTTTGTCATATTTAATTATTTTATATAGCAGCCATGTCACATAATATCAAACCAAACCATCTGTATATTAAAACAGCATCTACATAATATAATAATTTAGGAGTTGTTTCAACATTTGTAATATTTAATAGCAGAAATCAAGGATTAATTCCTAGCTTGAAAAACTTTTAAATGGTCGTTTTCATAAATATCACAAATAAACCCTTCTTTGCACAAAGAATAAAAGAAACTGGCCTTGAACACGTCAAAGTTGTTGAGGGGAAGAAATTAAAATATTTTCTGTTCCAGGGTAGTACCAATTAAAAAGGATATTCTACTTAAATTATACTTAAATACAAACCAAAAGGACGCAGGAATGTTGGTAGACCGAAGAAGAGATGGATCCAACTTTTGAATGAGAATCTATGAGACCGGAACAAGCCACATGGGCTTAATCCGTGATTGTATGATGATGATGACAGGGACCACTCAAGCCGAAAGATCCACATTACCTGAAGTTCCTCTAATTACAAGTGATTTTTAAAAAAATTATATCATATCTATTTTAATTTAATGAATGTTATATCCACTCCTTACTGCTCTGGTTCCATTCGAGAATTTTAAACTACCTTGTATGTGGTTCTGCTGTCTTCGGCGATATCCTTGTCATAGTACTAACAACAGTTGTATGCCCGTTACAGTGTATCTGTCTAACATGTGATTGCTTTTTTATGCCCTTTTTTATGTTTGATTGTACTGTGTAACCATGTATGCATTTGTTTCTTTATTCATATGTTTCATTTATTTATCATGGAACAGAATATGCACTTACAGCCAAACAGGCTCGTACACAATGTAAATGAAAATGTATTTACTTTCTTTGAAAAGTGTCAAATTCCATCAATATGTGTTTGCGTTCCTGCTTCCTGCCTATAGACGACTCGCCCAGTAAACTGTGCTGTAATCCCAGTGTGGCATGTAAATCTAACGAAGGATTGAGGGTAAAAATATCAAAATTTTAAAAAATAGCGTATTAAGTAATGGGTAACATGTTCTTTAAAGTTACGTGGATGCCAAATTATGTACTAGACAGAAGAGAAATCGTCGGAACGGGTCGAAGTTAAGGAATTTTATTCATGTGTACCTACATATAATCTAAATTGCCTTGTTTTCAAATTTATTTTGTTAGAATTTATAACTCACTGGCACTATTGAACACGTAGGTTCATGGCCGCGCGGACATAAGCTCTTCATGCAACCCTATCCTTAGCTAATGTTTTCCAATCATCGCCTGTATAATCTACTTCCCTCAGATCATGGATTATGTTATTCTCCCACCTCAATCTTAGTCTACCAATTGGGCGTTTTCCTTCTGATTTTCGTACCAGAAGCTTCCATGCACCTCTTTCATCAGCCATACTTGCCACATGCCCTGTCCATCCCAGCCTATGAGACTTAACTGTTCTTATTATATCTGGCTGCCTATACATGCCATGTAGCTCACTATTATGTAGTTTTCTCCATTCACCTGTCTGTTCATCTCTTTTTGGCACAATATTTTCGTAAGAGCTTTATTCTCAAATACTCGCAATCTTCCTTCCTCCCTCATCCATATAATATAACTGGGAGAATAACAGTTGTATATATTTTCAATTTAACGTTTTTTGAAAGGAGTTGCGATGACAAAGTGTCCCTGCAATGCATAATAGCATGCATTTCCAGAATTGAGTCTGTGTTTAATTTCTTTGTGCGTCTCATTTGTATGTGTACTCGTAATTACTGTTCCTAGATACTTGAAATCAGCCACTAATGCAAAATAAAAATTAACTCCTATATTTGTGGAATAATTTTGATACAAACATGATGTTTCTTATTACAGTGTGCAGCTTCGTGGTGCACAAAAGATGTCACGAATACGTGTCCTTCACGTGTCCTGGTGCAGACAAGGGCGCAGACTCAGATGTAAGTATACCTCATATTATACAATTTAACATATGCACATGGTGTGTCACAACAATTATTTACAATAGCATAAAGTTGTTTTATTTTGTGCTACATTGTTGAAATAACTTATTTTGTAATGACATTCGGAAGATAGAAGGCACTCTCCAAGGATCATTATTGTTTTTTATTTGACTCAATGAACTGTAGGAGAATTGCATTTTTATGGCTCCTATTTTATTATTTCGTTCTCTTTAGCAATAAAATTTGTCATGATATAAATCCAGAAAATCGACAAAAAGTTTTATGAGAAACTATAACTACTGTTATTATTATAATCCTTATCATTATCAGCCTATATCTTTTTATATTTTAACCCCTTCCTTTATAGGTACTTTTACGTTCCTCACCCGACCGGAACACTATCTGGAAAGAATTTTAAAATCTGAATCACATACGCACTTTTTCAACCTCACAAGGACATGAACGATCTCTTGGATGAATGAACACCTCGTTACCGGGAGCACCTCCAAGACAAACATTCAAAATAAACACACTCATTTGTAAATTCATGTTAAACAATGTGAATGTTGTATGGGCGAGTATTAAGGTCAGGGGTGAATATCTGGGCCTTTACATTTCCTGAAATTTGTCTTACATATGAAGAAAATCCCGAGGAAACCTCATCCAGGAAATTAATCCAGACCGGGAATCGAACCTGGGCCCGTTGTGTCCGAAGAGACGATGACCACTGCGGGTGGACTTTATGATTATTATGATGATGATGATTATTATTATTATTATTATTATTATTATTATTATTATTATTATTATTATTATTATTATTATTACCATTATTAAAACAAAGCAGTGGCTCCCAGATCGTAAATTTACGACACGTAAAATCTTAATAGTGAAAATAAGATTATTTTAACAAAGGTTTTTTCGGTTGTTTCACGACAAGAAGTTCGTTGTCGTGGCGTCGTCGGTTCAGTACTTACCTTCCACTCCGGCTACCCGGGTTCGATTCCCGGCGGGGAGTGTGTTTGTGTGAAGAAGGGGGAAAAAAAGGCGAAAGATAAACAAAGCGCAAAAACAAAATAAAAATAAACAGTGAAATGGAAACAAAACGTTCTACGCACACACTAGCCGAAAAAAAAAATGCTATACCCTCAAAGAAAAGTTGATTTTATTGAAAATTGATATGCCATCATTATAGTAGTATATGATAACAAATTATATCCAAGTAAAACACATGTCTTCAGTAAGGGGAGCTCAAACAGACGCATCAACATACACGGTACCCCTCTCTGGCGGCAACGCAGGCGTGTATTCTTGCATGCAAAGGATCATAAAAGTTCCGAATGGCATCCTACGATAGATTGTCCGAAGCATCTTGCACCTTTTATCAAAATTCGGCAATGATTGTTATAGGCTCTGGAGGAAAAGAGTAAGTTCTTGTTTCATCATGTCTCATACGTATTCAATTGGCGAGAGATCTGGGGATTTTGCTATCCAGAGTAGCTGTTGTATACCACAAAGGTCACTTTGCATCATAGCAGCCGTATGTGAATATGCATTGTCCTGCTTAAAAAGGATGTCACCTGCTCGTCGAATAAAAGGAAGTAGCACGGGCTTAACGACCTACGCAAAGTAGCGGTCTCTGTTTATTCTACCTTGCAGAAACATCAAATGTGACGGCGAGTTGTAACTGATGGCCTCCACACCGTAAAGTCATGCCTGTGTGTCATGGGCGAATGCACTTCGGAAGATGGTGCTCACCAGGTCTATGTCTTACACGTTCATAATTCGCATACAGACAGAACATACTGTCATCACTGAAGACAACAGACCGTCATTCCACTCTCCACTTGCCTTTTTCACGAAACTAAAGTACCTGTGTTTGGCGGTGTCGTGGTATGAGGTGTAGCCTGTCCAGAGGCACACGAGATCTTAGCGCTGTTGCAAGCAGATGCTTCCCAAAGTTTCTTTGTGACATAGCAGGTGTAGCATGTGTTCGGGTTTCTTCCCTGGATGCTGTTCGGGCAGCTACCGCTGCTTGCACAGTGCGTCGATCTTGATGTGCGTCTGAACTGCACGGCCGTTCAGAACCTGGTCTACGGGTGTTGGAATGTTCTACAGACCACTGCTGAAAGCATCGACACACCACCATTACGTTGTGCCCAACATGTATAGTAATCCATCGATATGTCAATCCAGCTTCTCACAGATCTACAATGAGGCTGCGTTCAAATGGCTGAAATTGTTCAACAGGAGTACGCACTCGTCGGTGGAGTATGGTTGTTTGTTATAAACACTGTTCACTTTTAAAAGCACCACAGTAACTTCCTCCAGGGTAAAAACAGAGGGCTCACAGACAGACCTCCTGAGCGCCATCTGATCCCCGATGACCGTGACAAATAAATCACTAACACTACAAATTCTCTTATGCATATATTATACCCTGGTATCAATGAAGGAGTAAGACAAGGTTATCCACTATCAACCACGTTTTTTAACATTTATTTCGACGACATGATAAGATCATGGAAGCAAATGACGACTGGGGGAATTAACGTAGGAAATATAGTAATAAAAACAGTAGCCTTTGCAGATGACCAGGTTCTAATACCAAAAATAGAAGATGAACTACAAAGAATGCTATATAAACTAAATGAAATATCAAGAAATACAACATGGAAATATCCTCACAAAAATAAAAAACAATGGCCTTCAAGGGTGCTCATCCAGTTCGGACAAAGATAATATTAGAAAATAAACCGATAGAACAAATAGTAAGATATAACTTCCTAGGTTACGAAATATCATACACAGCAGAAACAGATATGAATAACAAAATAAATAAGTTTAATTATATAACAGGTACTTAAGGCACTGAGCTACAAGCCGGAGGGTCGAGGGTTCAAGTCCCGTTGGGGTCAGGATTTTTAAACTGACCCAAACTCTCTGGCGGCACCATGGCCCTGGGGTCGACTCAGCCTCTAACGGAAATGAGTACCAGACGCTTGTTCTGGGGGTAAAGGCGGCTGTCACGCAGGGCTGACAACCCGGCTGACATAATGTGCCGATTGTCTAGAAAACGTGGGAACCTTAACCTCCTACTACCCCAAGGGCCTCCGGGTCTGTTGTGGGATCACTTTACTTACTTACTTTTACTTTACTATATAACAGGTACACTAAAAAAAACTTTGAAAAATAAAGCCAGGAAAGACTTTATAATGAAATTATACAAGACAATGGCAGTGCCTATTATTACTTATGGATCCGAAACATGGACAGTGACAACACAATAATCTGCCAGGATAGGCTACAAGCTGCTGAAATGGGATTCCTCAGACCAATAGCAGGATATCAAAGAACAGACAAAAAACATAACACAGAAATAAGACAACTAAAAGTAGAAGAATTGAACTCAACAATAGAGAAATACAGAACAAACTGGAAAGAACACTTGACAATGATGACTGGGGATAGAATACCAAAAGCAGCATACCACTATTCACCACGAGGAAGAAGAAGCTTGGGAAGACCAAGGAAAAGATGGAAAGAGAAGCAATTTGGAGCCGGAACAGGCTAGTAAATAAGCCTAAACCGTGAAGAAGAAGAAGAAGAAGAAGATGATGATGAATACAGTATTTGAGGGTGTTGATTTTTTCCGGCAGTGTATAAACAAATCAATTTACTGCATATAGAAACAGTCTCATAAATGTATAAAAAACGAAATACTTGAGAAGTTAGCCGTCGGTAGATAAAATTTTAAGTTAGTCTTCTTTACTTCTACTCTAATACTCTCTAACTCCACGGCGGGACAGTCCTAGAAGGCCCTTAGCCTATCAGCCGACTGTTGGCCATACATCCACATGTACTAATCACAAAGGTAGACAAATATCTAGCCAGTGTAAACTGACATGTCAGCATGTCAGGTCCCCAGCCGTTTTAGCTTTTATTTTCAACCTGGAGTAGCTACTTATTGTAGCTACTCAAATTCCTCATGATACTGGATGGGCACCGGTGTCATACTAGACGAAATTCCATGAGAAAATTCCTTCGCCCATGGGGACTCGAACCAGCGCAAATCCTGTAGCTCTGTGCCAAGGCATCTTGTGTTAACTAGTCGGCTACGGCGCGGGAAAAATCTAGGAAAATTGTAATATTGTATTTGACGAACTCAGTTTATGAATTACACTAATAGGCTACGTAAAATATACAGTACATAGCTCCATATTATAAGTGTGTATCCCCATATGACCCACATGGGGACATGGGTGCTTCCTAGCGGGAGTTTATGGGGACATGGGTGCTTCCTAGCGGGAGTTTCTTAACGAAGGTAATTTAGTTGCGTTTATTTACCTACAGATGTCACCGAATAAAATGTGGTTAGCACATCGCCTCAATGAGATATCTAGTAGGCAACTAAGATATTACTTGGATGGAAGAAGGTCGGTTAAATTTTGCACAGAAGCCTTTTTATTCAGGCTTAAGATTCTTTTACCAGCCTGAAAATCTTCAGACTCGGGACCCACAGCTTACAGTCCTCTCCCGAAAGACTTATCCCTTGGATTTTCCATCCTAAAAAAATGTATCGACCCCGACCAGGTATGAACCCGCGACCCTCGGGACCCAGAGGCACGAACATTACCACTAGATCACCGCGGCCGACACTCCATATTAGTATGGTATGAAGTATATACAAGTTCTTTTATAACTCTATCATATTTTATTTATTTGAAATAACCCTAAATAATTTTATTAAAACTCAGTGTAACAAACTATTTTTGAAAAGTTATCTCACATTGGTGTAGGCATACATGTTTTCATCCTCCGTAACAAGTTGCATTTGTTCGATATTGGGCTAGCGAAGCCGTGGGTTTAACAGCACTGTTGCATGTTAGAAACTCCGTTATTCCCGAGGCAATGCATTTTTTTAAATCAATAACAAAATATAAAAATATTTTGTAATTAATATATAAAAGTAAAACTTCTGTATTCTATTGTAGAAATTAATAGTAGTCAAGCCCTTCAAATAATAATTTAAGCATTGTTTTACAAATTTGTCCAGCGTCGTAGCCGAGTGGCTAAGGCAGGAAGCCTTGGCGCAGAGCTAAGGTACTTGCGCTGGTTCGAGTCTCCATGGGGGAAAATTTTTTTCTCAAGGTATTTCGACCAGTATGGGACCGGTGCCCACCCAGCATAGTGAGGCACTTGGGCAGCTACAATAAATAGCGGCTCCACATTGAGAAAACCAGCTATAACGTCTGGGGTACTCGACATGCTGACCACATGTCACCCTACACTGGCTGGATGATCTGTCTCTGTGATTGATACATTTGGATGTGAGGCCAGCAGCCGACTGATAGGCCTGTAGCGCCAGGAGTTTTTACGAATTTACTTTACTTCCCTTTAATCATTCAATAATTTCCGAAAGTTTACTTGGTACAATGCGATTGTAACTATATAGACCTCTCATTTTACGAATGGGGTTCCATGCTCGTCTCTGGTTCCGTAGATCTGGGGTTCAAACTTGGCCTAAGTAGATGGATTTTTAAGGGTGTGTAAGTTTTTAGCATGACTTTTTTTCGTAAAAGAAGATCAATTCGTTGGTTTCGTGTCATATTTTTACGGCGCATTAAACAATTCAAATTTGAAATAGGATGTCTTGAACAAAATTTGTCAGGCTCTTCAGGCCCATATAATAATTTTGACGCGTTAATGGTCTTAGATGTTACACAACGTCCTTAAAAAGAAAACTATATATGTCAAGTTCTTACACCGTTCACCGCCTAGCGTAACGGTATACTCTTTTCTTAGCCAGGTTATAATTACTGTATTAAAATACAACTATTCTGCTATATTTTCAACTTGTACCATTTGTAGGCCAACTGCTGGCACATCTCTTGAAACGGCTAGACATAACCATTTATTTATAATTGTTTCTATTCTGTTTGCTATTACCATTAAAAAAAGTTAATGTATAAAAGAAGAACATCAAGTCAATATAATACAAGAGCATTATAAAATGGAATTAAATGCAAGAGAAGGGCGATTGGTTTATTTTAATTTATTTAACTGACTTTCTTAATTAAGCCTAGGAGTGTTAATTAAAAACAGATGGTCACAGGTGTTTGTATTTCCTTTCGGTGACAATGTTTACTCATAAAATATTGATTAGAAATTAATTTTCACTCGATAAACTATAACGGTTTGTGTTAGATTCACGAAATAAATTGAATACAATACCATGAATCAAGATAATAGGTTTACTAATGCAGTGAAACTATAAGTACATGGAAAAATAAATCTATTTTTATGAGTAAAAATCAAAATACTGTAACTCATGTTTCTTACAGAGTCTTGCAAGAAAAAGACCGAAAACAGAGATGAGGTCGTATATTGAGATATGTTGATCATTTTTAATAAGGTGCCAATGTCCGGAAACGATGCGTTTTCACACTATGACTAGTTAATTATGTCTCAAGATCAGTGTTAGTTCGAAAGATTTGAAGACTCATTACTTGACAACAACTCACAGGTACGGAACCTATGATACGTTGCTTCGCAAAAGAATGTGGATGCAGTACGACGAAACTGCTCACTTCGATACCAATGTGAGTAGACATTTGGATACAACGTATCCAGGTCGATGGATTGGCAGAGGGGGACCAGTCTTATGGCCTCCGATATCACCTGATCTTAACCCTCTCGACTATTTTTTGTGGGGCGACATGAAACAGTCTGTTTATCAGACTCCAATAGTGTCACTAGGGATCTTATAGTCCGAATCCACGCTGCTGAAGAAATAATCCAAACGAGGCCAGGCGTATATTTGAACGTGTGCGCCAATCACTACACCGCCGATGCACGCTCTGCAATGAGATGGGAGGTGGATATTTTGAAAACTTGATGTGACTCTGACAGTATTGTCAGGTGCTGGGTCTTGAAATCCAACTAACGGAACTCTTGATAAGTTAGTTACTCATAGTGTGAAAACGCATCATTTCTGGACGTTGGTGCCTTATTAAAAAAGATCAACATATTTCAATATACCATTTCACCTCCGTTGTCGGTGTGTTTTTGCAACACTCTGTTATTCAAGTACGGAACTTTTAATGATATCATGAAATTTAATTTACTGATGGAACAATTGAAGACTCATTGGAATAAGGATCAGTTCCAAATTGATTAAGTTTAAAAAATGTATTTTCTTAGATTCTGCATTTACTTCCTGAGACTTGAATATATCTGTTTTTATCTAATCTTAAATATTAGCCTATGGGATGAGCTACAGATCAGATCAATAACTTATAAAAACTTATTCAATATGCAGATTTACGTACTTTTTGTAAATAATCCGAATGTTTAATATAAAACACTCATTTTAATGAATATGTATTTCCAAAATTCAGCATAGGCCTACAAATAAGAGGAATTATGAAATTAGTCAAATGATGAACTATCCATCCATCCATAATAATTCTGCCCGAAGGCAGGTCCTTCACTGCAATCATAGCATTTTCATGCTATGCTTGCAGCTTTACTAGGGAATTGTAGGTGTGGTAGCTTCCCGTTGCTTTCCACACAGGTGAAGGATGATGATGATGATAATGATAAGGATGAGGATGATGGCCATATGATTTCGGGGACCGTTTGGGCCGTAAAATATTCCTGGCATTTGTCTTAAAGGTGAGGAATAACCTCACCCAAAAAAAAAACTGCCCCGACCGGGATTCGAACCCGGGCCCGCTGCGTGACAAGGCAGCATGCTACCTCGAGACCACAGCGGTGGGCTATGATGAAATACATGTTAACAAAAATTTTACGCATACATTCCAAGCATTTTATCAGCAAATGTCCAATTAAGGCTTGAGCTTTTATTATTTGTCGTTCTAGATACTTCTTACTTAGAAACTGGCATAATATGGGACATTTTCAAGCGAAACTTCTAGAATGAGAAATATGAAATTCTGCACATTAAAACAAACTAGACATAGGATAACGATTCTATACGATACTTTATCTTATTTCATTGGTCATCTCATGTATGAATGTCCATACATTGAAAGACATTGATAAATACTACATATACTGATACAAATATTTTTCTATATATTTTATATTTGATTTCATCAAAATTATTTTAAAGTTAATTTCTGTAATCACAGTGAGATATAATTTTCTCCCATAAGACACAAATAGAAAAAATACATGTTGTCACCCTAAATAATCCAATATTAAATTTAATTTGTGCCATTGTCTCTTCGAATTTGTGAAAATAGTAACATAAGTAATACAAAATAAGTTATTTCTATTAACATAATTTAAGTAATCCAACTATCTGCATTAAATGTATTTCTCTTGTAAAATAATGTGCTTAAATGTATAATATATGATTATATTTTCTTTCAGTATTTTATAATTATATATAGGGTATATTAAGTAATGGGTTTATTTAAGTTGTAAGTATAAAATGGCAAAACTATGATGCAATTTTCTTAGAAAAATATTTCTTATATTTATACATTTGTTGCGAAATAGTGATTTAAAATATTTTTTTCTGTATCAGAACTAACACTTCAGATACAGTGTGACCAATTGTGTTATTCTGCAATATACTGACCTCACCAACACGTGGCTAACGATAACGCACGCCATAATAAAAAAATATCTCAGAGTACAGCATATCTAACTGCATCGTATTTTGGTATAATGTTGACATATAAATCAAACAGTTGTAATAAATCACAAACCACAGTAATTAATGCTAAGTTTAAATGGTAATGACTATATTTAATATTGAAATAAAAAAAATCTGTATCAGTAGTAACTTCTAGTGGGCTAAATTTCACCAGGGCTGATATAGAACGCGGGAAAACGTATACAGTGAAACAGGTTGCAGCAACACTACAGAATTAGCCCCAGCTGGTGATTAAAAGAGCAACGTCCTCTCTATCAGGGTTAATTCAACAGTTACCATGGTAACACTGCCAATTCAAGAGACTAGCCACGGCCACAAATATAGCAACAGTTATACTGGATATCATTTCTTTGGAGCGAGCTGCAAATAACATCAATAGCACAGTACATAATACATCGTAATCTATGAGATTATAATAATACAATTATCTTATTGATGAGTCCTCTTTTCTTTGGGGGTTAAGACCCAGAAGGCCCAAAAGACGAGAAGGTTCTGGAAGATGATATACGTAGTTAATATGCGTCAGTATAATAAAAATATCATACAGGCCCTAAAATTTATATCCTCTGGATATTTAATAGTTTTAATCAGATAGAAAACCACTGGAGCATGATACACGTATGGAGAATTTGTCTTCATTTACTTAGATCCGGGAAGGACCAAAGTGTATAATAGTATATTACGATGCAAGGTTGGGAAGTGGTTTTTACACAAGCGAGGAAAATGTTAATTTCCGAGATTCTGTAAAACACTTCACAAACGTGCCTTGTACTTTATTTTTTGCGCGATGGTGTTTTCAAAATACCAATAATAAAAAAATATCATTTTGTTGGAAATATTTGCGTTCATTATAAACAATTGACTAACCCTAACGTTACCAGTGTGGGCAATGTTTATTACTTGAAACTACAGCAGGCCGTGGCACCAATCAGTGCTAAAATGGCGGAAAGTACGTATTTATTGTTTAACATTGTTTAAAATAAAGTTCAATTCATTTAAAATGCAGTGATTTAAAATGCAGTGATTTCTTTCGTATAATGTATATTAACACTATCTTTTGGATATATTTTTGTATATACATTGTACGTAGTATACATAGAGGGCAGTGGTTTTACTTCCCACACGTGGTTTGTATTCTGTAACATTGCAGTTATAGTTATTTAGGTTGACATCCCCGAAATGTAGGAAGTTGAACTTTCAATCATGGTCGACATTGCTGTAAGTACGAAAAACCGCACTATTGCGCATAAAAGGATATTATTTAATTCCATCAGATTTAATTCATAAAGTTGCATTGCAATGAACAGAGTGATGGAGAGTTCTTGATATATTGAAGATTGCGATGTTTTATACTATTCTTCAAAGCTATCATAGGTATATAGAACTATGAAGTAATGTCCAGAATATATTAATTTAGGACTCTGTTTGTATGTTGTTTTCTTATTCTCATGCTTATTAATTACTTTCTGTATATTATTAGCGGTCCTGGCAGTCGTTGCCCTACCCGAAAGTTCAATTCCCGTGTCATGGCCGGACGATAAACATATAAGTTACTTTTTTAGCATAAAATTAACTAATTAAGACGTAATTAGATATTCTTAAATAACTTCGCAAGGGGGCACGCCGTAGCGTAGTGGTTAAGGCACTGAGCTACAAGCCGGAGGGTCGAGGGTTCAAGTCCCGTTGGGGTCAGGATTTTTAAACTGACCCAAACCCTCTGGCGGCACTATGGCCCTGGGGTCGACTCAGCCTCTAACGGAAATGAGTACCAGACGCTTGTTTTGGGGGTAAAGGCGGCCGTCACGCAGGGCTGACAACCCGGCTGACATAAAGTGCCGATTGTCTAGAAAATGTGGGAGCCTTAACCTCCTACTACCCCAAGGGCCTCCTGAGGCCTGTTGTGGGATCACTTTACTTTACTTTACTAAATAACTTAACTCGCAAGAAAACTCGTCACTGACATCTGTTGTGGCTCAAGAAGCGTACATGATATCACATTGTTGTCGCGCGGAATATGTCGATATTGCAGATGACTACACAGCTGATATAAAAATATTCCTATAAGCCGATTGCAGCGCCAGCTACCGAGTCCAATTATGAATCCAAACCATACAGAGGCCCACTCAAACACACACACACAAATTTCGTCAAAATCGATCCAGTCGTTTAGAAAGTTTTTAATTTCGCGTTTCAAGTAAACCTCGACTTCTAATTGTCTAATTTCACTCATTTTTGGGTAATATCTACCTCGGTTTATTTTAATAGGATGTACTAAGTTTCGTTGTGAAACATAAAAAAATGTGACCGCTAGAGCGATTTTTAAGTTTTCACTTCAGGTGAACTCCTACACCTAATGGTTTTAGATGGTGTAATTGTGAATCTAAACATATACACAAAAAGAAATCGTCAAAATCGATCCAGTCGTTTAGGAGGAGTTCAGTGACAAAACGCACATACAGAAGAATTATATAATAAAGATAACTTTTTTGATGGTGGAATGTAATATTTAATATTTTGTAGAATGATTCCAGAGCGAAGTGTATGCTAATTGGAAATGTAGCATCCGGTAGAGATGGCAGGTTGCGATGTGCTTGTTGAATGACAGTGTTTTTGTTCAACACATGTATACTGTCACACGTTGCTATGTTATCTGACAGCTTCATTTACATAGGTCGTTTTCGTTTTCTTTTGTGTGTACCGTCCATCCTAACATCATACTTTATACTCTAAGTTATTCATCATAGAAAAGTTCTTTATTAACTGCATACAGGAGCTGTATCGCCTCGCTATGATGGTTGCCCAACGGCTCACTTTGTTTCCCCGCAACTGTTATATATAATTAAATACAACGATGCCACATGTCAAGCATTGTCACGCGGCACCTGCTATTATATAAACGGACAACCATCATAGTGAGGCGATCATCATCTTCATGGTAGGTCGTCGGCCTGTTCTACTCTCAGAATTCATCTTCCCATCAATTAAATCAGTTATGCCAAGAATATAATTTCAAAATATCAAAAAAAAAAAAAAAAAAAAAAAAAAATAATGGCAATTTTGGGGAAAACGATCATACAAGATTAAAAATCGTAATAGACAACACACCTCTAGAACAAGTAACAAATTTTAATTATTTGGGTTGTAATTTTATTATAAACACAAAAACTGAAAGAGTCATACATATGAAACTGTCGAAATTTCAAATGATATGCGGAACTATACATAAAACATTAAAGAATAAAACAAGAAGAGATACTAGATTGAAGTTTAAAATATTGGCAGTTCCTGCATTACTTTATGGGAGCGAAACTTGGGTAATGACCAAAAAATTGCAAAGTAGAATACAAAGCTCAGAAATTAACTTCCTTAGAAGAACAAAAGGCTGCACAAGATTGGATCGGACAAGGAATGAAGATATAAGAACAGAGTTAAATATATATCAATTGGATATATAGAGAGAATATAGAGAGAAATGGTTTACACATGTGGAAAGAATGAATGTAACAAGATTACCAAGAGCAGCATTCAACTACAAGCCAAGAGGTTCAAGGAATGTAGGAAGGCCAGTGAAAAGATGGACAGAACAACTGTGAGGCGGAACAGGCAATTTGCCTAGCCCATGAAGTGAAGAAGAAGAAGATTGTCTTCTAGAACGTCCCTCATCTCTATAACCTTGAGGTTGGTACAGCAGTGCTTGTTTTGTTAGCCTACAAGAGTCCATTCTTAAAATATGTTCATGCCATTTTTATTTATAGTTAGATTTAGATTAAAAATGTTTGAGTTCTTGCCTAATTGTTTCACTAGGAATGTGGTCTCTTAGAATATATCCTGCAACGTATCTGAGGAACTTCATCTCTGATGTTTCTAGTAATCTTCTGTCTCATCTATTCATGGCCCAATTCTCTGATCCATATGTCACAGTGGGAACTTCTTAAGTATTGTTTATTTTGTTTTTGTTTGTTGTGTTCTTTTAATAGTCCCTCACATACTTTGAAATTTATATAATGTGTCATGTATATCATTTTCACAATTGTAAAATATGTGACATCCTAAATATTTAAAAAACTCTGCACTTGTTCGATAATTTCATCGTTCAAAACTATTTTCGGTCGAACTGCATATCTTCCCCGCATATTAGTGAGGCGATAATATCAGTTATTGAGAAACATAATCTCGTACTTCTATGCTTATGAAGACGAGATGGTTCAAATATGAGGTTTTTTATTTAATTCTCAGGGCCATTTATAATGTGTTACATAATCTCAAATTAGGATTCTTCCTACCTGTCAAATAGGATGTCCATTGTACATGGTCTTCATTTTAAACGGCATCCCTAGTGCCTGGCAATCGCACGAATCTCGTATCCCAAATTAGCTACCCCATCGTAAAATGTGCGATACGAGCGAGTGAATGTTTTTGTAACGCATGGTACATTATATTTAACTTTCCATCCTACACTTGTGTCACTCAACATCCGCCAACCCACATTCCTTTCATGTTCGATGAGCTGTGGCATCAACACTACTTGTTTTTCTTCCTCTAGTTATGTTAGCTGTAGCCTACAGACTGAGTATCTCGAATATTTACTTTACATATCAAATGCATATAATAGTTATTGAATAAATATATATCTGAATTGATCAAAATCATATAAAAACTTATTAGATGTACTCTTTTTTGTATTTTTTTCTGGCTGCACTATCATGTACTAAACGTATCTGTTTTTTCTCCGTGTTCTGTTCCTTTCTATAGGTCTGAATCAACAGTAAGCATATGCAAGTCTTCGTGAGGTGTTAATCTAGCATTGTTTCTAACCTTACACACTTCTAATGAGGACAGATTGTCAATAGTATCTCAAGCTACTTGGGTTCAAGTCCCGGTGGGGTCAGGATTTTTAAACTGACCCAAACCTTCTGGCGGCACTATGGCCCTGGGGTTGACTCAGCCTCTAAGGGAAATGAGTACCAGACGCTTGTTCTGGGGGTAAAGGCGGCCGTCACGCAGGGCTGACAACCCGGCTGACATCAAATGCCGATTGTCCAGAAATAGTGGGAGCCTTAACCTCCTACTAGCCCAATGGCCTCCTGAGGCCTGTAGTGGGATTACTTTACTTTACTTTATCTCAAGCTACTTTACCTGTCTTAGTGACAGCAGACAAAGCTCCTGGGAAACTAGATGTGTTAATTACAATAGTGACAGAAAGACGAAACTGACAGATAAATGCAAGACACATAGGGAGGATTGTTTCTTCTCAGAGAAAGATCACTGAAACCAAACTTTTGGCTGTTGAGCTGAATATGTGTCTTGAGAATATAGTGTCAATGAATATAGTGCATAGGAAACTGCATCAACAAAATATACATGGGAGAGCTGGTATAACCAAACCATTGTAATGGAACATTGTAAGGACCACAAAACTTCCACTACCGAATAATGGAAACGTAATGTTGGTCCGATGAATCGACCTCACACTATTCACCAGCAGATGTGCTCATATATGACGAAAATAGTCTAACTTTGAAAGTCTATAAATATATTTTAAATCATCAAGCGTCGTAGCGTAGTGGTCAAGGCACTGCGCTACAAGCCGGAAGGTCGTGGGTTCGAGTCCTGCGGTCGACTCAGCCTCTAACGGAAATGAGTACCAGACGCTTGTTCTGGGGGTAAAAGGCGGCCGTCACGAAGGGCTGACAACCCGGCTGACATCAAGTGTCGATTGTATAGAAAAAGTGGGAGCCTTAACCTCCTACTACTCCAAGGGCCTCCTGAGGCCTGTAGTGTGATCACTTTACTAAGTCGAATAAATTCGGAGACATAGATTTCTGCAGAAGTGCATAGTCAAGAGTAAAAATAGTAATCAATAAACAGAACAGATAGCACACTTTAACCCTTAAATTGGGAAAACACAAATTTCTTCTGTTAGTTATTTGAATGTGGCGGACCGGAGTGAAAACGGAATCTTGTGTAACTGTTATTATTATGTATATTGTATAATTAGACACGTATTTAAGTGGTTTCTTTTTATTCGTTTTCTTCTGATTTATTAAAAATATTAGAGTAATTAAATCAATTGGTGTATCCAAAACGATACATTACGAATTTAAGAATTAACTATCTTGGTTCAGATATAACATATAACTATATACATAATAAATAAAATCGATATCAAATAATGTGCGCACCATAAGAAGAACCCTCCGAAAGACTCGAAGAGAAACTCAGCTCAGGTTTTATAAAATTATGTTTGTTTCTCTTCTTTTATATGGATCTGAATCTTGGGTACGGTACTTACAAAGAAGATATCTCACACATTCAAGCCACTGAAATGAAATTTTTAAGATCCGTAAAATGATGTAAACGCATGGATAGATTAGGCCTACATAATGAGTCAATAAGAAATTAACTGGAGATATTTTCAATATTCGATAAACTAGAAGAGCACAAATACCGATAGAAGGAACATTTAGACAGAATGAACTATACAAGATTGCCCAAAACGATCAATGCCTATAAACCGTATGGGAAAGATTGTTGGGAAGGCAGGAAACAATGGATTTGAGACCGGAACAGGTCGCATTGACCTAATCTTGGAAAGGAAGAAGAAGAAAGAAAGAAAGAAAGAAGAAAGAAGTGCGTAGATTGGATTGGATGGGCCATGTTTTGAGAATGGAAAACACAAAGATAGTCAAAAACATTTTGAATGTTAATATTATTCGTTTTTAAACATCTTAATGATGGACAAATTATAGGTCTATTTGAAAAGAAAAATATACGCCTAGACTGGGGTTTGAACCCAGAACCTTCTTTATTCGAATAATATTAATATTGAAAGAAGCACTACTGGCTTTGTAAGTAATGTTTAAATTCCCAATAAAAATTCTTCTTAATAAAGAAGCCGCCATTTGCAAAAATCGTAGCAACGGCTCGTAGCATTTGGGGTTAGGGAATGAACTATGTATAAGAGAAAAAGAAGTATTTTTGGATGAGAAACCAGAAGGAAGGAGAAAGGGAGGAAGACAAAGGTTGCGATGGATGTATGATATGGAGGCGGACTGGTGGGAATTAAGAGACAGAGAAATAAGGCATTAGATAGACAAGAATGAGTATTTTTCTTAAAGGAAGCCAAGGTCAAACTGAAAGGACTGTAGTGCTAAGAAATAAGTAGTAGTTTCCAGTAGAGTACGTTATCTTCCATGGTGATAATGCTCACCTTCACACATTTGAAATTGCCAAGATTGGTTTGATGAGCACGACAACGAAATTATACATCTTTCCAATCTTACGGAATTGGATCAGTTTCATTTTAAAGAATGATGTAAAATTCATTGACTACCACCCACGATTTATATGTCCAATCACAGGAAGATGCTTTCTGATATCAACGCTAATGGTGGTCCTATGCCGCATGATACGGGTGTTCATATTATTTTGTATATACCACATATCTTACAATCGAACTATTTAGAACGAAGCACAGTGTTCGTAATTGTCAATTATGAACACCTCGGACTTTTAAACAGAGATTTAAAAAATATTTCAGATATAGTTTGAAAAGAAAAAAAAGGCATTTAAATCGCACTGCTTCTACTGGATGATAGTGACAGTATCAGCAATTTAGTGATAGTTCATGGTTACATTGATATTTTCCTATGTAACTTTCTCATATACATTCTTTATTCGTTTCATAAAAACAATTGAAATATATGAAATATAATTTTATTCGTTATAATTTTGAGGGAAAACATCCAGTAGGTAGGCCACGAATGAAGAGATTATCAGCTCAGGATAGAACGTATGGAGAACTTATGTTCCGCGCGCCCATAAATATCAGGGTTCAATAATGCAGTGAATTAGTGACTTACTATAATTTTGTAGATAACATTACGTTTTCAGGTACTGAAAACTAGACTACCTCCATAGGCTCCCTACTTAAAACTATCGGTCATCTAATATTGTTATAATATTCATTAAGCTTAATTTATTCCTTTCCACAAATATTCACAATTAATATACAAAATGGAAAATAGTGTTCTGATAATTGAAGAGTTAATAAACAAATATATATTTTAATAATAATAATAATAATAATAATAATAATAATAATAAATATAATAATAAGTAAAATTTCTCTGGAACTTTGCATCTTTAAAGAAATGTAAACACTTTATGTTAAAGGTTAACAATAATAATAACAATAATAATAATAATAATAATAATAAATATAATAGAAAGTAAAATTTCTCTGGAACTTTGCATCTTTAAAGAAATGTAAACACTTTATGTTAAAGGTTAACAATAATAATAACAATAATAATAATAATAAATATAATAGAAAGTAAAATTTCTCTGGAACTTTGCATCTTTAAAGAAATGTAAACACTTTATGTTAAAGGTTAACAATAATAATAACAATAATAATAATAATAATAATAATAATAATAATAAATATAATTAGAAAAGTAAAAATTTCTCCCCCGGAACTTTGCTTTCTTTTTAAAGGAAATGGTAAACTGACTTTATGTTAAAAGTTAACAACAATACTAATAATAATAATAATAATAATAATAATAATAATATAATAATAATAATAAATATAATAATAATAAGTAGCATTTCTCTGAAACTTTCCTTCTGTAAAGAAATGTAAATACTTTATGTTAAATGTATAACTGTAGGCTTTCACGGCCGGCGTCTTGATCCCTATTAGGTTCGTATTCCGGGCATATAGGCCGTGGTCCAGTCGTTCTTCTACTCGACGTTTCGTCTACTGCTGCGGTAGACATCTTCAGGAGATACTGCGTGCTCTCTGTGAACTCCTCAACAGTCGGCTGCAGACTGGCTGGTCGTTGGAAACTCCCTCCCTATTTATAGGCACGCCCCTGGTGGAGAGGCGGTTTTCTGCGCGGTCCGTGTTGCGTGCTGTTTTGTCCAAGCTGTCGCTAGCAGAAGTCATAGGCTTCGTTGTCGTATTGTGCAGTGCCGGGATCCAGATTTTGTTTATCTTCATGGTTTCTTCTTTTTTGTTAAAGGAATTTTTGTGTTTATATATTTCAATGGCTTCTCTGTACAGTCTGGTGTAATAATGTGATGTTTGGGACAATACCTGTGTTTCTTCGAATCTTATTATATGTTCTTGGTTGTTCATCCAGTGTTCCGCTACGGCTGATTTTTTTTTTTTTTTTTTTTTTGTTTTAGTCTGCAATGCCTCTTGTGTTCTTGCAATCTTGTGGTAACCATTCTTTTTGTTGTGCCGATATAAACCTGTCCACAACTGCAAGGGATGCGATATATACCGGCAGTACTTAACGGATCTCTTGTATCTTTGGCTGGGCGCAGTATATTGCTGATTTTTTGTGTTGGCTTGTAGGTTGTAGATATGTTATATTTATTTAATATTCGACCAATTCTCTCCGTTATTGTCTTGATATATGGTAGGTACACCTTACCCTTTGCCTCCTCCTTGTTCCCGTTTTCGGATTTGTATTTATTGGGATTTATGGCTCGGCGAAAATCTGTTTTGCTGTATCCATTGGATTGAAACGCTGCTTGGAGATGATTAATTTCTTCTTGTAGATACTGTGGTTCCGAAATCCTTTTGGCTCGTTCCACCAGGGTTTTAATTATTCCGCGTTTTTTGTCTGGGATGATGGTTGGACCGCTTATGTAGATATCTGTCTGTGTGAGTCTTTTTCCTGTATACCTTGTGTCCAAGTGTCATGTCTTGGTTTCGAATTACTAAAACATCCAAAAACGGTAGACTGTTGTTCTCTTCTCTTTCCATGGTGAATTGGATGCTGGGACAAATACCATTTAAATGTTGCCTGAAGTTATCAAGTTCTTCTTCACCATGCTCCCAAATGACGAATGTGTCGTCCACATATCTCAGCCAAACTGAAGGTCTTAATGTAGCATTCTCCAAGGCCAGTTTTTCAAATTGTTCCATGTAAAAATTGGCTATTACGGGAGTGAGGAAATAAGGGGCGAAGTGTCTCGCATTCTCCGTAAAAACCAAACCACCGGTGAGTAATTTATCACGAAAAGAAAAAGTAGCTTTACATAATCTAAACGAAGACAAAGACATCATCGTTCTTCCTGCAGATAAAGGAAATGCCACCGTCATCATGGAAACAGAACAATACAACCAGAAAATACAACAGCTTTTAGATCCAGAGACATACAAGATTCTTAAAACTGATCCTACAGCAAGAGTTCTACGTAAATCCAATAAACTTATCAAGAGCTCCACACTTGATGAAGACACTAAACGAGGATTGTACAAATCAGAAGCACTGCCACCAAGATTGTATGGATTACCAAAGATACACAAGGAAGGAACACCACTCAGACCGATTGTTTCGGCCATTGGATCACCTACATATGAACTCGCCAAGTTTCTCGCCTCACTATTGAAACCGTATATTGGAAAAACTGACACGTTTGTAAAAGACTCCACTCACTTCATAGAAAAAATAGACGCTCTGAAACTCAAGCCAAACGATAAAATAATAAGCTTCGATGTGGTTTCTTATTTACTAAGATACCTATCCCAGACACTATGACATACTTGCAAGAACTCTTTCCCCCAGACATAGTAGCGCTGTATAACATATGCCTCACAGAAACGTATTTCCAATGGGGAGGAATATTCTACGAGCAAATAGATGGCGTGGCCATGGGAAGTCCATTAAGCCCCGTAATAGCCAATTTTTACATGGAACAATTTGAAAAAACAGGCCTTGGAGAATGCTACATTAAGACCTTCAGTTTGGCTGAGATATGTGGACGACACATTCGTCATTTGGGAGCATGGTGAAGAAGAACTTGATAACTTCAGGCAACATTTAAATGGTATTTGTCCCAGCATCCAATTCACCATGGAAAGAGAAGAGAACAACAGTCTACCGTTTTTGGATGTTTTAGTAATTCGAAACCAAGACATGACACTTGGACACAAGGTATACAGGAAAAAGACTCACACAGACAGATATCTACATAAGCGGTCCAACCATCATCCCAGACAAAAACGCGGAATAATTAAAACCCTGGTGGAACGAGCCAAAAGGATTTCGGAACCACAGTATCTACAAGAAGAAATTAATCATCTCCAAGCAGCGTTTCAATCCAATGGATACAGCAAAACAGATTTTCGCCGAGCCATAAATCCCAATAAATACAAATCCGAAAACGGGAACAAGGAGGAGGCAAAGGGTAAGGTGTATACCATATATCAAGACAATAACGGAGAGAATTGGTCGAATATTAAATAAATATAACATATCTACAACCTACAAGCCAACACAAAAAATCAGCAATATACTGCGCCCAGCCAAAGATACAAGAGATCCGTTAAGTACTGCCGGTATATATCGCATCCCTTGCAGTTGTGGACAGGTTTATATCGGCACAACAAAAAGAATGGTTACCACAAGATTGCAAGAACACAAGAGGCATTGCAGACTAAAACAAAAAAAAAAAAAAAAAAAAATCAGCCGTAGCGGAACACTGGATGAACAACCAAGAACATACTTATAATAAGATTCGAAGAAACACAGGTATTGTCCCAAACATCACATTATTACACCAGACTGTACAGAGAAGCCATTGAAATATATAAACACAAAAATTCCTTTAACAAAAAAGAAGAAACCATGAAGATAAACAAAATCTGGATCCCGGCACTGCACAATACGACAACGAAGCCTATGACTTCTGCTAGCGACAGCTTGGACAAAACAGCACGCAACACGGACCGCGCAGAAAACCGCCTCTCCACCAGGGGCGTGCCTATAAATAGGGAGGGAGTTTCCAACGACCAGCCAGTCTGCAGCCGACTGTTGAGGAGTTCACAGAGAGCACGCAGTATCTCCTGAAGATGTCTACCGCAGCAGTAGACGAAACGTCGAGTAGAAGAACGACTGGACCACGGCCTATATGCCCGGAAGACGAACCTAATAGTTTATGTTAAATGTTAATAACAATAAATAGAATAATTTTAACAAACAAGCTGTACGAAAGAAAAATTACTGAAAATTTTGCTATATTATCAGAAAATTGGTATATACCTATTATTATTTGGTTTTATTTAAAATCTGACGAACGAAGAATTTAACCCATTCAAATGAAATTTTTGAGACAATGTGAAGCAGGAATAACTAATTGAAATAGTATTAAAATTAAATTACCAATCAGCAAAAGAGCAAGCAATATATGTTGCATATGTTAAAACAGGGAGAAAATGGAAAGGCCATGCAAAAATAATGTTCAGAGGTTAGATTACCATCATCACTTCATCTTAGACCAAAGGGATCAGATCAGTTGGAAGAGTCAGGATCACATTGATATAGATCTGCATTTTTAAGTTTTTTGTTTCAGAACAGAGAAGTTGATTTTGGAACATCAAATATGAGGACGATGATGATGATAAAGAGCACTTTATAAGTTAAAAGACTGTTTTTTTAAACAAATAAGTGTGAAACTGTTAAAACATAAAAATACAACCATCTTGTAATTCAAGTGTCTTTTCCGAAAGGAATACATTTAAAAATTTACATTCTATGTAAAAGACAAAATAACAGCTCCTGGCTTCTTCAAGCAAAAAGAAAACTTATTTCACGAGAATTCATTATACGGAATACACAATTTCGATATAAGGGTGATGCAATTACATCTATTGAATTAATGTATTGTTTCAAAAAGAGCTTTCAAAATGCAGATGTCTCTTTCTCTCTCTTTTCTGAAAATCATGGCTGAGCAAACTTGTAAAAGTAACATGTTATCAGAGAAATAAAAGTAAAGTTATTTATAGTTATTCATACTATTCGGCCAGTGAATTGAATTTTTAATTCAACATTACAACCTACTCTGTTGTTATTCTTTTCCTCTATTTGCATTTTCCCGTTCGCCATTGGAGAGTAGTGGGGAAAATTCCGCCATTTGTATTATAACCATTTTTTTGGGGATTTAACACTTGAAACTTTTTTTATATTTCCCAACGAAAATAAACTTTGAATTTACAATTCGTTAATCCACCTGGTTGAAATTACTTGTTTTTCTCATTATTTGCAAAATATTACTCTAGGCTAATTGAAAATGTTCATACCGCGATCCATTTAAGCTTTCATAATTGTATTCAAACTATTTTCCATATTTTGTTATTGTTAAATAACAATAATAATAATAATATAATAATTATAATGGTAATAAAAGATTCCGGGCTATGTGGCCGTGGTCTATAACTGGCGTTTCTTCCAGACGTTTCTCCCTCAACTGCGGATGGCATCTTCAGTGGCGAGCGCTTCCAGCTGTTGTTTCCCTGTCTACGACAGCTGGAAGCGCTCGCCACTGAATATGCCATCCGCAGTTGAGGGAGAAACGTCTGGAAGAAACGCCAGTTATAGACCACGGCCACATAGCCCGGAATCTTTTATTACCATGATTACCGGCCGTGAAAGCCTGCATTCCACTAATGATAATAATGTTAACAATATACAGGGTGATTACAAATGATTGGAGCGATTTCATGATTTTATGGTAGCTGTAGTATTCGACATATTTTCACGAACTTTTACAGATACATAGAGCAACTTCCCAGCTTTTTTTTGAGATGTTACAGGTGCTCCATATGCTCCCCCTTGGTGATTCTGCAGATATCAAGTCTGTAATCAAGTTCGTCCCATACTCGACGTAACATGTCCCTATTAATTTGTTCAAAGGCATTGATTATGCGAGCTCGCAGTTCTGGTAAGTCTACTGGTAAAGGAGGCACAAACACTGAATCTTTCACATACCCCCAAACAAAAAAATCGCACGGCGTCAAATCGGGGGAGCGTGGAGGCCATGACAACAATTTCTGATCATTCTCTCCACTGCGACCGATCCATCGGTTTGGCAATCTCATGTTTAAAAATTCACGAACATCGTGATGGAAGTGTGGTGGAGCACCATCCTGCTGGTAGATGAAGGTCTCACTGTCGGTCGTCAGCTGCGGCATGAGCCAATTTTCCAGCATGTCCAGGTACACGTGTCCTGTAACGTTCTGCTCGCAGAAGAAAAAAGGGCCATAAACTTTGAACTGAGAAACCGCACAGAACACACTAACTTTTGGGGAGTCGCGAATGTGCTGCACAATAACGCGGGGATTTTCTGTGCCCCAGATTCGCACATTGTGTTTGTTCACTTTGCCATTCACAAAGAATGTTGCTTCGTCACTGAAGACAAGTTTCTCACAAAAACCATCCTCATCCATAAACTGCTGCATTTGTGTACAAAATTCAAACCGACTCACTTTGTCAATGGGCGTAAGGGCTTGTAGAAATTGCAAGTGGTAAGGTTTATGCTTCAATCTTTTCCGCAAGATCTTCCAAACGGTCGGTTGTGGAATGTTCAGCTCTCTGCTCGCTTTTCGTGTTGATTTCTGTGGGCTACGTGTGAAACTCATCCGCACACTCTCAACCTTTTCTTCACTCACTGAAGGACGACCCGTTGATTTCCTTTTACAGAGGCATCCTGTAGCTTTAAATTGCGCATACCATCGCCGAATGGAGTTGGCACTCGGTGCATCTTTCTCGAACTTCGTTCTGAAGTGTCGTTGCACAGTTATCACAGATTGAGTTGAATGAAATTCAAGCACAGCATATGCTTTCTCCTCGCCTGTCGCCATCTTTGATAACTGCTGCGCTCTCTCGGTTTAAAGCTGAAACACGGCTGCGAGAGAAAACAAAAAAAAACCTTATGAGTTTTTATACATAACTTTAAAGTTCTGTGAAGATATGTCAAATAAGATCGCTACAATAAAATCATGAAATCGCTCCAATCATTTGTAATCACCGTGTATAGACCATCGGTTGATTAATGTCTTTGACATCGTCTGGTTCCTAATAGCCAATAATAATAATAATAATAACATATAAAAAGTATCACTTTTATATTAATATTTTTTTTTAAAAAATGCTACAAAACAAATTTAAAAAAAAAGAGAGAAAAGCACACACGCGCGCTCGCGCTCGCATACCCCCCCCCCAACCCTGCAGACGTCAAATGTACTATCAGGCTATTTAACTTATTAAGACTACTTATTATGTAATATAGGTTGAAGATAGGAAATAAAGATCATACTGAGATTCTTATTATGATAATACATATTTCCTTATTAATCTCCAATTTTCGCATCCTCATTTTCCTTACTGTACCCAAAAATTTGCATTTTTTCACTTAATTATTACTTACAAGCAGTAAAGATATATTATCACTAAATGCAAAACTTACAAAAAATATAGTCCTAATTTAAGTATTCTGGCAGTGTCATTAAAAATTTCACGATACCCATCACGTATTATATATATATATATATATATATATATATATCTATATGCTAGGCCTATATGCTAGCTGGCCTGGCGAACGTCGTATCGCCTTTAAATATTTTTACGTTAATTTTTCCGATGTTTTAATAGTTATCTGCTATTCGGGGCGGAAACAAATCCAACAAATCAAATATCATAAAAATCGGTCCAGCCGTTCTTGAGCTATAAATAGTGTAACTAATCCGACTTTGTTTTATTTATATATCTTATATATATATATATATATATATATATAGAAGTCCCGGCCACGCATTGCTGTGGCTAAGGTATACGTTAAATTATGTTGTAGTAAACTAAGTGAGAAATCTAAATCAGAAAGTTTTTTACACAATTTTTTAGTTCTGGTACGTTAACTTTCACCAGGTATAAATATGGGTGGTGGTTTATGTGGAAGTGGTTTTGTTGACTGAGATGAATTTATGTTGTCTGCATTCTCAGTATCATCCATAAGTGTATCATAAGGATTATATACATTTATTGATGGAATATTTTGAGGAGGCTTGCTGATTTCATTATACTTTCGTTTTTTTCTACGAACTTGTTGCCAGTTTGGATTCTCATCATCATCAAGAAGTCTCTGTATAGTAATATCATCTTGTGATATATATTATAGTCATCTTGTTTTTCATTTAATTGAGGCATGGAGATTGTTTCTGTAATATTAGGTAAGATTTATGTCACATAGGTCTATACCAATTTGCGGAAATTCACTTGATATCTTATCATTCATGATCTCTAGAACTGATTCGCCATATTGTTCAATGTCTCTTCTCGGTCCAGTTAAATTTAAATTAAGTTGCTGTCTTTCAGCCAGATTACTTAAAACTAATACACATGAAATTAATATTATTATCAATATATTGAAAATAAAATAAATACTGACGCACTTAAATTATGAAATAATCAATATTTGTAATTCAATTGAAATTCGCGGTTGCAACAAAAAGCACAGCCACCTGATTAAATAATAAACCAATTACCTTACACCGTCATCTGTTAGAATCGTATGGAACTCACAAATAATTATAACTCTTCGTTAAATAATAAACAAATAATTAGCAATAAAAATAATGCGACTATAAATTTAGTTATAAACAACCATAGGTCTCAAGTTGGATCGAACAGTACACAGTGTACAAAATTTTATTAAAATCGGTTCAGTAGTTTAAGATTCCATTGCGGACAAACAACGTGACACGTAATTTATATATATATATAACGTATTAATCAAAAAGTCCTGATAATTTTAATGGCTCTGCCAGAATACTTGAATTAGGTGTATATTTTTTTGTAAGTTTTACATTTAGTGATAATATATTTTTACTTCTTATAAGTAATAAATATTATTTAAACACCGGTATGACATTCTTTTTTTATAATTTTTATATTATAAACTCAATGCATGAGCTGTATTATATCATTATTTAATATGGTAAATTATTCTGTAAACCCAATTATCTCGGTTGGTCCCAGTGGACTAATGTTTACCATCTTCTCGTGAGGTACTAAGATTCGCAGGTTCAAACTCGGCCGGAGATTTTTTTTCAGGGTGTAAAAAATCTTGATGAGTTTCTTCGGAAGAGTAATCAGATGATGGGTATCGTATCGCAGATTTATGGCACGGAAAAGAATATCAAGCCTAAATTAAGATGTCTGAGATAAATTCATCGGCTATATAAATCCCAGATTTGAATTCCGGCGCTAATGATGTCAGATGTTAGAAGAGGTCGTTAAATATAAATATTGCTACCCAATCTCAACTATTTGTCCTGTATAAAATAGCAGCACAGATGGACCAATAACCATAGTTTTTTAATCTTTGAATATCTGTCGAGTTCCCATCCTGACCAGAAATTTACTACAGCCAGTGTGACTTCTGTTACAATTGCTCCGCTTCCTTTTGGCATCGATTGAACGGCAAAAGTGCGAGATTGAAATTTTGCGCGAGTTTATTGAGTGTACTGCCCACACAATTCTTGTAAAGCACGGCCACCCGGATCTGTGGAATGTCAAGTGCTTTCGGAATCTCAGTCACGCGAACTGTGTGAACTTCTTGGAATCACAGATTGGTTATATAGCATATATCGGCGTTCCTACTTCCTACAAAAGTGTGTTGAACAATTTTGTAGCAGCAGACCAGAATGTTTATGTGAGTTTTTTTTTTAATAATATCCAACTTCGCTATTAAATTGCAAACTAGTGTATAGATGAAAACCACTTTTAAACTAAATTATATTCATTTGAGCCATGTTGTTAAATTTGTTCACCGCAGCTGTGGTCTACTGGTTAGACATGTTGAAACCAATTGGCAATTCAGTGGTTGATATGATTTATTCATAGGGCGTTTCATCCCTATAAAGGATGATTCGTCATTTTAGATGAAAACATGAGTTTATTCTTTCGTATAAAAAGTTCAAAATCTCATCATTAAAGGATTCGTGACGAGCTTTTGAATTTTTTGGAATGAACATTTAAGACTTATTCGGCCGCGATGGGCTAGTGTTTATGTCCCTTGCCTCTAGTTCCGAGGATCGCGGGTCCAAACCCGGCTGGGGTCGATGGATTTTTAGGATGAAAAATCCGTGGGACAAGTCCTTCGGGAGGTACTTTAAGCCATGGGTCCCGAGTCTGAAGATTTTATGCCTCGTAAAAGAATCTCAAGCCTGAATAAAGAGGCTTCTGTGCAAAATTTACCGACCGTTATCCATCAAAGTAATAGTTTATTTGCCTGCTAGGGGTCTTATTGAGGCGATATGCCGACCACATATCACTGTTGACATCTTTAGGCAAGTAAGTGTAACTAAATTAGATTGGTTAAAATACTCCCATTGGGGAGCGCCCTAATCTCCATACGGGAAGGACAGGGTATATAGATAGAACATTTAAGACTTGAATCTCGGAAGTTAATTTTCTCGTAACCTATGTTCTAATCATAGCTTTGTAGGTTTCTAATTTTCCATGTTATTCAGAGGTAAGGATAATCTATTATGGAGAATGATGGAACATCAAATAAAGAAATAGCAAAAATGATTAATAATGGAAGAAAAACCATAGGAATGTTAAAATCTATACTATAGAGTAAAAACATCATTAACAGACAAAACAACTAATTTAAAGTCCATGCTAGAAAGTGTAATGTTATATAGATCGGAAGATTGGACAATGACACAACAACATTTCAATAGAATAACTTCAGTTGAAATGGATTTTTGGAGAAGAGCTGCCAGAAAATCTCGACTGGAAAAAATTATAAATACAGAAATTAGGAAATGGATGAATGCAGAAAGAAATATAATGGATGAGATTGAACACAGAAGGCTAAAGTGGTATGGACACGTAGGAAGAATGCAGGATGGCAGGCTACCAAAGGCCGTCTATGCATGGAAATTGAAAGAAGGAACAGAAAAGGAAGACCAAGAACAAACTGAAACAACATTCAAAATTCAATGAGAAAATTTGGTGTAACAGATGAAGACACAGAGGACAGAGAACTTTAATTAAGGGGAATTGTGAATGTTTGTTGCAAACTGATAGTCTGTAAGTTTTTAATTCATGTTAATTACAAAATTGGTTGGAGAAAACCCTCAAGATGAGGAAAATTCTCAAAATTATTGAAATTATATTGGATATTAAACTTTAATATGAACAATGATTACATTCAATTTAACCTAATTAGGATATCATACTGTATTAACTGTTTGATATGGAATACTTCGGCAAATCCAACTTGGCCGTTTCAATATAATTGTCAATGGGCTATATCAACTTTGAGTTATTAACGCCTCACTATGATGGTTGTCCGTTTATATAAAAGCGGGTGCCGCGACAATGCTTGACAATGATTAACGTGCGGAATTATTAAAGTGGTGGTAATCGGCATCTTTGTACCTAATTATATATAACAGCTGCGGGAAAACAAAGCGAGCCGCTGGACAACCATCATAGTGAGGCGATAATATGAAACAGTACCGGAAATGATCTTGAAGATGATTTCCGGGCTGTAGGCCTTCGTCTTGAGGCTTGAAGTTCCCCGACGTTTCGCAGAGACTGCGACTGGCATCAAGAGGAACTTCAAGCTTCAAGACCACGGCCTACATCCCGGAAAACTTCAAGATCATCATAGCAACTCCGGCCGTGAAAGCCTAAGTCAAAACAGTACCGGAAATATTTGCAATTTAAAATCCATCTAAAGGATATTTGCAATAAACTTAGTTCAGCAAATCAAACCAAACTTAATGTTACACTATATTGACTAACCACAATAGAAGATATAGAAAGGCACAACTGTCATTATCATGCCTCTGTGAATTCATTAAAGTCATATGATTTAAATTAAGATAGAAAACAAATTATACAAAAATTCAAACTTGACCTGACCTACTATATACATTAGAAATCAATTGGTAGAATATTAGTGCAATATATACAGGGTGTATCTAAATTCCCATTACACACTTTGAGGACGTATAGTGGATACCAAGACGGTTACGTTTATCACAGGAACTCATGTCCGGAAATGTACCACTTCCCCACTACACGCACGCAAAAACCACAACACGCGTTTAATTCTCCCGCATTTTCGGTGACTATTTAACTCATGCGACAAATGCTAGTCAATGACCAATCACGTTTCAATGAATTTTGTTTTACAACCAATGACAGTCGTGTTTCACCTCGCTCTTTATCGATTTCTCTTTACCAGCTCCTGCTTTTGTGATAAAGAAAGCTCCTCCTTTTTAATGTTCTGAACAGGACATAACATTATTTTTCTCCAACAAATACATTGAATATAGCAAATAATGAACATATTCCTTGATTTGACTGAGTTGTTTACTAAAAAAATAAACGAATAACCCGTAATGTTGATTATGATATATAGTTTGATGTGTTTCATTATTTCTCCACTTGGGTACATTCTTACAATATTGCGATCTTATTTGGCAATAAATAATATGATCTAGTTGCAGTGAATGAACATAACCTCACATTTCTGATTTGTTTTCAAACATCGCATTAAATACATAAATATTTTAAAATAACTATAGTTAAACAATGATTTGTGAGTAAACAGCTTAATTTTATTCGTAAAATAGTCCTAAACAAATGCCACTCTTGATTTCCAAATTCTCTCACCCCGCTAGACTAATACGTGTGGGGTCACATTAAATATCTGATTTACGAGATCCCTGTGACATCCGAGGACGACATAATGACACCGGTTATGGCTGCGGCGGATGTTGCAGGACAAAGGATTGGTGATCGTGTGTAGCAGAACATGGTACGGAAGTACCGCATCTGTGTTGACGTAGGTGGTCATCACATTGAGTACTTCTTGTGGACCCAGACGACAAGCAGCAGACGTCAGAAAGAGGAACGTGTGTTCTGGAATTTTGCGTGTAGCGTGAAAACAGTACGTTTCAGGACACGAGTTTTTGTGCTAAACGTGACCGTCTGGGTCCCCACTACATTCTCAAAGTTTGTACATCCTTAATTTGGTTACACCCTTAATTTAGTTACACCCTTAATTTAGTTACATCCTTAATTTAGTTACACCCTTAATTTAGTTACACCCTTAATTTAGTTACACCCTTAATTTAGTTACATCCTTAATTTAGTTACACCCTTAATTTAGTTACATCCTTAATTTAGTTACACCCTTAATTTAGTTACACCCTTAATTTAGTTACATCCTTAATTTAGTTACACCCTTAATTTAGTTACATCTTTAATTTAATAATCCCACGTAATTAAATGTTTATCGATAAACTGATTTTTCTCTTAAATTGTGTTAATTTTACAAATGTCTACTTTGTGAAATTGTTTCACATCCTTGTTTAATTGTAGTTTTATTTGCGAATATTAACAAAGAATAATATAATTTTGTAAAAAGTAAAAGTAAAGTGATCCCACAACAGGCCTCAGGAGGCCCTTGGGGTAGTAGGAGGTTAAGGCTCCCACTTTTTCTAGACAATCGGCACTTTATGTCAGCCGGGTTGTCAGCCCTGCGTGACGGCCGTCTTTACCCCAGAACAAGCGTCTGGTACTCATTTCAGTTAGAGGCTGAGTCGACCCCAGGGCCATAGTGCCGCCAGAGGGTTTGGGTCAGTTTAAAAATCCTGACCCCAACGGGACTTGAACCCTCGACCCTCCGGCTTGTAGCTCAGTGCCTTAACCACTACACTACGGCTTGCCCCAATATAATTTTGTTGTGAACTAAATTGTCGGGGATTCTTTACACGAGACGCGAAAAATGTTCCAGTCATACAGCATGCGCATGCGTCAACAAATGCGAAGCGGTTTGCACTATGGAATCACGGAATGAAGCCAATATATACACGATATTTAACGAACTTAAATGCTGACCTAACGCAAATTAAGTACTCTAACCTGTGAAAGACAAATCTAAAAGCTTACCTAACGCAGTTTAAGTACTCTAACCTGAGAAAAACAAATCTAAAACTACCCACTCTAACCTGTGAAAGAATGCAACACCCAACAATAAATAGTAAGTTCTGAAATTCTGATGTATGTATGCAGTTAAATAGTACATACTCTATGTTGGCTGCACCGGAACATGACTTTGTTTTTGTTTAGAATATTCGTTAAAATCAATATAGCTGCCATGTCTTCATGCTACGTACGTAGTTAAATGTCATAAAAATATATTGAAATAATCGTTAGAAAAATGTAAAAATCATTGTAAATGGTGGAAAATAATATGAAAATGAAACCCTAAGAATAAAATTTGACAGGAGTTTATGGAGGAATGAAAAAAGTTGCGTCACACCTTGTAAAGAATAGCCAAATCGTCTTATAAAAAACTTACATTCAACCGTATAATTAATTCAGAATACCGGATAAATTTTTGTGGATCCCAATAATTGTTTTCTAAACTATAAGATTAAATTTGGACAGTAAGCTTATTTTTTTCCTCATGCAATATTGCATTGTATTTCTTAATCTTGTCTCATATTGGATGTAATGTACGGACAATATTAGTTAAGGAAACTATTGCCAAGTAGGGTCTTATGATTACCAATGAGATATGAAGTATATAGACCAGTGTTGATATAAACATGTTTGTTCTAGAATTGAGGGGCTCAGTGGAATAAGGGCCCATCCCAACCAATGGTTGATTTTTAGTTATTTGCAGATTATGTATCCTCTGGTCATCTTCTGTTAATCTTTAGAAGTTCATAATTCTAACTTTGCTCAAAAGATGGTAAATGTGACTTTATGTGTAAGAAAAATTTCTGACTTCTTCACGCGCGCGGGAAATAAAGGCCCATCCCAACTGCTGACACGTGACCGTATATTGTCCGCTACTCTGTGGTCCGCTGCAATACTGGCTAGCATTGCCGGCAAATATCAGTAGATGCAGAATGGCTAATGCGGTAGGTTCTTGTACGAATGGAAATAGTGTAATAAAATCTAAGACAAGAGTAATTGAGATAAATGCAGAAGATTTAAAAAAATTGGATAACTTAGATAAAATGTTCACAAAGAGAAATGTGACGCTGGAAAGCGTAAGGTAGACATCAGAAAAGCATCTGAGTTTCCTTTTGTGGAAAATAGACATTTAATGTACGTATAATCCGGTTTCGGTGACTTGGCTTTAGAGGAAGTAATAAGCCTTAAAAAAAAAGGGAAAGGAAAGTGTCGTGTATTGCGATATGTAATATTCACAACAAAATATCCTAATGGTAGGATGATAAAGAAGACAACATGACTCTCATGATATTTGTACCACCTGTACACAGCAGCCTTAAATCACATAATGATACAAATGCTGCAAACGTAGAATACGTAGATTAATGCAATATCCAAGTTAAAAAGTGTTATTTTAAGTTTTATTTTATCTAATTAAATTATTTAATTTGTTTATTTATGGTGTTTTTTATATTCTCAATTTTATTTTTCTTTGATTAGACATAAGAAACAATATAATGATCTATACATTTGCAGGCAGAAAGCTTATTTTATGTACAAGACATGTACCAAATATTATCAATGTGTGCTCTATATATTTTACTCAATGTAAAATTTAATAAAATGCAATTTTTCTCCAAACTTAGTGCAGTTGGGATGGGCCCTTATTCCACTGACCCCCTCAATTCATCTTCCTTCTCCACTCTCTTCTTCCCTCTAATATGACGCATTATTCCGTCGCTGTGGCGTAGTCGGTAGAGTCCCTACCTTCCACTCCGGCGACCCTGGTTCGATTCCCGGCGGGGTAAGGGATTTTTAAAATCTCAATCTTGGGACTGGGTGTGTGTAGTGCCAAAGTTGTACCCATTGGGTTTAATTCCCCTACAAAAATTATTAATGTAGGTGTTCACACCCGTCGTCACTTAGAAATTCATTATATAATGAAAATGGACATATAATGACAAATTACGAACATTTTAAGGAAGTGGCTAAATTCAAATACCTAGGAACGATGTTTACAAATAGGAATGAGATGCACAAAGAAATTAAACATAGGCTCAATTCTGGAAATGCATTGTATTATCCATTACAGGGATTCTTGTCGTCCCAACTCTTTTTAAAAAACGTTAAACTGAAAATATATAAAACTGCTATTCTACCAGTTATTTTATATGGATGCTAAACATGGACTCTTACTTCAAGGGAGGGAAGGAGATTACGATTATTTGAGAATAAAGTTCTAAGGAAAATTTTTTGGACCAAAGAAAGATGAACAGACAGGTGAATGGAGAAGAATACATAACAATGAGCAACATAGTATTTATGGTATTTATGGGAAGCCAGATGTAATTAGATTGTTTATGTCTCGTAGACTGCGATTGACAGGACATGTGGCACGAATCGGGAATGAAAGAGTGGCATGTAAGCTTCTTGTAGGAAAACCAGAGGGAAAATGCCCAGTTGGTAGACCAAGAATGAGGTGGGAGAATAATATTAACGATGATTTGAGGAAGTAGATTATACGAGGATGATTGGAAGATATTAACTCAGGATAGGGATGTATCAAGAGCTTATGTCCGTGCAGCCATGAACCTTTGGGTTCGATAGTACCAGTAAGTTAGTTGAGTTCCAGATCCGTAACCATCTCAAGCTCATCCTGGTCTTGATCAACTTTGAAATTGAAGCATTTATGCCTACCTTTGATACCAACAGAACGGATGCCAAGCTTTCGTGTCTGTTATATTAGTATGAGGTTGGGATGTGAGTATATTATAAAATTTGTATTTTAGAATTTATTGATATTTATCATAAGTAATGCCACGAGTGATTTCCAACTTTATCTAGAGAATTTTGAAATCAAGAGTGGCATTTGTTAGGACTATTTAACGAATAAAATAAGCTCTTTACTAAAAAATAATTATTTGAATGTAGTTACCGGTGTTTTAAAATATTTATATAGTTATATACCAGGATTCTTAGCCAAATTTTGGAATTCCTTAGATTTGGACAGGGTGTATCTTTCTAGAATTGCCATCGCTGCCATTAGAGGATCAATTTCAATTTTACGAAACCATATTTACAAAATTACTTTATAGTATGTATACTTCAATTAGGCCTACAAGTTGAATTTTTTTAAATATATTTACAAAATGTATTTCATCAATTACAAAAATTGTCTGTATCACTCTGTCCTTGAGGCAATCCTCTAATGAGGAAAGTTTTATATAATAATAATAATAATAATAATAATAATAATAATAATAATAAACGGCGATGTTTGAAAACAAATTAGAAATGTGAGGTTATGTATAGGCCTATTCACTGCAACTCCATCATATTATTTATTGCGAAATAGGATCGTAATATTGTAAGAATGCACTCTAGTGGAGAAATAATGAAACACATCAAACTATTATAATCAACATTATAGGTCAATCATATATATTTTGAATAAACAACTCAGTAAAATCACTGAATCTATTCATTATTTGCTATATTCAATGTATTTGTTGTAGAAAAATAATGGTCTAACCTGTTCAGAATATTAAAAAAGAGGAGCTTTCTTTATCACAAAAGCAGGAGCTGATAAAGAGAAATCGATAAAGAGCGAGGTGAAACGCGACTGTTATTGGTGTAAACAGAATTCATTGAAACGTGATTAGTCATAGACTACCTTTTGCGACATGAGTTAAATAGTCCCATCAATTTTTTATTAATACCTACATGAAATAGACTATTCTCATCTATTATTAAATGGACCAAAAGTAAAAAAAAAAAATCTTCCTTGCAGCTGATTTGTTTTATAAGCGGTAAGTTTTCCGTAATTGAGCTTCTACGCTTTAAGCTACTTGACACAAGATTTGTTTGTTGTAAATTAACGAACGTGTTAGCTCATGCGGCAACCGTTTGAAAGTCTCTGTTTGCCTAAACTGAAGCACACACACACACACATGCAACTTATTGGAGATGAACCAGAGATCTTAGAGACATATGATAAATTATTTTATAACAGTAGCTGTAAAACATTGCTAATACAATTAAAGAATACAAATATAGGCTTGCTATGTTGTTAGAAGATTTCGGTCTATAAGGTCATGGTCCACAACTGGTGTTTTCCCAGACGTTTCTCCCTCGGATACGGAGAGCATCTTCAGTGGCGAGTTCTTCCATGTTCGGGAACATCACCTAGAAGAACTCGCAACTGATGATGCCCTCCATAGCAGAGGGAGAAACATCTAGGAAAACACCAGTTATGGACCACGGCCTTATAGCCCGAAATCTTCTAATATAATTATTTCCGGCCGTGAAAGTCTGCACTCTACATAGGCTTGCTATATTTTAAGAATAGTTGAAGGGCTTGGAACAGTAACACAATAAGCCACATTCTGTTAGGAAATGTCATATATTACAATGATAGCTAATAAATGTATTGAAAAATCCAGAAAATCATTTGTAAGTGCGCCAGTGATGATTAAAATATATAGACACACAATGTATTAACAACAATAATGCCCAATTAGTATTTATAGTTTGAAACATTAAAATCATCTCAGAAAGAATAATACATGGTGGCTCATTATGTTATTGCCCTAAGCCCTTCAATTAATGTATGAATATAACTATTTTGAATGGAATTAGGAAATAAAAAATATCTAAAAATTTATAAAACTTCCTAAATGACAAAACATCCCATACAGCTCAGTAGTAAAAAATCTGCCAGCTAAAATAAAGCATTATTATTATTATTATTATTATTATTATTATTATTATTATTATTATTATTATTATTATTATTATTATTATATGTTTACTACCTTTCTTAAAGGATGAATTCGTAACTACAAAGAACTAGTCCATTTTATTTCTGTATTTTTACAATAAGATTTTATTTTCCAAATGTTTGGATTGTCCAAGAATATAGTGAAATTTTAACTCTGTTCCCAAAATGCATTGAGATAATCGTGAAAATCTGATTAGACTCTTAATTGACAATTAAATGTGGAATCAGGCTCCCATGACATTTAATAATTCATGTGACAAGGAAAGAAGATGAAATACACGAACAGCTGAATGCTGATATATGATACAATCTCACGCGCCATCTTGACATCTGTTGTGGACACACGCTTCAACGTTCATTTTTTTTAATTTAGTGCGCCATAATGTGGGTATATTTATTCTGACTACAGTTTTAGTGAACAATAACTAATTCAATCTGCCTTTTTTTGAATCACTGTTTTAATGTCTCTATGGAATTTTTTAACTAATTCCCAGCCTCGAAAACGATTTAACATTAAATTTGTTTGCATAGTAAAACTTGTTCAAAGCGGAATCGCATGGGACCATTCCTTTTTTCCACATTAGACAATATTCCTCATTATAAAAATACAAAACATATTAACCAATCTTAGATTATAAATTACCGTATATGTATTTTTATGTACCTTGGATTAATTGTAGTTCCGCTGCCGTTGAAAAGTAAAGTATGGTACGTACGAGCGACTTCGACGGTATCGCGAAAAAAAAAAGTCCCGTTTCGTCAGGGTTAAAAAGTCTCTTAGGCGTATATCCTGAAATTAAAGTATGCAGTTTTGGTTTCCACTCACTAACTATACTTTCGTCCACATCCTTTTATTCCCCGCAAATTTCATTCCACACTACATTGTGTCGTCTTTTTAATCTGTCCACAACCAACCTGAAGATGCCTTGAAATCGTTATTCCCTAGGGATACGGCAATAGCTAGAGCTTGACTTTGGAGCATCGGTCCGTAAATTTGGAGATTTTTTGATCGTGGACTTGTAAAACACACCTCGTTGATTTCTTCATTTCCTTTTTTTTTTTTTTTTTTTTTGTTTTTTTTTTGTTTTTTATTTTTTTTCCCCCGACCGTTTCCTTACATCTATTCATTCATTATTTTTTCATTGTTTTTAAATTCTCATAAATTTTGGTTTTTCCACATTTAAATTTAGTCATTATTTCGCGTACTGAGAGTTTGTTTTTCTTTATCTTCAACCACTTTCACTTTTTCGTTTAATGACAATGATACATATGATTTAGCCATCTTTATTCCGAAAATTCAGAACGCTGCCTGTGAAAGATACGTACACAGTCAGTCTCAGATCTTAAACTAATTTAAGATTTTACAGTGCGCTGTTATTTGTAAGACGGATGTCACGCGCCAAATATTTGTTGAACGAACCTGTATTTCGCGAAATGGTTGTGCAGTGAGGCCGAAAGAAAATTTCAGAAACAGGTAGAAACTCTACTTCACCCGGCGGCAGAAATCATAACTTATTGTTAATTCGCCTAACGGAAATTCAACGAAGTGGAAACTAATTTATTTCACTTTCTATATTTCCGCCTTATAAACATTTTTTCGTGAATTGTGTAGAAACATCTTTCCGTTTTCGCGTTGGACAGATTCCGTTTTATACAAAATAGATACACGTAAAATTACTATTATTTTGCCGGGACCAATAAATTTGTTCACATTGGACAGATTTCCGCATTATTCACAGTGAAAGTATTTTATTTAAAGACAACAAGGATTTTAACGCTACAATTCAAACGTCGGGTTATAAGATCCAAATAGCTGTTATTTCAGTTTTTATATTCCTGTACGTGCCGTAAATGTACGAAAGAAGTCAAAAGGATTTTTACGCCTTAAAAATCAATATCCCTCCGAGATTATGCAGATTAGTGGATACAACCAGAGTTACAGAAGCAAAATTAACTTACAGAGGAACCGTCAACCGTTGTTTGCCGAAACCTATCCTGAATTTCTCCTAGAGGAACATTGTGATGTAGGCTTACGAAGTCCGTGTCAAAAAAACTCCGCTTTTAACTGCAAGGCACTAAAATTCAGAGCCAAATCTGCCGTCAGGACCGTGCACCGCCCCATTCCACTCTGCTCTATTCAAGCAGGAATGTCAATCTGCTTCGCACCAGCGAGTTTTTCATTGGTGGATTCGAGCTTCGATTTCTGTACCTTGCAGTTAAAAGCGGCAGATATTTTTTTGGACATGGCCTTGGTGCATCGATTCTCTGGGAGAAATTTCAAGGTAGGTTTCGGCATGCAATGGTAGACAGTTCCCTTGTTAGATATTAAAACGTCTATAAATAAGTTCAAATGAGAAAAAGTAAACTTATAAATAATAACAAATAATAAACTTGGAGTTCAATATGCTTTGTTCTGAGTGTTTATATACATTTTACAGTGAATGCTTCTTCCCCCCCCCTCCCTCCTTTGGATGTTCATAGAAATAGGTATAGTGAAGATAAGAAAAAAATATATAAAGGTAGACCCAAAATATAAAGGAGTGTTCATATCACATTCAAATATGTATAAATCACGTCTTTCGAATCGTGTTGTTTGTTATTTCATCCGCTAAAACGCGCTTTCAATATTGGATTTCGCTTGCATTTTTTTTCTTATACAAGTACATTACTTACCAATATTTTATTTTATTGCTAGCTTTTGTTTTCATCTTTTACTTTATGTCAACATCTACTTTCAATTCTAAACGTATTCATTTACTCCGTTTCTCTCTGTTATTTTTGCAGCATGTTATCTTTCCTTATTCTTTCCTGTGCATTGCGAATTTGAATGGAAGATATATTGAATGCAACTTCTTTTCCGTCTTTTCTTTTGTTCGCATTGTTGCGGATTTCATTTCCAGAGGAACTGCTATGAATAGACACCGTGTCTACGATCTTTGCCATTACGTCATAGGAGTCTGTGTGAAATACGCGCTCTGATAGACAAGTTACTACCGCTTTCAACTGAACGTTCTGAAAGCGACGTAGGCGTCATTCAACACTCCTGTGTTGAGGTTACCAGACACTACTGTGCTGTATTTGTGATCTACTTTGATGTTCTCTAATCACATGTAGGATAAAACTCATGTATATCCTGTTTAATGGTTATATACAGTCTGAAAGTATTTTATTTATTGAAAGAGCAATATTATTTAAGGTTATTGGCGTTTATGGGCTAATTAGCAATATGAGTCTAATTAAAAAATCTTGGCCACTTTTTCAACGCGTATTACCAAAAAATCGTAGAAATTCATTGCGCACAAAACGTACGCAATAAACGTTGGTGCGGGGCAATTAGGCGCAAAAAATTAATAAAGGTGTAGGCCTAACTTTTTTCTTTCTTTTTTTTTTTCTTTTTTTTTTTACTTTTCAGCTACAAAGAAACATTAATTTAAAAAATAGCACATTATAGCGCTCAAAAAATGAGAAAAATATGCCCTGAACAGATAAACCGGTTCACAAATTCTTTCCAAAAAAATTGAAAACAATGAATAAATTATTTTTTCACAATTGTATTACTAGGTCCGTAATCATTACAAATACTTTTTTCGGAACTTAAATTATAGTACTTTACAACGCTCATCTAACATATGCAAAAATATGTACAACTTCCTGCACAATTCCCTAAAATATAAAAGCAGGAGGCTTAGTAATATGCCATCCATACGATCAAATGTTCCCACAGAAAATCAACAAAACTGTTTTTGTTCCTCAAGATTGCTCTATAACCCCTTTATAATTTAAAAAAATCTGAACATGGTGTTATTTCGGTCTGTCACCGGTGGGGAAAGGCCCGCGGTAGTGGGGGAACTCTCTCGAAGTTTTGGCTGCTCAAGTGCTGAAAAGCGATGTTGGCCGTTCTCTCGCCATGTCAACCCTTCCCGTCCAGTGGCGCGCCAGGCCGAAGAAGCCCAATTTTTTAAAGAAATGTTTGTTATTTAATTGTAATTTACATACTTTCGATCATATGGCGGTTATAGAACAGTTCTTCATGAACAAAAAGCAATTTTGAAAAAATTGCTGTGAGACTGTTATTCGCCTTATGGATTGCATATTGCTGAGACACCTGTTTTTACATTTCAGCGAACTGTGAAGAATGTTATAAGGACCTATATATTTTTTGCACAAAATTTGCATGAATAATAACCGTCATAAAAGGCTACAATTTAAGTTCCGAAAAAAGTTTCTACAACGAATTGAATTGCTTTTTTCGTCTTTTTATTTATTTTTTTGGCAAAAAGTTGCGTATCGAATTTATCTGTTCGGGTTTTTTATTTCTTTTGGTCCCTAAAAATATATTATTTTTTGTTACTCTAAATTAATTTGTATAGCTGAATAGTTTAAAAATCAAGGTTTTGCATATTTATGATTTTTTGCACCTAATTGCCCAGTACCGATTTTATCCAAAATATATGCATTGAATTCATACGACTTTTTTCTGCTGATTATCGCGTTGAAAAAGACAGGTCATTCTTGTTTAAAACGTTCTATTTGCCCTGGCCTTTTATTGTTTACGGAAAGTTTGAGGTCTGTAAAACATATTGGCTGCCAATTTAAATACCACTGTCATAATTCAGAGTAGAAGTTATGTAAGTTCTCGGATTTTAAGTACGAATTGTTTTAAATATAATATAAATGTCTTATATACTTTGAATCTCAAATGTGCTGTTTTATCGAGAAAACAATTACAGAACTTAGTCATGCATTATTTTGTAATGACTATTTAACTCATGCCCCAAATGGGAGTCAATGGCTAAACATATTTCAATTAATTTTGATTTACAACCAATCACAGTCGTTATTCACCTCGATTTTATCAATTTAATTTTATCATATCAAAATCTAGCTTCTTCTTTTTAACATTCTGAATAAATCAGAGCATTATTTTGCAGTGACTGACTCTCTAAGAAATACGTTGAATATAACAATTTATATATTAAGATGTAAGAATCCTAGAATGCAAGTGGCTCCCAGATTGTAGCTATATATAGTTCACGAATGTAAGCAGATACTGCTTACGGTATATAATAGAAAAATATTTATAGCAATTGATTATACCACCAAAAAAAGAAGAAACCACTGTTTGCACTTTCTTAAAAAACGTATTATTTTCCAGGTATTTACTTTCCAGAAAAATATAATTGGCATATTTTCATCACAGGACATCAGACATTAATTAAAATTGGTTATAAACAATGTGATGTTTAATTTTTTTCTCCACTAGGGTGTATTTTTACAATATTGCGATCCTTTGGCAATAAATAATACGGTCTGATTGCAGTGAGGAACAAATGACACATGATAAACGTTTCATGTTTGAAAACAAATTTTGTTTTCAAGCATCGCCGTCTACATTAAATACATACATATTTTAAAATAACTATATTTAAGTAATGGTTTGTGAGTAAACAGCTTAATGTTATTCGTTAAATAGTCCTAACAAATGCCACTCTCGATTTCCAAACTATCTAGATAAATTGGAAATCACTCGTGGCATTACTTATGATAATGCTTACCGATATTTGTCTATTTTTTCACAATACGAGTATCAAGACTAAGAAACGAAACTACTTTTTCGGCTATTTCACTAAACGTTCTAGGTATAAGGTCTGAAGCGTTATCCTGATTCCTGAAAATCACTGAATAGCTACTTTATTTGATAAACACGAAGAAAACATTGCTCACTGAAGCTATTTTTATGTTAAGTCAGTAATTTTGATTAAGGCGGTGTTGAATCGGTATTGGTGGGCTAGTTGCTACCATGATTGATTCTGATGCTTACGATTTATAGGAATGATATCTTAAATATTACCGATATAGTTTGTTTCCAACCTGTAGAAAAACAGTTCTTAGATGCATAAATAATTAATTTTGTCGACTTATACGAATGTGTCTAAATGGCACAAAGAATAGGGCGCGTGTAGGCAAACAGTTTTCGGATACTTTTGAAATCCACAATGGGTTAAAGCGTGGAGATGCACTATTCAAATCTGTACTAGAGCATGCCATTAGATCTTTGGAAAATGAGGAAGGCCTACAACTCAATGGTATTAATAGCCTCTTAATAGAAAAATGCATTAGGCCTATATAATGTAAGTGGACAGCTAATGATAAACGAGGGAAATGTTGAAAAAGTGATTGAATTCATATACCTAGGAACAATAATTACAAATAGGAATGAGATTACCAAAGAAACTGAAAAAAAAAGAAAAAAAAAAAGAGGCTCAATTCTGGAAATGCGAGATATTATGCATTACAGGGACTCTTGTTGTCCCAACTCCTTTCAAAAAAACGTTGAACTGAAAATATATAAAACTGTCATTCTCCCAGTTGTATGGATGCCAAGCATGGGCTCTTATTTTAAGGGAGGAAAGAAGATTACGAGTAAAAAGGTAAAGTGATCCCACTACAGGCCTTAGGAGGCCCTTGGGGTAGTAGGAGGTTAGGGCTCCCACTTTTTCTTGACAATCGGCACTTGATGTCAGCCGGGGTGTCAGCCCTGCGTGACGGCCGCCTTTACCCCAGAACAAGCGTCTGGTACTCATTTCAGTTAGAGGCTGAGTCGACCCCAGGGCCATAGTGCCGCCAGAAGGTTTGGGTCAGTTTAAAAATCCTGACCCCACCGGGACTCGAACCCTCGACCCTCCGGCTTGTAGCTCAGTGCCTTAACCACTACGCTACGGCGTCCCCCCCTAGTATTTGAGAATAAAGTTCTTAGGAAATATTTTGGGCTAAAAAGAGATGAATAGACAGGTGAATGGACAAAATTACATAATATCTATAGGAGAACTATATTATATGTAGGCTATAGGAAGCCAGATATAATAAGAACAGTTAAGTCTCGTAGACTACAATGTGCAGGAGATGTGGCACGAATGGGGAATGAAAGAGGTGCATAGAAGCTTCGTGTAGGAAAACACGGCGCAAAACGCTCAGTTGGTAGACCAAAATGAGGTGGGAGTATAACATTATCCATGATTTGAGGGAAGTATATTATAAACGGGTGACTGGATAACATTAGCTCAGGATAGGGATGTATGGAGAGCTTAAGGCCGCGCGGCCATGAACCTATGAGTTCGATAGAGCCAGTGAGTTAGTTAGTTTTTATAATGCCATATTATAACTGTTACAAGGTCGGCCGCGGTGGTTAGTTGTTATGCTCCTTGTCTCTGGACTCGAGGGTGGCGGGTTGAAATCCGGCCGGAGTGGATAGACTGTTTAGGATGGAAAAATCCAATGAGTAAATCCTCCGGGAGGGATTTATACCGTGGGTCCCGAACCTGAAGATTTTCAGGCTCGTAAAAGATCCTTAAGCCAGAATAAAAAGCCTCTAAGCAAAATTTACAGAATTTTCCCGTCCTAGTACTACATTGGTTTCCTAGATGTCACTATGAGGTGGAACGCTGATCACGTGCCACTCAATGACATATATCCGAAAAGAAGTTTAACTAAATAACAAGTAAAGTAAAGTGATCCCAGTACAAGCCGTAGGAGGCCCTTGGGATAGTAAAGTAGGAAGTTAAGGCTCCATCTTTTTCTAGATAATCAGCACTTGATGTATGCCGTGTTGTCAGTTCTGCTTGACGGCTGCCTTTACCCCCAGAACAAGCGTCTGGTACTCATTTACGTTAGTGGCTGAGTCGACCCTAGGGTCATGGTACCACTAGAAGGTTTTGGGTCCGTTTAAAAATTGTGACCCTAGCGGTACTCGAATCCTCGACCTTCCGGTTAGTAGCGTAAACTAAATTAGTATGGTTAAATATCTCCCTCATAGGAGGAGATCGCCTAAGTCTCGTTGAGTGAAACAAGGGCTTACAAGAAGAACTGTTACAAGTATTTTAGTTGCCATGATTATTAGGTTATTATTTTTCTTATATTTCACGATCCTGTAAATAATGTACAATACTGAATTCACCTGTGGTAGTGAATGTTTGGAACGTCAGAAAATGCCAGCCTGTTTCTTCAGTACTGATGTCATTTTGACTTGACGACACTGCCATCTATCATCCACCTCGAAATTGTAATAAAAAGCAACAGTTTAATATCTGAGAGCATTTAATTTCATCGCAGAAATTGAAATTGTGCCGCATAACTGTGCAGATGTCTCATGAATATTCAGCTACTTAAATATCATGTTGCAAGAAATACAATATTCTCGGGGCAGTGAATTCAATATTTTACAGCCCTTCCTGTAAAAATAATTATTTACATAATTTAAAGAGAGAGATGCAAACTTAATATTGGTATTTTGAAGGATTATGAGACCGTTTTTGTGCGAATTAAGTAGCTCAGGTGGTAGGGCCTTTGATTGTTTTATTCATTCTTATATAGACTTGATCTTAAAGCCCACTCAAACTCCTTTTAAGATAACAAGGTAATTCAGAATATACAGTAAATGTTATAACAACATTTCATCAGTTACAATTTGCATGACTTCTGTCTTAATTATATATATATATATATATATGCAAATTAACCATTTTAATATTCATTTAAATGTGTATTAATATCTAGAATATTTGAGAAAAAAGTTCTTAGGAAAATCTTTGGATCAAAGACAGGTGAACAGAAAGGCAAATGGAGAAAACTCCATAACAGTGAACTACAGGGTATTTAAAAGAAACCGGATATAATAACAGTTAAGTCTCGTAGACTGCGATGGGCAGGACATATGGCACGAATAGGGAATGAAAGACGTGGATGGAAGCTTTTTGTAGGAAAACAAGAAGGAAAACGCCGAGTTTGGTAGACCAAGAATGAGGTGGGAGAATAAAATTAACTATTATTTGAGGGAAGTAGTTTATTCAGAGGAATGATTGGAAAACATTAGCTCAGGATATGGAGCCTATGTCCGCGCGGCCTAGAACCAACGGGTTCGATAGTGCCAGTGAGGTAGTTAGTTATTGATGTCTCGAAATCTGAGGTTCGTGTGTTCTATCCCAGTCAAGGTATTTGAAATGTTTCTAACAAGGAAATGTTGCAGGCCACTTCCCTTTGGAAGAGAGATTAAAACCGTTACAATTTTCACAGAGATGTGTGAAAAATAAAATAAATAATGATGCATGTAGCATATAACTGACTCACTATTACTATCAAACTCGGAGGTCCAGGCCCTGGGCATAATCTCTCCATATATCCCTATACTGACAGGGAAACTGTCAACCATCGCATTCTGAAATCTACCTTGAAATTTCTTCCAGAGAAGCGTTGTGATGTATCAATACACATAAATCGAAGCCAGAATCCAGCAATGGCAATGTACTGTACAGAGCAAACGGACTCCCTGCTTGAGTAAGAGCGGAGTTGAGTGAGACATGACGTGGCGCGGTAGTGACAGTTATCCAATCTACTTATTCGGGAGTTGTATTACTTACCTATAGTTTATAGGATAGATTTGGCGCCCGATTTTAGTGCCTTGCAGTTATAAGCGATATATATATATATATATATATATATATACTATCTAATATTAGTCATTCAAAATATCTCTGCAGGCGGAAGAATTACGAATCTCTGTTTGTTGATACACGTGACGTCATGTACACTGTCAGCGTCCCACGTCCCATTCCCCTCTGCACTCAGGATAGCAGTGCACGTGTTCTATTCCTACATAAACACGACTGCAGTGCCCTCCGTCAACAACTGCGCTTACTCCTTAAACGGGTGCGCTGATACTCCTAAATAAATGTTCATGTGTTTTTACCAACAGTCGTGCGCTGTTATGCTTGCCCGGCAATCTGCTTATCCCCGATATTCTTGGTGATTGCGAGTTATCCATAGAAGAGTTTTTTGAGACATTCAATTCTGTGTACATTAATTTGGTGTATTTGTTATGGCTTAGGCAGCGTAAGCTATTTAAGCGTCAACATAGGGACTCAATTTCACGTTTTTCATTCTACAAAGGGTGATTTTTATGGGCGAAGGGGTTGAATATCACAACTCTATTATAGCCTATGTTCATCCCGGGAATCTCCTGAGCGTTTTACAAAAAAAAAAATCACAATCGAATCATCGGTATGGCCGCGCATAAAGTACGAACAAACAAACATACATACAAACAAACAAACATTCATTTTTATAGAATAAAATAAGTTAAAATATACCTTCTTGGGTAAAATCCTCCGTCCTCAACTTATAAAATGTGTAATCTTTATGCCTTTCAGAACATCCGTTCCATCTTCAGCAGATCACTCTTCGCTACAACATCCAGTATGATGGTTGATACTTTTGGCCCTAATGTGGCGTTGTCGTGACAAAAAAATGAAGACTGGTATAGGCCTAATAGGTTGCGGACGTATCGACCTTTTAATCCATCGTTGTTGTAGCTCAGTTGGTAGAGTGGTGGACTGTAGTGGTATATAATTTCAGTAATCCATAGGTCGCTGATTCAAATCCGGCATGGAGAATTCCTTTTTTTTTTTTTTTTTTTTTTTTTTTAGAAAAGTATTATTTTTAGCTGATACTACAATAGTATCGAATTTAAAGATATTTACATTTTTAGAAAACCAAACTAAAAAATAAAAAATAAATAATAGTTTTAAAAAACTAAAGCAACGAGCTTTATTAGAAAACCGAACTAAAAAATGAAAAATAATTTTAATTTCCAACACGCTTGGGATAAAATTAAAGTGGTCAACAAAAAAAATCATCTCCAACACATATAGAATAAAACTAGAATTATCCACAAAAAAATTACCATCAAAAGCGTGGGGTGCTCTATATTAATTAATATATTTGATAATAAACAGATATTGGTAAACGTAAAGTTTCTAAGAAGAAAACGTAAAAGCCATAAATAGCACTCCACGCTTTTTGTAGATAACTAGTTTTATTCTAGATGTGTTGGAGATGATTTGTTTGTTGGCCAATTTAATTTTATCCCAAGCGTGATGGATATTAAAATTGTTTTTCATTTTTTAGTTCGGTTTTCTAATAAAGTGTGTTGTTCTAGTTTTTTAAAACTATTATTTATTTATTAGTCCAAACAAGTCGTGTTTCTTAGTTCCAAGTAGGCGAAAAATAGTGTTTATTGATCCAAATGGGATGCGGCCCTGTATACCACAAATATTAACATTAAAATAAAGTAATTGAACTTCTAGAGAAAACACACACGAGTAAGAAATCATGTTTTGTTGACTACAACAATTTTAGATGCAATTTTTAACTTAACTCCTAGGTGTATAGAAAAGGGCCTTTAGTAGACATAGATGTGATTAACTGACTAACCATTCTTAAAGTAAAGTGATCCCACAACAGGCCCGGAGGCCTTTGGGGTGTAGGAGGTTAAGGCTCCCACTTTTTCTAGACAATCGGCACTTTTATGTCAGCCGGGTTGTCAGCCCTGCGTGACGGCCGCCTTTACCCCAGAACAAGCGTCTGGTACTCATTTCCGTTAGAGGCTGAGTCGACCCCAGGGCCATAGTGCCGCCAGAGGGTTTGGGTCAGTTTAAAAATCCTGACCCCAACGGGACTTGAACCCTCGACCCTCCAGCTTGTAGCTCAGTGCCTTAACCACTACGCTACGGCGTGCCCCCGACTAATCATTCTTATTATATCGAATAATCGAAAGCACTGAAATATTTAAATTTTTGTTTTGTTTTGAAAAAAGGAATGGAACTTCTCAGAGGACTTAGAGAACACAATTTTAGGATGCACAGTTCGTACTGTTTTTTTTATATAAACTCAGAGTTCATTAATACATAAATCTGAAGCAAAGGAAAATATGATTGCTATAAATGTTATTTCCAGAATTACTGGTATAAAACCTATTGGTATGAAATCTGAACGAATTATTTTATGACACCCTATGAAAACGGAATCGAGTCTAAATAATGGCTGAAATGCCATGGCAAATTAATATCTTTTGATGTCTCTTTTCTTCGTACGACTTGTACTGTCCTGTATTTACTCGTATATACTTATTGGAGACGTCAGTTATTACCGGAAAGATTTCTAAATTCAAATCGGGAATGATTGGCATGCTACGAATTATTGGTAAATCCAGAAAATTGGATAAACCTCAGTAAATTTCTGGACAAAACGCGAAAAATAAGGACAACACTCATTCATGAATAAATATATGTTATCAAAATGCAATACCATTAATTATTAACAATTATATATAAATTAATTAGTGTATAATGCTGTTGTGTTATTATTTAATTGTAATATTAATGTGTTTTCTTTATGTAATTGTAATGTTAATGTTTTTAGTGAATAATGCTATTGTGTTATTACTTAATTGTAATATTATTGTGTTTTCTTTATGTAATTGTAATGTTATTAGTGTATAATGCTATTGTGTTATTATTTAATTGTAATATTATTATTGTGTTTTCTTTATGTAATTGTAATGTTATTGCTGTTTTTGTTGTTTATTTTTCTTTACACTAGTACCAATTATTACTTTATTGTAACGGACTGTCAACAGCACGTACGGCTTACTGCCCGTGCGACCCATATTTGTAAATAATATTGTAAATATCTTACTTTTGTCTAATAAAGTCCTACTACTACTACTACTTATTTTTTAAAATACGCATTGTATTAATAATCTTTCTTTATAATTTGTTCTCTAATATCAATGAGCTGAAAACTGGAAGTTTCGGTATTCAACTTCATACTTCAAGTATAAAAACTTTAATTCCAATTTCTTTTATATCAATGATTTATATTTGTAATGGCAAGACAGTTTTTAGTTTTGAAGAAATCCTTTTTCATTTAATTGCAGTTTCATTCTCTAAAGCTCAATAGAGGACATCGGACTTCGCTAATTATAATTTTTTAACCGAAACATTCTTCTGAAACTTTTATATAATCGCTTTTCTTTTAATATTCTATCAATGTTTTTATTACAGTTCTACTATTCTTCCTTTGTCATTTAATCTCGTTTCCTCTTTTAACTTGTTCGTTTCCAGATATTTTTTTTGTTTCGTCTTTTAATTTTCTGGCAAGTTTAATTTTCTTATCAGAATCTCAATTATTTTTGTTTCTATAGCTTGAAGGAATTGTCATAATGAATATTCTTGGTTCTTTCAACATTTTATTTTTCATTTATTATTAAATTATAGGTGTGGAAAGCAACGGGAAGCTACCACACCTACAATTCCCTAGTAAAGCTGCAGGCATAGCATGAAAATTCTATGATTGCAGTGAAGGACCTGCCTTCGAGCAGAATTACTATGGATGAATGGATTAAATTATAGCTAACATTTAAAAAATCATAATGTTCCAGTGGCTAACACTGACTTGTTTCTTAGTATCTTCTTATAATTTTGAATTCACATCTGAAATTCATTTACTCTCATTTAGTTGTAGAAATATAATTTGATTGCGTAATAATAGACATCACCCGGCGCGCGGTGGGACAAGATTTCTGGGTGAGCTTTTTCCTCACCTCTAATACAAATTTCAGGAAACTTTAAGGCCCAGATAGTCCCCAACTCGATATGGCATTTGTAATTAACCACATCTTATTCGCTTTTGTTTGGTATGAATGTATGAGTCGGCCGCGGTGAACTAGTGGTTATGCTCCTTGCCTCTGGTCCCGAGGGTCGCGGGTTCAAACCCGACCGGGGTAGATGGATTTTTTAGGATGGAAACATCTAATGAGCAAGTCCTCCGGGAGGGACTTTAAGCCGTGAGTCCCGAGTCTGAAGATTTTCAGGCTCGTAAAAAATCCTTAAGCCTGAATGAAAAGGCCTCTAAGCAAAATTTACCGAATTTTCCCGTCCTAGTACTATCTTGGTTTCCTAGATGTCAGTATGAGGCGGAACGCTGACCACTCAAAATTACATCTATACATCTCCCTGAAGGGGAGAGCGCCTAAATCTATGTAAAGGGAAAACATGGGCTTTAAAAAAATGAAAGTATGAGTGAATGGTGTGTTTACCTCTCAGGTGGGCCTGGCATTAAGTGGATCAAGCATCAAGAGTCCATGTCTTTGTGCGGTAATATATATATATATGTGTGTGTGTGTGTGTGTGTGTGTGTGTTGTGTGCGTGCGTGCGCGTGCGCGTGTGTGAGATCTGATTCTTCCCGGCAATTCGGACTCCGCTAAGGCACAGATAGCGTGGTCATGTAAAAGTACCTATAAAGGAAAGGTTAAAGAAAGAAAAAAGAAAATAAGAAAGATAATTAGAATCTAATCCTAGTTTGTCTGCCTGGGTAGCTACTTATGTTGCTTGTCTCCTAGTACCGAGGGTAGTGTGTTCAAACTCGGTGGATGTTTAGGATGGAAAAATCCAAGGGACAAGTACTCCGGGAGGGACATTAAACTCGGGGGGTTTCGAGCCTAAAGATTTTTGGGTTCGTAAAATAATCTCAAGCCTAAATTCTTATTTCTGACCAAATATTTAACCGGCTTTCCCCGTTCATGTGATACCTTAGTTGCCTACTAGATATATCATCGAGGCAATATGCTGACCACATGTCTCTCGCTGACATCTGTAAGGGAATAAACGTAAGTAAGTTAGCTTGGTCAAGAAATTTCCGATAGGGAGCACACGTGTCCCTATGTGGGACGTAAGATGTGTATACATGCATACACATATGGAATGACATTTTTCATATGCATTCTAAAAAGAATAATATGACATACCGGTACTTCGTGCATCCATTTGTATTTTTATAATTATTAATTCTTACTAAAAAATATAGTAGTTCAATGTTTAGAGAAAAGATTCTATGCATGCATAAAAAAATAATATTATGTGTGTTGAAATTAACATTTTCTTAGTACCTGTCCTAGTTTACGTAAATTGGAAGATAATTATATCAAGTTATCACGAAGTGTTCATAAGTAATGCCAAGAGTGATTTCCAATTTATCTAGAGAATTTGGAAATCAAGAGTGGCATTTGTTAGGACTATTTAACGAACAAAATTAAGCTGTTTACTCACAAATCATTATTTAACTGTAGTTATTTTAAAATATTTATACATTTAATGTAAACGGCGATGTTAGAAAACAAATGAGATTGGTACGCTTCATCTGCTTCTTTTGTTTATCACTGCAACCAGATCATACAATTTATTGCCAAAGGAACGCAATATTGTAAGAATGTTCTCTAGTGGAGAAAAAATGAAACACATCAAACTGTATATTAATTCATTTCTGATGTCGTATGATGTAAATATGACAATTATATTTTTCTGGATTATTACCTGGGAAAAAATACATTTAAGAAAGTGCAAACAGTGGTTCCTTTTTTTGGTGGTATAATAAATTGCTACAAATGTTTTTATATTAACTCCTGCAAGTGCTATGTGTTGACATCTATGCACTATATATACAATCTGGTAGCCGTATTTCTTACGGGCTCAGCCACTGCAAAATAATGGTCAGACCTGTTCAGAATATTAAAAAGGAGGAGCTTTCTTTAATATGGTAATTTTAACACTGATAAATATTTTATGAAACATGACTCTGATTGGTTGTAAAACAGAAATCATTGAAACGTGATTGGTCATTGACTCCCATTTGGGGCATGAGTTAAATAGTCATTATAATCCATTATTTTGGCTTTCATTATAAGTGTTATTATGAAATTATCAGACATATCTTATCCGAATTTGGTGTCCTGAAAAAAATTAAATAATAGTAGTAGTAATAATAATAATAATAATAATAATAATAATAATAATAATAATAATAATAATAATAATAATAATAATAATAATTTCTTTATATACAGATGTTTAATGTTTACACATCTTTCTGTGCCTAAAGTTTTACTTTTCTTCTCCACTCGTCTCTATCCATCCACTCCATAATAATAATAATAATAATAATAATAATAATAATAATAATAATAATAATAATAATGCTTTATTTTTAGCTGGCAGAGTTAAGGCCATAAGCCTTCCACTCAGCCCAGCGAACAGAGAAATTATACAAAAATTATATAGGCCCCTACTTATTACAATTTTAAAATATTATTAAAATGTAGACTAAACAAAAGGCAATAGTGATGTGATCTAATGCTAACAAAAACATAGAACATAATGCAATTATTAGCATATTACGATGCGAGGTTGGGAAGTGTTTTTTACAGAATCGAGGAAAAGAAAATGTTTAAAAACCGAGCATAGCGAGTTTTTTAATTTCCGAGATTCTGTAAAACACTTCATAAACGTGCATTGTACATTATTTTTTGCGCGATGGTATTTTCAAATTATAAATATTATAAAATAATAGCATATTTATTGGAAATATTTGCGTCCATTATAAACAAGTGACTAACGTTAACAGTGTGGGCAGTGGTTATTAGTTGAAAGTACAGGAGGCCGTGAGACAATTTAAAAAAATAGCTACATTTTCCGAAAACCAGCAAAATGGTACTATAAATTCGACTTGATAAGGAATTCGTATAGTTTACGCAGTTCCTGCACGTCGGACTTTTCTGCTATTCATACAGTCTTTCAGTAACACTGGCGATTTTATTCACAGATTGCTATGAAAAAAACTCCGTCAACTTTATTAAAATTGAACCTAGCAGGTATTATCATATCAAATATACAAAAATGAATGTTTTGTTTGTTCGTATTTTATGCCGTTCATCCGATTGTGATGCAAATTTTTGCAAAGTGTACATGAGTTTCTCGGGAAGGTTTTAGGCTATAAGAGAGTTATAATACTCAACCCTCTCACCCTTGAAAATCACCATTTAGTGGAAAACGTGAAAAAAGTCGCTATTGAACGCTTAAATGGCTTACGCTGCCTAAACCATAACAAATACACAAAATTAATGCACACAGAATTGGATATCTAAAAAAAATCTCTACAAAAAAGTTCTCGACAGCATAATTATGTTTTATGCATAACTCACACTAAACATGTTTATGTTTCATTGATGCCAAGAAGATCGGCATAAATAGATCCCCGGGCAAGCGTAGCAAGCACAAGGCGGGTATTCCTTTACGGATAACTCACAGTAACATTTTTTCATTCAGCTCATTTATCCCAAGAACATCGGGATAAGTAGATTCCCGGGCAAAACCGGGTAATCAGCACGGGATATCTTAAAATAATTAAAATATAAATTTATATATTTTTTTTTCCTTTTACTTGTTCAACTAAACATACTAAGTACATTCATTGTCTTACAGCTCATTTATACCAAGAAGATCGGTGTAAGTTGATTCTCGGGCAACGTCGGGTAATCAGCACGGGGTGTCTAAAAATAATTACGATATAAACTTTTCCATCTACTTATTCAACTAAACATAAAAACACATTAATTTTCATTTATTTAGGCGTAGCAGCGCACGCCGCCGGGCATTAGCTAGTACCGTATAAAATATCTCCTGTTCATACTTCAGAAATGATTCCTTGTCTTCTTTTTTCGTTACAATTTTTATTTTATTTTCTCTTTCTCTGATATTTGAATTTAACTTTGTCAAGTATCAGAAGCTTTATTTTATACGCTTGAACACTTTTAGTCATTTATTTTTGATTCCTGTAATTGTGACCATTCCAGGGAAAAGGCTTCTTAAGTTCTAAAGAAATAAATTTTCTGTTTTAATGTATTTTAATTCGCCTTACAGTCCAACTCATTAAAATATTTGAGCTTTCTAAGCTAAAAAATACTGTTTTTTTATAAGCACTTGAAATTCAGTATTTGAAAATTGTAAATTACAGGAAATCAGCTTGTAAAATTATAGAAAATTTCGAGATCTAGAACTGATTAATTCTTTAAGGATTTGTGATCTAATTGAAGGATTTGTTTTCTGGTTTGTAAATAATACTCAATAATCAATCAATCTTTATGCATCCTACAGGATACATCAGTTGGTTCGATTTACTTACTATCTTTAATGAAACTGAAGGAAATGAACTAAAAAAATTACTTAAATGTACTGTATGTAGAATAATATATTGCACAATATACCTAATAACAGTTATCTACGATTTCGTTTTCACTGCGGTCCGTCACATTTAAATAACTGGCACGACAAATTAGTTTTTTTGTCAATTTAAGGATTAAAATGCTGTTGTCTCTGTTAAGTTGAAAGAATTGCTGTAGTACTGAAAGTTTAAGTTAACAGGGTTTTACAATTTTCCTTTTTCTTCTTTTACCACGTGGTCTCTTCAAGCTCGTCTAATTCAGCGAAAACTTAAAAGTCCTTCTAGCGGTCACAATTTTCAAAGTTTCACAACGAAACTCATTAGATCCCATTATAATAAACCGAGGTAGGTATTATCCAAGAATGAGCGAAATCCGACAATTAGAAGTTGAGGTTTACCTGAAATCCGAAATGAAAAACTGACTAGCAACCGCCATGTTTGGTTCGTCTCAGCGTATACCTTACAATGTAATTAACCTTTATAATATTTGATTTATTTAGGAGTACCAACGTACGCCAGGTATTATATATATAAGAATATATCGTCCGGATTATAATCCGAAGGTCCCTGTTGCTTCTAGGTCATTGTCGATAGAGTTTTCCGACGATGCAAATTCCGTAATGTAGCTTCATTTGAATGGAATGCTAATAGTTTTCGGCCCCGTTTTACAGATGTAGTACATTAAAGAATCATCGGATGTGGAAAGAATTGTTTTAAATTTTCCAAGTGGATATGACACTCTGAATCAAGATGAGTTACAGAAGTAGGCAATGGAAATTCTGCTTACTTACTTACTTACTCACTGGCACTATCGAAACCGTAGGTTCATGGCCGCGCGGATATAAGCTCTCCACACATCCCTATCCTTAGCTAATGCTTTCCAATCATTCCCTCAAATCATAGTTAATACTCTCCCACCTCATTATTGGTCTACCAACTGGGCGTTTTCCCTCTGGCTTTCCTACAAGAAGCTTCCATGTACGTCTTTCACTCCCCATACGCGCAACATGTCCTGCCCATCGCAGTCTACGAGACTTAACTGTTCTTATTATATCTGGCTTCCTATAAACACCATGTAGTTCATTGTTATATAGTCTTCTCCATTCACCTGCCTGTTCATCTCTCTTTGGTCCAAAATTCTCCTAAGAACTTTATTCTCAAAAACTCGTAATCTCTTTTCCTCCGTTAAAGTAAGAGTCCATGTTTCGCATCCTTATAACATAACTGGTAGAATAATAGTTTTATATATTTCCAGTTTAACGTTTTTTGAAAGGAGTTGGTACATCAAAAGTCTCTGCAATACATAATAGCACGCATTTCCAGAATTGAGCCTATGTTTAATTTATTTGTGCATCTCATTCCTATTTGTGATTACTGTTCCTAGGTATTTGAATTCAGCCACTTCCTCAAAATTTCTCTCATTTATCATTAGCTGTCCATTTCCATTATATAATGCATTTCTACGTGTGATCATCATTCCATGTTCGTAGAAACATGTCCCTGTGTTTGAGCCTTTGGCATGGGTTCCCTGAAGTAGTCCCCTCCCGGAGAATCGAATGGGGGACTATTTGATCTCCGGAAAATTTTACCTCAGTTGAACCCATGTCCGCATTTCTTGACGGTTGTATTTTTACGGTGAAAGATCGTCATCCTTCGACCAAGGTACTTTTTCGTCTGGCTTATCACCTTCGACCAGTCCGGCATGGGTAACCCTATCGGCAGCAATGCTACCGCCGGCATCCTGCTAAATAAGAATTTTAAATTCTTGTGTCTGAGCTAATGTGGTGTGGGTGCGTTGTGTATGGTTTAAATATCCTAGTTTGAATTGTTACGTATAACTTTCTTGCATTGAAATAGAATAGGTATTCTTCGCAATGCATTCATGACTGCCTATGTTTTCTGCCGTCAAGTTGAACACACTGACAAAGAAGAAAAAATAACGTACTGTATTTGTTCTGTTACTTCATTTGTTGTTGTTTAATCATCGGACGTTTTTTATTGGTGCATATAGTGTATTGCAATGATTGGAGAATGGATTCATATATTCGCTTCTGATTTTAGATTCAAATATTGCAATATTGATTTTAAAATTTCATTTTCAACCTAGTTTGTTTAAAAATTAAGTTACGCCTGAATAAATAAAAATCAGATGAATATTAATGGAAACCTTTGAGTTATTCCTGCATAAAAGTAAACAATATTAACTCTTTTATTTATTTAATGGTATTAACATTTCCTACTTATTTTAACAAAGATGACCGGTCTCTGAGTCACGTGAACGAGATCCCTTGCTACAGAAACAAAGGGCTCTGGATTCAAATCCCGGCTTGGGTGTTGTGGATTGTTTAAGGGAATTTTCTTTCCATGAGAGTTGATCTCTATCTTTCTCACTCTTTCTCTTTGTGTGTGTGTGTTTGAGAGAGAGAGAGAGGGAGAGAGAGAAGTGGAGAAACTTTTTATGGTTGAAAGTTGAAAAAGAAGTAAATCGAGGAAGCAATATAAACAGGAAAGTTAAATAAAAAATATAACTGAGTAAATTTAAAGAATCCAGGGTGAACTCATATATGCTACTTGGCCACTTCACAGGTAATGTTCTCCATATTCCAGGGTTCATTAACCCAGTGGCGTGCATTCAACTATAGCTATCTCGGCACTGCTGGGGTAATTAGTATATTAATAATTTTGAATTAAAGAAATAATATACGTATTTGCCAAATTCCATTCAAATCAATTACGCGTGAACATAAAAATTCAAAATTCCCTCCAGGCCAGCAGACGTGTATCGCATTCGGTTTGACGGAGTCAACTACATATCCACATTATCTCTATAAAGAAACACCAGCTATTGCGCTACAGACGAATCCGCGCAAGCGAATTGAGGGGTCCAGTCAGATAAGGGGATAAGCCACACTTTCATGAAAAGTGAGATTATTTCATTTCTGGAATGCAGTGCCATCTATCTTTGTAACCAGAAATTGTTACATGTGTGGGTTATACCATTGGGCAGCTATTTTGTAATTCAATTCAGTATGCTGATCATGTTTTCTCAAATTCTAGTCAGAGAATGGTATAACCCACAACTTCATATTTTGATCACTAGAGGGAAGGGTGATGAGCAGGGTTGACAACACATGTAGTTTAAAGCTAAATCTAACACATTGTTTTCAACACACTGTTTAGCAACTAGAATTACATATTGTTGTATTGTCGAGTTCGAGCTTACCATTTAAGTGAGTAAACAAATCACTTGTGCTGTTAACTTAGAACTTTTCTATTTGTTTTCGATAGTAGTTTTGCTAATGTGGTTTATCATTGTTTGCTGCACTGATAGTAAATGATCAGCTGTTTTTGTTTGAATTGTTATCAAAATGGATGTTATTAATATTGGTAATGATAATCAGAGTAATAGGCTAAACATAAAAGACCAAGAAATAAGGCAAAATGGTTACGAAATGCTGGCTTAGAATATGTAAGTGACAAAACTAATCAAATAATCAATGGTGTGATTTAATCAGTAAAACAAGAGTAAAGAAGCCATTCAAAGTGATGAGTACGCAGATGCAAGATTTAAAGAACTTAAATAAACTGGCAGAACTATTAGCAAAAGAAAGTAAAACAAACGAAGGACTCCAGGTTCACATGAGGAAGATCTTAAGGTAGATAAAAAATAAGCCAAAATGTCTACTTTTCAAGTACACTTGCAACTCGAGAGTCGAGAGGAAATAAAGGTTTTCAAAAAGCAACGTGGGAGGCGCCGAAAAGTTAAGATTGGACGAACTTAGAATGCCATGGATGATTTTTTGAAAAACTTGGAAATACTATATCCACATGGCAGAAAAATTTGCCAAAAGAAGTATGCTGATATTATGTCTCTACTTCCCTTTGTATCACCCAGTGTTTACAGCTCTACAATCCGATGGTCCAGAGAGTGAAGAGAAAGTGAAAATGGACTTTAGCATGTTATTTAGATCTTCAACCATATATAAATATTATATACTATGTTTATAAGTTATGTTTCTACAAATGAACAAAGAAACTCATAAATTTAGAAGTGTATCCTGTATAGCAAGAAAAAACAAAGTCCACTGTTTTATATTGACGGTATATTTCTCTTCTATACAAAAGTAAAACAGAAAAGAAAATTATTTTCTGTAATACTACATTCCAAGCTTAATCAAATAAAAATGTTTGTAGCATACGTTTATAGGCTTATTTCTTTTGTAACTTGACTATGTACAAAATCCTTGTTATCTTCATTAGAAGTTCATGTGACTTATCCCCTTATCTGACTGGATCCCTGAATTATATCACTGCCTGCTACGTCCAGCGACAAGCCACACTAGACCAGCGATAATCCACTAGACGAAGCTTGTATTTTATTCCATGGACTTTTTACTGAATACCAGCTAGCTGTACCCAGTTAACTTCACAACTCGTTTAAGTGTACAGAAGGTCGAATAACGTTTCGACCTATCGATTCATGAAACTTTCATTTTGATGAAGAAACGTGATTGATTTGGGAAGAGCCAATTCCTCAATAATATAACTTTTCCTAATAACATTTTTTAATTTATATTATTTAATTTAGGCTGGTTACATTTTTACTAAAAATACAAAAAAAAAATATGCGGTACGTTTTGTCAGCTATATCAACCTGTCAATTTAAGAACCTTTATTTATATTATATATCGGAATAACAACAATTCGATTATTACGAATGTGTATATATTATTTGTGGAAAGCAACATTTGAATTTAATAACGACACTTAGTTCGTTCAAACACGTTATTAATACGTTTTTACGAGTTTTGAGGTGATACTGTTAAATGTGATTTGTCTTTTTAGTAAAAATGGATATAAGTGACTATAATTTACAAAAGAGACCATTTTTGTGCAGATCTTTCAACGAGAAAAATTACCTGGTACAACAAGGGTAGGTCAACTCCAGATTTACCGGATCTAACAAAAAAAATTACATTTTAGTATCATACTATTTGTAAATTGAATGAAGTCACATTTTCGACATATTGCTCTGACCACCGCACGCCACTGCATTAACCTACCATACATCTGTGTGACACAGGACCCATAGCTCATGAAAATATAAGTTAATTGTATTTTTCTTCTTTATGTAATTAGTAATTGATTGCCCGCCTTTAACCGGTTATTTGTTTATCCCAATTTTCTTGCCACCAATCACTTTAGCTAATCTTGATAATTTTGGACATTTTATTTTTCAACCCTTTCTAATACATCCCCATGGCAATAGGGGTTGAGCCTGGACTTAAATGATATCGGGAATGTCTCTGTTCATTTTTTATTTAACAAAATAAACTACTTTACGAACATGTTTCACGAAGGGGTATAACAGGGGTATTTACAAAAATATGTACATGGTTTTTAATTTACATAAAGTTTCATAAGATGCGGAAAATGAAGACTGTTAAATGTGTTGAATGTGTGTTTGAGTCTTATAGTCCGACTGTGTTGATGTGATGTTTCACTGGAAGAGGTGGTGATTTTAGGACTGTCGCTCGGTTGTTTGAAAATAATTAGTATAGCGACCCAAAAAAAAAAAAACTATGGATTTGGACTAATCTCGCTCATTTTTATTGTTTTATTTTTCACTCCTTCTCATCCCATCAGCCCTCTTGGGGCGCTAGAGGTCAAAAGTAGGCTTAATTGTCATAGGAACTGTAACCAATCAGACTAGCTACCTTGAAAAGTATTAATTCGACACGAACATTGGTCAATTTCTATTATTTTTAGATGTGACTGCCTCTCGCCTTCTTCATGGGGTATCTTACCAGCACAGATCCTTTACCGGATTCTATGTTATATGTGTAACGAGTTTGGTTGAAATTGCTTCAGGTGTTCTATAATTATACTGGAACATACATCTTACTTCTTACTTTTACTTACTCACTGGCAGTATCGAACCCATAGGTTCATGGCCGCGCGGGCATAAGCTCTCCATACATCCCTATCCTGAGCTAATACTTTCCAATCATTCCCTGTATAATCTACTTCCCTCAAATCATAGTTAATGTTATCCTCCCACCTCATTCTTGGTTTACCAACTGGGCGTTTTCCCTCTGCCTTTCCTACAAGAAGCTCCCATGCACGTCTTTCATTCCCCATACGCGCAACATGTCCTGCCCATCGCAGTCTACGAGACTTGTCTGTTCTTATTATATCTGGTTTCCTATAAAGACCATGTAGTTCATTGTTATGTAGTCTTCTCCATCCACCTGTCTGTTCATCTCTCTTTGGTCCAAAAATTTTCCTAAGAACTTTATTCTCAAAAACTCGTAATCTCATTTCCTCCCTTATAAGAAGAGTCCATGTTTCGCACCCATATAATATAACTGGTAAAATAATAGTTTTATATATTTTCAGTTTAACGTTTTTTGAAAGGAGTTGGGACATCAAAAGTCTCTGCAATGCATAATAGCATGCATTTCCAGAACTGAGCCTATGTTTAATTTCTTTATGCATCTCATTCCTATTTGTGATTATTGTTCCTAGATATTTGAATTCAGCCACTTCCTCAAAGTGACTGAATTCAAATATCTAGGAACAATAATCACAAATAGGACATCTGCCGTTTTTAATTTGTTTTACTTCCATCTCACCCGCTACCTATGAATAATTAGGGTATCTTATTCCTCAAGTCTCTTTTCATTATTGTAATAGGCTATATATACCAAACGTCTCAAGGTTGCGTGCTGCCTTGTCACGCAGCGGATCCGGATTCGATTCCCGGTCGGGGCAGTTTTTCTGGATGAGGTTTTTATCGGGGTTTTTCCGCATCTGTAAGACAAATGTCAGGAAAACTTTAAGGCCCAAACGGTCCCCGAAATCATATGGCCATCATCATCATCCTTCTCATTATCATCATCATCATCCTTCACGGTGTGGAAAGCAACGGTAATCTACCACACCTACAATTCCCTACCAAAGCTGCAAGCATAGCATGGAAATGCTATGATTGAAGTGAAGGACCTTCCTTGGGGCAGAATTACTATGGATGGATACCAAACCTGGTTGAAAAATCGCTCGAGGAGGCGTTTAAGAATTGTGCTGGCATACACACACATACACAGACGCACGCAATATGCATTAATTTTTATGTAGGATAAATATAATCTGTTCTACATTAAGATAAATATATGCAAATACTTCATAAACATGGAATTTTGCAAACTTTTCTAAAAACATATAGAGATACCAGGCTGACTTCATTAAAAAAACACAGTAGAATAAGAATATTTTTCATTTAATGTACGTATTTAACAAAATATACTAGAAAGCTAATATATGATTAGTTTATGTATCCTATCGAAATATGTATGTACCTATGTAGGTAATGAAGTCATTATTTGTCATATTAGAATTATAGACTCCAAGACGCTAGTGATGTCATATAAGTGAAGTCCCGAATAAAAAAAAGTAAACAAACTAAAAAACATAAAAAATATTATATTATTATTATTATTATATTATTATTATTATTATTATTAATGCTATTATTATTGTTGTTATTATTGTTAGGGCAAGGATTTTAATGCACTAAACGTTAAGAATGTAACGTAGATAGTATATATTATTCGATTGTTTCTGTGACAAAATGCAGTCAGATGTCTTCGCATTATATTATTCAATTGTTCGTACATGAAACCAAGACAAAAGACAGTCAGAAGTCTAACTTCTAATTATACTATATTATAATCTTAAATTTTACTGCATTAAAATCATTCCCTAATTATTATTATTGTTGTTATCATCATCTTCATTATTATTATTATTATTATTATTATTATTATTATTATTATTATTATTATTATTATTATTATTATTATTATTATTATTATTATTATTATTATTATTATTATTTATTAAAAAAATTCAGAAGGCATCCAGAGGTATATATTTTGTCAAATGGCGAGTTAATGAGTTGAATAAAAATATTAATATAACTGATTTTAATATTGCGAGCTCACTTTAATGCAGTATACTTAGCATTATATAAGCATAACATATTTATATCATGAACAATGATAATTTATCTACCTCAACATGCCAGTCGAATTCCTAGAATATCTGAATAAATAGGATACTAGAAAAAGAAACCTTATAACGAACGTAGTGGCAGAATGTCCAACTTGTAAACCATCACTATCAGGCTACTCTCAAGTCTACGTATTCCGAAACAATGAAGCTATTAACATTGTCCTTATGAAAATAGTTTTTGAAAAAAAATACAAATATTTATAGATTCTACCTAGTAGATCATGACAATATACAGTATAGGCCTATACAGAGTGTATCCAAACTTTATGAGCAAAAAGATTATTGAAAGATTTTAAATGAGCATTTTGATATCGGAACATGTGGTCGGAAATGGATATTTCGGACGCCACGAAATCTTGAGTCTATGTGAGGGACATTTCTGCACGCTACTTTGTCATAACACATTGCCGATCGCCGGATCTCATTTCTCTGTTTTTTTTTATGAGAGGACCTGAAGTTGTTAGTATATGAAACTCTCATAGAAACTGAAGAGAAACTGCTTCATAGGGTACTCACTTCTCCTTTCATTGTACAACAGACACCAGGGATTTTGGAAAATGTGTGATAACATTTAGTGCATCGATTTAATGAAATGTCCACCGCTGTGGTCACGCAGCGGGCCCGGATTCGATCCTCGGTCGGGACAAGCTTCCTGGGTGAGGGTTTTTTCCGGGTTCTTCTTCACCTGTAAGACAAATGTCAGGAAGCTTAGGGCTCAACGGTCCCCGAAAATCATCCAGCCATCATCATTATCCTTATCATTATCATCACCATCCTTCACCTATGTGGAAAACAACGGGAAGCTACAACACCTATAATTCCCTAGTATAGCTGCAAAGCATAGCATGAAAATGCTATGATTGCAGTGAAAGACCTGCTCTCGGGCAGAATTACTATGGATGGATGGATGGAAGGATGGATTTAATGGTTGTATAGAGACAGATGGTCGGATTTTCAACAACTACACTAAGCTCAAAGTTGGTTATTTATGTGTCAAACTTTCTAGTGTGTGTGTGTGTGTGTGTGTGTGTGTGTGTGTGTGTGTGTGTGTGTGTGTGTGTGTGTGTGTGTGTGTGTATGTCAATTCTTTTGTGGCAGCAATTGTTATTTTTTTAACTAAACTCATCTTACACCAATTAATTAAGAAAAGTAAAGCCGTATTCATTAACCAGCAAAATGGGATCATTGGGAATAGGGGTTAACCTGGAGAGAAAATTTTGAAATTCCTCTAACGACCACAATTTCCGATTTTTTTGTAACAAAGCTTGGTATATGCCATTGAGATAAAAAAGGTGAATGTATTAAAATAATCAGCGAAATCCTACCATTAGAGTGGAGTTTATCTGACAGCCGTAATGTCCCTCAAGCTGCCGCCATGTTTGTTTTGTCCCAACGCAACTTTATACATACGTTTAATTAACAATGATGTATTTCATAAAATAGATCAACAGAGATTAGTTAAAAAACTATAAAAATGGAAACCGATACCTGTTGGTAGACCTAAGATGAGATGGCAGGACGATGTTTGTAAATTTTATTACATGCGCTAGTTGGCTACTAAATCAAATTTCAGAGGAGATAGTGGATCTCCTTGCTTTAATCCATTGCGAATTTCAAACGTATCTGAAAAATGTTACCTTTAGCACGCTACTCCTTATGCTATTTAGGCACCTTCGAATAAGTCTAACTTTTTAGGGATTTAAGATTCCAGCAGGATACTCTTAAACTTTTCCCTTTTATTTGAAAATATGTATTTTTAAAGTTTACATGTAGTTGATGTGCAGTGCCATCATATTCTCCTTTATTTTCTAGTCTCATACTAAAAATATGATCTATACTTGATCTATTTTCTCTAAATCTACATTTGTCAATATAAGGAGTAGCCTATGTATGGGTACTAATACATTTGTTAGAATTTTGATCCATTTTGAAAGTCATGAGATGTCTCTATAGTTGTTAAAATGAGTTTTATCTTCTTTCTTATATATTTGTAATGATGGTGATAATGATGATGATGATAATAATAATAATAATAATAATAATAATAATAATAATAATAATAATAATAAATAATTTAAGTCCCACAATCCTAAGATTTTTAAAATGTTAAATGCATATGACTGGTTTATCCAATGAGTTATTTTTATTCATCAGTTAGATGGACAAATTGAGGACTTTTGTATAGATAGATACTTCAACTGTTCAGAAGAGGAAATTTTGATATCGGCAACTGCAGAACTGAAATGGAATATTTATGCAGGTTATAAAATGGAAACTACATCAATAAAAACATCTCGGGCTGTAAATATTACACGGTTGCCAACTGCATCATTTTATTTATCAGATTATTGTTATTTGCAACTTGGTTTCGCTTTCCAGGTAATTAATTTCCCTTGTTTTGTAGGTTTACGCATATATCAAATTTCAGGCAGAATTTACCTGATTGAACGTTTTAGTAGTGTTGTGAAAATTATCGTTCAACTTACAAGTAATAACGAGATTAAATAACTGACCAAATCCATTTACTATTTAATGATAGAAATACAACCATTTCTAGAGGTATTCATAAGTATTATTTTGACAATTATCTTTACATTTAAAAATAGAGTAAAGCTTTTTTCATATATATTTTTTTTTACTTTCTTTTCTGTTCGATTTTTATTTCCTTTCCTTCTTCGTATAATCATTTGATTCCTCCATTTCTTTCCTTTGTCTCCTCCATTTATTTATTTTTATCGGTGTTTCCTTTTTTTATTTTCTTTTCGATTTTATCATTTTATTCCTTTGTTCATTCCTTTGCCTTTCTTTTTTTTACGTGGTTCTTTGATTTTTCACGTTTCCTCTCTAATTTTATTTTTTATTTCTTTCTCTGTTTATTTTAAATGCACTCTCTCATTTCGTGGGAGTTGCAAACAAATGCTATATTTAATTCAAAATTCAAAACAAATCACTGATAGATGTTGAAATTGGCATTTGAACCCTATTTGTCCCGAGTCTAAGATGCTCGTTTTAGTCTTTTTTTTAGTTTTAAATAGTATATTACGATGCGACGTTGGGAAGTGATATTTATAGAACCGAGGAAAATATTTAAAACCCGAGCGATAGCGAGGTTTTTAATTTCCGAGATTCTGTAAAACACTTCACAAACGTGCGTTGTACATTTTTTTACGCGATAGTGTTTTCAAATTAATAAATAGTAGTAAAGTAATAACATATTTGTTGGAAATGTGTGTGTTCTTTATAAACAATTGAGTAACGTTAACAGTGTAGGCAATGTTTATTAGTTGAAAGTACAGGAGACCGTGAGACCAGTATTATTGATAAAATGGCGGCAAGTATGTATTTATTGTTTATATTGTTTCAAATAAAGTTCAGTACATTTAAAATGCAGTGATTTGTTTCGTATAATGTATGTTAACACTATCTTTTGGATATTTTTTGTATATACATTGTACGTAGTACACATAGAAGGCAGTGGTTTTACTTCCCGCACGTGGGTGTAAATGTAATATTACAGTATAGTTATTTAGGTTGGCAATCCCGAAATGTAAGAAGTTAGACTTTCAATCATGGTCGCCATTGCTGTAAGTACGACAAAACGCACCATCGCGCAAAAATTTTTATTTCACATAATGTGATCATTCTTTTTTGGAATGAAAAACATTTCTGAACACATTAGATATGGGTTAGTAATCCATACACATATAAACACAAAGGAATTGGCTTTTATCCGGCTTTTATCATCAACTAGATGTGAAGAACGTTTTTTCCAAAATCTTGACATATCTTTATTAAACTCTCTATAAAAAGTTCAGTATTCAATCTTTGTTGATATTGTTGAAGTATGTAGTTTTATTCTAATTAACGAGACCATCAGAAATCTGATCTCAATTTAATTACAGGATAGGTGAGTAGGGTATTCTAAAAAGATCTGCCGACCTGCCGGCACAATATAATATTAATAAAAAATATTTACATGGTTTTTATTTTTTATTTCATTTTATTATTGTTCTTGCATGATTTGAAAACTTTATCAGTACCAATAACATTTTATATAATGAAACGCTTTTTTTTTCAGAAATTTATTATTATAGCGGTACGGCACATTTTATAAAGAACGCCAAACATGAAGATTGTTAACATGAACTTCTTAACATAAAACCAACACATTAATGTATAAACAAAATAAACTTGTAGGCCCTATATATTTTTTTCGATAAATACGTACATTTGCCATTCCAAGTGCATAGGATTTTCGTATTGTATTTATTCCTAGAAATTCGGAGCTAAAATCTACCAACTTACATACATTTTATACATACAGGACTGATATAATATTAAACACTTGAGTACGTGGGATTAAATATTTTTTTCCTTGCTGTTATGCATACTAACCTATTTATAAATATTGGGTTTCTTAATATATTCCTATATTCTGAATGTATGGAAAGTATATTGAAAATGGGCTTTGGAGTACGGTGCTATACATAAACTACCAACTCACTGGCACTATCGAACCCATAGGTTCATGGCCGCGGACATAAGCTCTCGATATATCCTTATCCTGATCTCATATTTTACAATCATCCCCTGTATAATGTACTTCCCTCAAATCAGGAAATTAATCAAAATACTGAAGGAATTAATATTAATCCTGAGAATGTACTATTTCAGTTCAATGACAGATCATAAACGCTTGTTGAAGGATCAAAAACTGAGAATAAATTTATTATTTTCAGTTTTTTGCTTTAGATGTTATTCTCCCACCACATTCTTGGCCCACCAACTGGACTTTTCCGTCTGGTTTTCCTATTAGAAAGTTTCATGCACCTCTTTCATTCCCCATTCGTGCCGCATGTCCTGCCCATCACAGCCTACGAGACATAATCATTCTTATTATATCTGGCTTCCTATAAAGACCATTTAGGTCACTGTTATGGCGCTTTATATAGATTTTTCAGGAATTAAACCCAATGGGTACAACTAGGACACACACACCCAATCCCAAGGTACAGATTTTTTTAAAAACATCTTACCCCGCCGAGAATCGAACCCAGGTCGCCAGAATAGAAGGCAGGGACTCTACCGACTATGCCAGAGCGACGGACTTTACATAGATTTTTGATATTCTGTTTTGATAAAATTTGTGCGCAATATATTGCTATAGGATCTATTTTTCCACCGAACTTATCGTTGCAGGGAGATTGATTGGGATGATTCTGTTATAATGCAGTGGCTGGCATTTTTCTCTTACAATCGCATGAGGCTGGTCATAAAGTAACAGTGAAATGGAAACAGTAACAACAGGTCGCATATGCTGTTTACGACCACTTCTCTACTATTAAATTGTAGAGACTCGTAAAGTGCGAATTGACAGCGGGACTAGTGTTAATTCAACTCTCTTCACATCTGCAAATAAACCAGACGCAAACACAGTTCTCTCTAATCCGTGTCATTCCCTAAAACCTATAACCACACGTCTAGTTTCTATTCGACGAAATAATTAATTTATTGTAAACCTTAGCTGGAATACAAGCCTCTAAACATTCGTATATTGGCAACAATAATGATAATCATAATATTAATTACAGTAATAGGGACCTTATAGTAATAATAGTATTAATAGTAATAATAAAAATAGTAATAGAATAATGTTAGATAGATAGATAGATAGATCATTGGTTGATTAATGTCTTTGACATCGTTCGATTCCCAATAGCCAATTTTGTCGGTCCATCCAATCTCCTTGTTGTACATGTTTCTCCTTCATGTATAAATATATTCCCTGACTCCAGGAAGTTTCAGGTCTCCCTATGCCTCGTCTTCCTTCAGGTTTCCATTCCCAAACAGATTTTGGTAGCCGATCCTCTTCCATTCGCAGGACATGTCCGTACCATCTGAATTGCTGAGTTTTAATATAATCTAAAATAGTGTATTCAATCTTCATTTTCTCCCTTATAACTGAGTTCCTATTTTTTTTCTCTTCTTGAAATTCTTGCTGCCCTTCTTATAAAATCCAAGAATAATGTTAATAATAATAATAATAATAATAATAATAATAATAATAATAATAATAATAGGACTTTATTAGACTAAAAGTAAGGTACATACAATGTTATTTACAAATATGGATCCCACGGACAGAAAGCCGTACGTGCTATTGACAGTCCATATCAATAAATGAATGTCTAGTAATAATATAAAATAAAACAAAAGGACAACGCAATAGATATCAATTACATTATACATTAATTTACTTACAGTTATTAAGTATTGATAATATTATATTTTTGCGCGATAGTGCGTTTTGTCGTACTGCTTGGGACCCAGCTCCGTGTGTCTGAAAGGAATTTGCTGTCTCAGCTGTTAGTACTATGAGAATGAGAGAAGTGTACCTCCTCCCACTCCCCACACTACCTCCGCAAACACACAGAGCTTGGACTCGAGCTGTACTTAGAGCAATGGCGACCATGATTGAACTTCCAACATTTCGGGGTTGCCAACCTATATAACTCTACTGTAATATTACGTATTACAAACCACGTGTGGGAAATAAAACCACTGTCCTCCATGTATAACCTACTTCGTACAATTTCATTCATTCATAGTGTTCTGCCCAAGAGCAGGTCTTTCACTGCAAACTCGGCATTCTCCGCTCTTTCCCTTTTTTTATCCGCGTACGAACATACATACAAAAATAATCCAAAAGTTAGTGCTAATATGCATTATACGAAACAAATCACTGCATTTTAAATGAACTGAACTTTATTTGAAACAGTATAAGACAATAAATACGTACTTGCCGCCATTTTATAACTAATTTGTGTCACGGCCTGCTGTAGTCTCAACTAATAAACATTGCCCACACTGTTAATGTTAGTCAGTTGTTTATAACGTACGCAAGTATCTCCAACTAAGATATTATTTTATTATTATGTATTATTTTGAAAACACCATCACACAAAAGATAACGTGCAACGCAAGTTTGTGAAGTGTTTTACAGAATCTCGGAAATTAAAAACCTCGCTATCGTTCGGTTTTTCAACATTTCCTCGCTTCTGTAAAAACCACTTCCTAACCTTGCATCGTAATATACTATTTGCTTACATATGTACTTATAAACGAATGAGTGTTGTTCTTATTTTCCGCTTCTTGTCCAGAAATTTATCCACATTAATTAAATGTTTTGGGTTTACCATGTCAATCTATCACGATTTGAATTTAGACATATTTGCAGCACAGCTGATGCATCCAATATTCCAAAAAAGGTTACATTCCCCTATTATCGTATATGTGTTTCGTTTCTGTAAAAATCACTTCCCAATCCTCGCATCGTAATATTATTTGCTAAGATATGTACTTATTGTCCACCGCTGTGGTCTCGAGGTAGCGTGCTGCCTTGTCACGCAGCGGGCCCAGGTGCCATTTCCCGGTCGGGACAGGCTCCTGGGTGAGGTTTTTTTCGTTTTTTTTTTCCTCAACTGTAAGACAAATATCAGGAAGCTTAGGGCCCAATTTCCCCGAAAATCATCCGGCCATCATCATCATCCTTATCATTATCATCATTCTTCACCGATGTGGAAAACAACGGAAAGCTACCACACCTATAATTCCCTAGTAAAGCTGCAAAGCATAGCATGAAAATGCTATGATTGCAGTGAAAGACCTGCCCTAGGGCAGAATTACTAAGATGGATGTAGTCATTCACGAATTAGTGTTGTTCTTATTTTCCGCGTCTTGTCCAGAAATTTACCCACATTTATTCAATGTCCTGGGCTTACTATGCCAATCTATCATGATTTGAATTTAGACATATTTCCGGCACAACTGATTCCTCCAATATTCCAGAAAGGTTACATTTTCCTAATATATGTATTTCGTCTTCATAGTTTAATAATAATAATAATAATAATAATAATAATAATAATAATAATAATAATAATACTGAGCGATTTGGCTCAGACGATAAAGCTTAAGAGTCTCGTGTTCAAACTTCGGGTCGTCCGAAGTGACTGGTATTTTTGCTGGTTTTTCTCAACCGTTATTATAATCAGGATTCATTTTATCACAATCGCAATTTCATAATGTAATTAAATTAAAATAATATTAGTATATTTCTATAAAAAAATACAACTATAGGCATGCACAGTTCTTTGTATACAAATATTTCTGATGCGACATTACGTTATATGTTAGCATCTATAAATAAATAATAATAAAATAATTAATAATAATGATGATGATGGCAAAAACAATAATATTCACAATAAGTCAGTTTTTAAAAATATTCTTACAATAAAGCAATTTTTGGAGAGCTAAAAATTGTAGTTAAATATATCGAATCATAATCGAGAAATCGGTTGTAGAGGCTCCTTCTGACTCCTGATTTAGACTTGTATTAGACGTACAAATAATATTTAGAGTTATTTTTCTCCATTGAGGTAAGTATTTTAGTTGCATTGCCTTAGTAATCCAGTCGTCCCCAATAATAATTTTTAAACTGGAGGTATTTCGGACTGACATCCATCTTCATCGTTTAGTCATATACTCGAGTTGTGTGGGAGTTGTATTCGATAGGTATGTTTTCGTTTAACAATCTTCCATTTACGGAAAGAAAATTCAGCTAGGCAAAATACAACACAAAGGAGGCCATTTAAACATACAATTAATAATACACAATCAATAATGCAAAAGACACTTGTATATAATAGTAAAATAGTTTGGAAGAAATAGAAATTTTAAAAGAAGCCGGAATCGAAAGATAATTAAACGGAAATTTAGCCATCGACCACAATCTCCTCTAGAAAATAATCATAACAGGGAGCAGTATGACTAAAAGCTGAAAATGGACGATATTCAGAAAGGCCTCCGTTTAAAATTGTAGTTTGAGGACGACTGGGTAACCCGGTTCGTTTCTACAGCATAGTACAAATACCTAATAGTGATATCTTACCAACCGTGTCCTCGCCGCGTCTGATGAAATTAACTAGGGACCTTAGGTTTCTTACTGATTAGTAATTGGGGAAGGATTCCTTAGTTGAGGAACGTGATTTCAGAGTTTGATCAGTCAGAATGGCATGCATGTGTGCAGTTTATTATTCTCCGCCAATCGTTCTACTCCAGCTATTGAAAGTCGGGTCTTCCGGGAATGCTATATCCTCAAAGCGGGCTCAACGCCCACCATATCTGAATCCAGGACGAAACCCAAAATCCAATTAAATCAAATGCAGTATATCCCTTAATAACCACAATTTAAAAATAACTCCAATCTATTAAATAAATGTGAGATAACTGCAATTGGACGATGTTATGCATCAATCGTAATTTTAACAAATTTTATTTAGATGCCATCTGTTGAGCTGGTTCATGAAGTAAGTGTAGGACACTTTTAGCGCCAAATCTTTAAATATAGCTTGAATTTTAATTGTAAAAAAAATTGAAGGTATGTTTATCAAATTTTGCATAATGGCGCATAGCCGATTGATGCATAACTCCGACCAATTCATGTAATTCTCGTGAAAATTAACAAAAATTGTCATCTCTTGTTCGCTGATGAATAGGAGGTTATTCATCTGCATATTGGTTAACTTAAGGCACGTAATCAAAGAAAGCTTCTGTAACAAAATAAATGCCATGATACTAATGCTACTATACACGTTCCTAATTAAAAACTGTTGCGCCATGTTCATGATTTTGATTATAAATTAACTCGCCATTAGAATTACTTCACTTAGAATTAAAAATAACACTGGTCAACATGATTTATGTCTCATGAGTACCAATAGTTGTACTTAATGCAGTTTTTTTATCGTGTTTTCAAATATGTGTTCGGAATTTCTCCATCAACCACAGTTTTTTATTTCAATTTCAATTGATGGATTTAAATAATTACTTTTTTCATAAACGTTTTTTCGTCCATTTGTCCATTGTAAAATGAAACCAAATGAGCTAACTCAAATAGTTTCAGCTATGGAAAAGAGATATCAAGGCAAATGGAATCCTATTATGCTGGCCGATTATTGTTGGACCATCAAGAGGGATGCTCCACAGGCTAAATATAGCAGAAAATCGTCATTTGTTACTTTCTAGGTGAGCCCGAGTATTCGAATATTGTATAGTTACGAATGTAGACATTATTAAAGTGTTTGAAATTATAAATTCCTGTCTCTCGGAAACCTTTCGCGATGGAGCAAAACCGATATCATATTTGAATTCAGGAGAAAAAGTACTATCAGAATCACATATTGTTCTTTCTGAGACAATTAAAAATTGTTAATTTTTTTGTTGCTCAGTATAATCGGGACAAATGCAACATGCAGGAATCAGATGTTTTCCCATCCGGTAATTCCAGGAGAACTAAAGTGATTGCTCACCATTAGTCATTTTGGTAGCCGCAGGAGTCTTCTTTGGCGTCTTAAGGAATCTCATCGTAACTATCTCTGAAGCGTTGTAATCGACCTATATCTACCGAGATACACATTTTCGGACATGGATTTGTAAAATCATTAATTCATATTTTATACCCTATTTTGTGGGTTTTAATTTAAATTTAGCAAATGAAAATTAGTGAAATAAAGTTGCAATTCAAATTTTCAATGAACCATTGAATTCTAATGTATTCAATGGGATACTGTTGCAGTATTCCGCATTAAATAGTTTTTATTTGTTTTGTAATCAGTTCCACTTCACTAATAAAACTAGTGTCCATATAGGTTTATCTTGAATGTTTTGTTTCATTCAGAGACGCTTCAACATCCAGTATAATATGACGTCTGCCAAGTAAAATAAAATCATTATTAATTTTTTTTTTAATATTGCATAGATTTTCTATTGTTACATTTATCGTATGTTTTCTCTAGAATTCAATGGTTTAATTGAATAATATTATGAGATCAAATATATCCTAATATTTTAATTCCAACCCAGGATTTCTTGACAGTTGAGGAATATCAGGAGAAACTCTGTCAGGTTGGTCGCCTCTGATATTTGAACATAGAACGTCCCGAATTCGAGTTATAAACGTAATCATCCAAGGTAATACTTATAAATTCTCCATACATGTAAATTTAAGCAACTTATTTAAATCAACACAAACTTCTGATTTTCCATTAGAATTGAATTTAATAGGGCCTATTTCTTTAAAGAATCACACGAAGTGATAACCCCCAAAATTAAAGCTATTTACACATTTTTTGCTGTTAAGATTACATAGGTATATATATTAGCCGAGAGGCTAAAATTTTCACAAACTGCTCCTTGTGCCCATTCAGCATTTAAAAATCAGTCGGTAAATTTTAGAGTAAATTGGTCCCGAGCATAGGGCTAACCGCTCTACCTTCTTCTCATGCGTTGCGTGGAAGCGTTCACGGCTCCATGGACCCTCAAGATTGTTAAAGATGTCTAGATATGTATATTAGAGTACGGTTTCCTATTTCAGTGATAGTTTTTCTTTTTACTTTTTTGTCCAAATGTCTTCTTGTATCTTCTTGTAAGCCCATGTTTCCCTTAACAGAGATTTAGGCGCTCTCTCCCTACAGGGGAGAATTTGAACCATACTACTTAGTTACACTTGTTTTCGTATAAATGTCATTTGAGTGGTCCGTGGTCAGCGTTCCGCTTCATACTAACATCTAGGAAACCAAGGTAGTACTAGGACGGGGAAATTCGGTAAATTTTGCTTAGAGGCCTTTCATTCAGGCTTAAGGATATTTTACGAGACTGAAAATCTTCAGACTCGGGACCCCGGCCGGGTTTGAACCCGCGACCTTCGGGACCAAAGGCAAGGAGCATAACTACTAGTCACCGCGGCCAATTTGTCCAAATCTAACATTTTAGATAATGGTGACAAAATATGAATGCGGGAATGTAGTTTGTACCTTCAACTATATTATTTATCAAATTCACTCCAAACCGATGTATAGTTGTCCTCAAATCCTCATTCTTTTCTTCACGACAAGGGTTCATAAATACGTTATACGGCTCTCAAATCCACGATAGTGGTGTCCCAATTACGTGATATTAAAACAGAGCCTATAAATTAAAAATAAAACTTAATTCGCCGTTTATTAAAGTTAATAATCAATATTAGAAGCTATATTAGGTCAAATACAAAAATTTCATAAATTATACCAAACTACTTTTAAAATGTAGGCATTTCCCTCTAAAAATAAACTTGACGTTACGTAATAATATTAACAACACACATGGTGATACATGTCTGCAAACGAGATATACACTGCTCAAAACAATTAGAGGAACACTATGAAATGTGCAAATATTTTTTCATTGGATAAAGGTACAAACATGAAATTAATAAAGTACATTATTTGTGGTTATTTATTTATTTATTTATTGCGCATGTCAGTAAAAACAAATGAATAACGCTGACAATTAACTTTTCAAATAATTCCGCTATGTAAGCAATTGAATCTTGTGCTTATTTTTCAAAGTTAAACACTCATTATATAGAGTTAGTATCGTGTATGGCCTCCACGACATTCGATGACAGTTTGGCACCTTCGTGGTATGCTCCCTATAAGATTCTGGATTTCCTCTTGCGGGATATTCTCCCATTCCTCCTTCAGAGCATCTCCAAGTTGCTGCAGAGTTTGTGGAGTTTGATGTCGGTTCCTGACCTTCCTGTCTAGAAGATCCCACAAGTGTTCAATAGGGTTGAGGTCTGGGCTGACCGCTGGCCACTCCATTACCTCAATTTCATTCCTCCTCAGGAAATGCCTGGTGACAGCCGCAGAATGTGCCCTGGCATTATCCTGCATAAACAGAAATCCAGGGCCTACTCCAATGGCAGCAGGTATTACATGCTCTTCCAGAACGTGCTCGATATACCGGACAGCATTCAGTCGCTGGGGAACAAGTACAAGGTCCGTACGATTGTTGTACATAACTCCGGCCCACACCATTATGGAACCTCCTCCGAATCTAACAATTTCCTGTACAGCCTCTGCAGAAAATCTTTCTCCTGGCCGTCCCCACACCCTCAATCGACCATCACAACGTGTAAGATGATACCTGGATTCGTGCGAGAAGAGCACAGACTCCCACTGGTTCAGGTTCCAATCACCATGGTTTTCAGCATACGTACGTCTTGCTGCCTTATGCCCATTTGTTAAGCGTGGTTTTTTAATGGGCCTTTTTGGACGAATATTCTCTTTCCTTAATCTGTTCCTTACGGTTTGGTCTGAAACCCGGATTCCGGAAGCAATATGAAGGTCATTCTGCAGGTCTTTTGCAGTTTTTGTACGCTGTCGAAGAGCAGAAAGAACAACGTCTCTGTCATCCTGGAGGCTTGTTTTAAATTTACGGCCCTGGCCACGTCTTCTACAATACTGACCTGTCTCTCTGTGGCTGTTGCGTAACCTGGACACCACGGAAAGAGAAACCCCAAGCTCTCTAGCCACGTGTCGCAGAGATTGACCTTGTCGTAAAAGATGTAGAGCATGATACACTTCAAACTCATTTAAATGCCTCATTTTGTCAGAGACTTCAATAAACAAGGCAATAATCAACATTCGTCACTATAGCAACATCAGGAAGCTTACCAATTAGAAGTGGCCAGTGCCTTCCAAAATAAAAAATTTCTCTATATTTGTTATTTGAGGTAATTTCTCTGTATTTAGGCCATGGATATTTAAAATTTGTATCCAATGATAAAATGAATAATTCAATTTACATATTGTCCAACTTTCAGCATCGCAGCTTTAAAAAACAATTACTTTTTTAATTTATTACAAGTGTTCCTCTAATTGTTTTGAGCAGTGTACTAGTCCTACTATCTAGCCAAAAAAAAATATTATCCTCTATAAACATAAGCATGAAATAATAATAATAATAATAATAATAAAATAATAACTATTATTATTATAATAAAATAATAACTATTATTATTATTATTATTATTATTATTATTATTATTATTATTATTATTATTATTATTATTATTATTATTATTATTATTATTATCGTTATTTTAGAGAAATAACGAACGTTGAAAATACAGAAAAATAACATTTTAACGAAGAATGAAGAAATTGATTTCCGGAAATTGGTTTCAATCAAATGCTTACTTAGCAGCTATAGGCTTAATTATAATAGCTCTGTTAATGTATAAAATATCTAATTTTAATATAACTGATTTATATGTAATGTAACTAATATGAAACCGTATTAATATCCTTAAGAATTTTCTACACTCACAGGTTAAATATGAGAGATAGAGCCATATCATTAGAATAATGATTTAAAAAATCGTAAATGTGGAAGCTGCTGCACATTATTATCCTTTTATATTATTAAGACTCTTATATCAGTTGGTTGAGATGATATTAAAATACAATATTAGAATGTTATATAATCATTAAATAAGGAGTTACTCAAAATATAGAACATTTCTCCAAGGACAGCCACGAGAGAGAGAAAAATTACTTCAACCACTTTCAATATCGCGTTGGCTTTTGAGACTTTGTATTGGTATTCAAAAGGGAAAGCAATAGAATGAAAATAAGAAAGCTTATGTCGTGAATAGAATAATTCAGGAACTACTTTTTAAAACATTTAATTCCGTGACAATGAATTGAAATTGTATCACGGAATTAAGGTTATCCCGAAAACAGGTATATATACCTTACATGTTATAGGCCTAATTATACAGCATATATTATATATATATATATATATATAGGGTGTTTAAAACTTGAGGCTCTAAATTAGAAATGAGAAGTAAAAAAAAGGAGAGAAATTTTTCCAATAAATATGGCTCCGGAATACAGATTTCGAGATTGTCTTTTTCTGCTGGTTACAGCTTGCTGAGTAATAATCCCATTAAAAGCAGTGGCAATGTGTCAATAAGGAGACAAACTCAGCATTCAAGTGCAAACCGAAACAACTATAAAAGCCTCAATAAAACATACAAATTTACATGGTCTGCAAATTATTTCCCTTTTTTTTACGCATGTGCAGTAACTCCCTTTCTCTTGTTGGGATATGTATTTAGTTTTCACCGAACTACATAGTATATCATAATCGGTTAATTTTCGGATCGAGGTTATTTGGAACATTTTTTTTCTTCTCTGCATTTTTATCTATAATCATGGCTTATCATTTTTGAAACACTTTGTGTAATATATTTTTCGACTTAGATCGATTTTTAAAATTGAATTAAAAATATTTGTCAATAATTGCATCATGTGCTATTTTATACTTACATTCTGATGAGTTTATTGTTTAGAAATAAATGTAGCATCCAAAATTATGTGATCTGTTGCAGGTTTATTTATGGAGGAAGTGCATTATTTATGAGTAGTGTAGTTTGATTTTGAACAAACGATTGTATTGCATGCCACAGTCTGCTTGAATAATACATTAGTAAAACAGTAGTATCACAAATACAAGCATCAGTTCACTGAATGAAAACCAGTTTCCTTTCTCACCCATAAATTGTACTCACGATCTCTAGAAAATGAACATGTCACAATATATTGATAAACAACATGTGATATTATTTACGTAGTGTACTGTCACTATCATTTGTATTTATAAAACAGAACTATAATGTGTTAGTACATGTACCCGTAATAATGTAATTTCAAAATAATTACTTTTCATCTTACTTGTTTTAAGAACGTTTCATTCATTTAATTCAAATAATGCTACTGTTTTGAAAATGGTATTGGTATGCTCTATAGAGTGGACAGTGAACTCTATCGACAAACGTGTAGAGATTGTTTAGAAGTATTAAACTAAGTACTTAGATACGAGAATTCATGATCCCTTGTATCTTATTACTGAGTAATCCAATGTTGAAGTATCATACATTACATATATTAGATCCAGATATTATACAACCATGGAAAACTTTTATTTATTCCGGAAATATTTATTATTGAATGAATGTGTAAAATTTCTGAATATGTCTACTTTTTTTTTTGTTGATAGTTTTTAGGTCGAGACGGGTGTACCTGGAATTCTGCAAATAAGAAGATAATATTGTGTCACGTGTTCTAGGAACTCTTTAGTGTCTGGAGATTGGTGCTGGAGTAGAGTATGGTATTCAACAAGGAGTATCCTTGGATGACTATGCAAAAGATATATGTCTTGACACCTCAACCTCAAATAACTGTGAATCGGAAATCATTGATTCCTCATACGAAATAGCTAACATTCTTGAACAATTTCTGAAAATAAGTCGGTAAATCATTTCAGATTTATGCAATCATCATGCCTTTATATATTTTAAGATGAGTGCGATTACCTAAGCAATCATTAGTATATACGAATATATATATGGTATAATAAGAAAAATAAATGCCTGGACGGGATTCGAACCCGGATCTCTGAGTCTGTACCTCAGCGTGATATCCATTACACTACCAGGCGAATCCAATTCAAACACTTATATATATATATATATATAATATATATTATATATTATGCAAGATAAATGCATATTTTAGAGATTTTTTCGGGTCTCTGATTTTTTTCATACTTATAAACTTGGATCAAGACATATTAACTTATTTAATGTTGTTAAAATGATTAATTGTTTGTTCAACCTTTTTTTGTATTTCTGATACTACTGACAAAACCAGTGTTTGTATTTGTTATAAAGTTGAGATCTGTCCAGAGAAATATTTTAATTATACTTTCCAATTAACTAAATTTAAAAAAATAATAAGATCGACCGCAAAATCTATATTTAAATGTATGATTAAGTTTATAGAAATCGATATTTTAAACCATTGCATTGCAAAATTAAGTGCTATCTTATATTAACGCAGGATCGTTTCAAACAAAATTGCTTATTGGACAATATTTAAACATACAAATTTACATGGCCTGAAAATACAGTTGTCCTTATATATTTTCCTGTAATCTAGTTTTATGATTGATATAAAGAACTTCACCACCATTATACACTCCACGTAAAAGTGTCTACTTTTTTATTTAAGACAATTTATGCATTATGGAGGTTAATTCTCACAGAATGTGACAATATTATACAACTTCAATAGTATGTTACTCATTTCACAGGTGGCAAAGAAGTTAACCTTAATGTGATATTTGATGCTATACTAGTATATTTAAAAAAAACTTTCAACCTATTACACAGATACAAATGGGCTATGAAGTTCTTGCTCTAAAAACATACTAAATATGCATGTAAGTATGCTTTTAAAAACATAAAAATATATGGATGCGTATATGCTTCTACATCTATTGGCATGCCAATAATAATAACAAATAATATTTAATGAATAATAAATATAATAATATTATATATCACCGCTGTGGTCTCGAGGTAGCGTGCTGCCTTGTCACGCAGCGGGCCCGGGTTCGATCCCCGATCGGGGCAGTTTTTCTGGGTGAGGTTTTTATCGGGGTTTTTCCTCACCTGGAAGACAAATGTCAGGTAAACTTTAAGGCCCAAACGATCCCCAAAATCATATGGCCATCATCCTTATTATCACCATCATCATTCTTCGCCGGTGTGGAAAACAACGGGAAGCTACCACACCTATAATTCCCTAGTAAAGCTGCAAGCATAGCATGAAAAATGCTATGATTGCAGTGAAGGACCTGCCTTCGGGCAGAATTAAACTTATATTTACTTTTGATAAGTTAAATTGTTAAAATAATAGAATGGATTGGTTATGCAGTTCAAATACTGAAAATTCAATCCTCTTATTTCATAAATCCAAACAAAGCATTTTATGCAACATAAAATGAAGTTTAATAAATTTAAACATTAAACTATGTACAATAATACATACAAATATCATGAAATAGTATTTATAAAACAACTCAAAATATCCAAATATACACAGCATACATTTTTTAGTATGCTTAATTGCTTATGATTCTTGCAGATAATTGAGAGAATAATGATAATATACATGGAAAATGTATGCATTTTCTGGCTCTAGTTAAAAATCCCTATTGGTACAATCAATCAATCAAACATCTGTATTTTCTCTGATTATGCTTATATATTCTTATTCAACTGCACTAAATATCATGCCTCCCGAACATAAAAAAGTATACTATCATTATATAAACAAGTACTACTTGCTATTGAAATTTTGATGGCGATGGTACGCATATGCCTTGAAATTTTTCCTCATTCTTTATACATATTTAAAATGTTTATTGTTAGACAACATTTAGAGCCATGCTATTAAACGTTTTCTTCTTCTTCTTCTTCTTCTTCTTCTTCTTCTTCCTTTCATATGATATATCTAGTGGTCTGTTACGGTTTCGATCCAACCTTTGAAGTGTCTGCCCAAAGATCTCTTGTCTGGTGGCTGGTAATTTAAGATTTGACGTGGTATTCTTGTTCTGCTCATTCTTCGTACGTGAGATTTCCAGTTGTTTCTGTATTTTTTTACATATTCCATGACTGATTCTGTTTGTAATTCTTTGAGAATCTCAGAATTCCTTTTATGGTCTGTTCTTGAGTAACCTGCAGTACGTCTCATAAATTTAATTTCTGCCGCAGTTAGTCTTTGTTCATCTACACTGCGAATTGTCCAGGCCTCACTGCCGTAACATAATATGGGTCTGGCCAGTGTTTTATAAATTCTAGTTGGTATGTGTTGCTGTACTGTGTTTGGCTTTAAAATATTATTTATAATTCTTGTTACTCTGTTAAATTTTACAATTTTTTGATTAAAATCTTTTTCCTCTTCGTATGTAACTTGGTATCCGAGATAGTTAAATGAGTTAGTTTGTTCTAATATTTTATTATTGATAACAATTTTACTGCGAACTGGGTCTTTTCCTGTGAAAGCCATGACTTTAGATTTTTCTGTTGAGATTTCCACGTTGTAGTTAAATGCAATTTGGTGAAAAGAGTGGACTGAACGTTGTAGGTCATCTTCTGAATTCGCTATAAACACAATGTCATCTGCAAATAATAGGGTGTCTAAAATATATCATCTATTAAGTGGTATACTGCCACATGGTTGTAGTCTTCATTCTTTAATAATTGAGTTCATGTATATATAATGAAGTGCATTGGTGAAAGAACACATCCTTGATTAATTCAGAGATTTTATTTTCATATTTTATATATTAAACGTTGTACATAAATTAAATACTTGTTGAATTGACCCTAATATTCTTTAAACATCCCCAGAATTAAATTTATTCTTTACAATCTAACTCGAAAGTTCAATTTTGTAAAAGATAACACAAACTCGACTTTAAAAACCATTTTAAAGTTCACTGTTATTTTTCATTGTGTTCACATTTACGAGTATTGCCCAACTGTATAGAATATTTGCGAATCTAGATGAGCGCACAAGTTAACGATGGACGTACACATAAATCAGGAGTCCTAAACCCTAGATGAAAAGTGCTTTTCGTGTAGTATCTGTGCTTACTGCAGCCATTTGATGACTCTCGGGATAAACGTAGCAGAAAATAGGTACTTTGAAATAACCGTATAGGCCGCTATAGACGCAAAATTGAATTTTCTTTAAAAATGTCGTTTTAAAGAAGCTCTATTAATTAAAGGATGATTTTTAAGACAAGAATTGTAATACTTTTTAATGAAATTAAGAATATGTTGCAGGTAAAACTTCTGCATTCGGATGATGAGTTTAGACCTTTAGAGCTACTAGCCCAAGAGAATAAATATTTAATTAAAAATATTAACTGCGAGTAATATTTTTAATATTAGTTATTGACAGCTCTGATGATCCCGAGCAATATTATTTCTCAACTATGCTTGTCTGATAACACTGGTCAACATGATTTTTGTTTCATGAGTACCAATAGTTGTACTTAATGCAGTTTATCATGTTTTCAAATATGTATTCATAATTTCTCCATCACCCACAGTTTTTTATTTGAATTTCAATTAATGGATTTAAATAATCATTTTTTAATAAACATTTTTTTCGTCCATTTGTCCATTGTAAAATAAAAGCAAATGAGCTAACTCAGGAGATATCAGCTATGGAAAAGAGATATCAAGGTAAATGGAATCCTAATATGCTCCGATTATTGTCGGACCATCGAGAGGGATGCTCCACAGGCGAAATGTAGCAGAAAATCGTCATTTCTCACTTTCTAAGCGAGTCCGAATGTTCGAATATTGTATAGTTACGAATGTAGAAAATATTAAAGTGTTTGAAACTATAAATGCCTGTCTCTCAAAAACCTTGCGTGATGGAGAACAACCGATATCATATTTGAATTCAGGAGAAAAAAATACTATCAGAATCACATATTTTTCTTTCTGAGACAAAAAACAAAGTTTTTTTTGTTGCTCAGTGTAATGCTTTCAGAGCTTTGTTATAGCCAAAGTTAGACTTATGTATAGTTTATTTTATCAAAATTATTGAATGATGATACCTAGAAATGTATGACAATGGAGTAATTTAATATATTTAGCTTGAGAAAATAACTTTAATTTAAAATGTTCTCTCTGGATAAATCTCAGCTATATGGGAATGTGTTGAATTTTCTTTTTCAGCGCTGTTACTGTGATAAAATCAAGATTCTCATAACCCATAAGCACTAATAAGTAACAAATAATCAATTGAATTAGGGGTATAGGTAGATATGTAAAAGGTAGTTATGCAGAGTCATTTAGACCGAAAATTAGCATGCAAATGTGTGTGTGTGTCTGTCAACGCTCTAGCGGCCGGAAACTTTTATTTTTGGAACTATTCTCTACATATAGCAAATCAATTAACATAAGTAAGATAGATTTCGTTAACCAGCAAATTCAGATCATTAGGAGTCGGGGTTAACGTGAAGTGAAAATTTAAAAATTCTTCTAGCGACAACAATGTTTGGTTTTTCATTTAATAAAAAAAACAGTATATGTCATTAAAATGAAAATTGGATTGCAGTCTCCAAAAATAAGCGAAATCCGACCATTGGAAGTGGGGGTTTACCTGAAATCCAAAATCTTAAAATCCCATTAGCTAACTAACTCACTGGCACTATCGAACCCGTAGGTTCATGGTCGCGCGGACATAAGCTATCCATACATCCTTATCCTGAGCTAATGTTTTCCAATCATTTCCTGTATAATCTACTTCCCTAAAATCATTGTTAATGTTATTCTCCCGCCTCATTCTTGGTCTACCAACTGGGCGTTTTCCGTCTGGTTTTCCTACAAGAAGCTTGCATGCACGTCTTTCATTCCTCATTCGTACCACATGTCCTGTCCATCGCAGTCTAGGACTTAACTGTTCTTATTATATCTGGCTTCCTATAAAGACCATGTAGTTCACTGTTATGTAGTCTTCTCCATTCACCTGTCTGTTCATCTCTCTTTGGTCCAAAAATTTTCCTACGAACTTTATTCTCAAATACTTTTTACAACGAAACTGGATCATCAGATTATTTAACAAAATATACATTCTGTAAATCAGGTATATCGGATCATAAATTCGATTAATTCGACACTCCAGCGTGATGAACGTTTTAGAGCTGAAGATGTACAGATTAAGTGCCAATATAATCATTTTCTTCTTCTTTTCTTCTTCGTCACGGTTTAGGCTTTTGCTAGCCTGATATTCATTTTCATTAAATAAAATAGTGGTTAATTGCCAGTGAATTAGATAATTAAAATTGTACATAATATATTATACAACCTGATCATTAATTGCTATTTTTATTCCTCTTTGCTCACTGCAAACCGAAACTAAGGGGAAAACCATGTACGGAGATTGTGTTTTTTTTTTAATTTCCTTCTTGTCGTTTGCTTTTTGTTTACACTGTTATTCCTTTTAGTTTTTACCTTTGTTAACCTTTTTTTTCATCTTATTCACACATACAAACAAAAGACAGGACACACACCCAGACCCAAAGTGGAGATTTAAAATCCCCTACCCAGCCGGGAATCGAACCCGGGTCGCCGGAGTGGAAGGTACGGACTCTACCGACTACGCCACGGCGACGGACAACTGTTAAAAACATACACACTCAAAATGTTAAACAAAGAAACCGAACTGAGCATTCTATTGAACATATTGGTCATTATTATTATTGTTGTTATTATTGTTATTATTATTGTTGTTATATTAATTATAGAATCACAATATATTGTCGGAAACCCCATTCTTGTAAGGAGTCAATTACAAAATACCTAAAGCTGGGTACTGTATTTTTTGTTTGATTATTATATATAGATGATTTGTAACAAACTTTGGATAGTGCTTTTAGGATGATGAGAATCTTGTGATATTTGGTATGTGTGCATGTGTATTGGGGGTGGAGGTATGTAACCGAGGGTGTGTGATTGTAGGACTCGCGGACCAAGCATCGGTTCAAGGTCCACACATACAGCAGCCCGACGTTTTGCGACCACTGCGGATCTCTACTGTACGGCGTCATCCATCAGGGCATGAAATGTGAAGGTAACCCTGTCCCTCTCTGTCCAACAACCCCCAGCCACATCCCGCTTGTTGCCAGCCGCAAATTCTAACATTGAGTTCATCATCCTTCGATTTACTCCATTCTGTATAAGGTGTATGGAAATTGCCATCACTTAGTAGGATTTTTATTTAGATGCAGGTGTGCAGATTTTAAAATACAATCAAAATGCTTTATAGGCTTTGGGTTGTAAAATGTATGTTTTTTTTTCTAAAACAAAATCCATAAAATGTATTCATGCATTACTTAATGATCGAGTTTTGGATTAGTTTTCACACAGTGCACGTGATCATACAGTGGATTTTTCATGTAGTATTTTAGATTATATTGCAGATTTCAAGCACAAATTAAATTAAAAATAACAAAAACACATTCTCTTAGTCACCTCTTTAATTTCTGGTAAAATGGACAATGGAATCGAAAAGTGCCAAATAAAAATTTAATTTCCATCCCCTCTGAAAAAAATTAATCCCATACTAACGAACGTTAAAAAGTAATATATGAATACATTTTAGCATAGGCTTATGTTTTTAAAGTCAAACATATGACGCCCAAAGTCCATAAGGGATTTAAATTGCGTATAATGATCCTAAGAAATCATACACGAAATCTGCGCACTTATTTCCTTTCAACCTAGACTTTGTACAGTAGATCGTAAAGCCATCCTAAAAAAAGTGGCCCAGATTTAGGAGAAGCTTCTTTTGTCTACTATCTTTATCATCCCAAATTATCTTTATCACCCCAAATTATCTTTATCGTCCCAAATTATCGTGTCAATTTAAGATGCTTATTCAGTAATTTTTGTTATGTTGGATACCCCTCTAAATTTGAATGCGTTTTCTTTCTTCTAATGCTAACATTTTATACATGTAGAAATTAAGTAGCATAATGTAGTAATTAGCCAATGACTTCTACCAAAATTTCAATCTTGAAATGTCGATTAATTTTCAGGTAATTTATTGTATTTTCCCACTTTTTCATGGACGTTTCGACGAATATCACATAAAATGGGATAGAAAAGATGTTCTTCTATTTAGAATGGATGTTAAAGAATCAGTGACTAGTATTACTAAGTATTTTATTTTTAATTTCTAATTAGTCTAATCAAATTCTCCTACGAGAGAAAACATGCATTAAAATTTGAATTAAATCATGTAATGATAAAAATCCTCAGTTTATGTTTCACGTAACTGGGAATTATGTTTTAATATACAGTAATTCTGTATACTGGTCTAACATGATAGGCATGGGTAGTTAAGAGTGTTAAAAAAATCCTGGTTACTTTTTCAATGTGATAATTAGCAGAAAAATCATAGGAATTCAATGCATATATTTGAGAACTTTTTTTTTCAGTTATGAAGAAAAATTAATTTGGTAAAAAAGGGCAGGTTATAGATCTAAAAAGACGGAAAAAGAACCCTCAAGAGATAAAATCGGTTCACAACTTTAAAAAAAATTAAAAACGACGTAAAATTGCTACTTTTCACCATTGTATTACTAGACTTTTCTCTTGGCTTAAATTGTAGCCTTTTATAACGCCTGTCTGTCATTAAATTTTGTGTAAAATGATCTACAACTTTTCGCGCAATTCACTAAAATATGAAAACAGATGTCGCAGTAATATACCATCCATATGGCGAATAATACCCACACAGCAAATATCCAATGTCCTTTTGTTCTTGAAGGATTGCCTCAATTAATCAAAAATACGTCGAGAGTAATTAAACACCTAAAAAAAGCTTATCCAAAAATCGGCCTATTTCAGTCCCATCTTCCCCTTTTGGGAGCGACTCACAAGGTGAGGGAACGCGTGTGATCGTTTCAGCGCTCTAGCAACTGGACATCCAGAGATTTCCGCCACCTATGTCGGCCTTTCCCCTCCGGCGGCGCGTCAAACTGAAATAGCCCGATATTTGGAGACTTCTTTAGGTGTTTAATTGTATTTCACGTATTTCTGATTAGGTGGGAACTTTAGATCAATGCTTCAAGAACCTACAGCACTTTGAACAGTTGCTGGCGACTATTAGTGGCCATGTGGATGACATACTACAGAAAACCTGTTTTTACATTTTAGCGAATTATGCAGGAAATTATCATTTTTTCCAAAAAAAAACGATATATAGGCGTCATAAAAGGCTACAATGTAAATCTCTACAATGATTACGGGGCTGTTAATACAACGGTAAAAATTACATGTTTTCGTCGATTTTATGTATTTATTAATTTTTTGACAAAAAGTTGTGAAATGATTTTATCTGTTCAGAGCTATTTTTTGTTCTATATAATTTTTGTTAAAATAATAATTTTATAATCTGGGCCTACTTACTTGTGAAAAGTTATTCCTATGAATTATTATTTCTAATATTCCTTAGTTTGGAGTAATAATAGTGGATAATGGACTTACATTATTTTAACAATATATAAACCAATGGACATAATGTCCACATAAACAAAGAAGATAACTGTGCCTTGCTCGCTGATAATTCTATAATTAAATTAAACAACAAATAAACACGGTTAATAGCTTCTGCTATTACCTAATTTGACCATCTGAAACTGCTGCCAACTTACAGCTGCTATTATTGTGAAAACATACCAGTATTGCTATTTGTAATTTATTTTTAATTATTATCACATAGTATTTTATTAGATTAAAATTATATTAACGAAACTCTACTGAAGTTGTGAATGTACAGCAACATTTAGGCTTCTGTGTTTTTTAATGAAAGAAATTACGATTTGAGGAAAAATATTTTCTTTGTCACCATTACCAATTTTAAGAATATTGCATATTAATGTAATTAAAGTTGTATTTGCCTAATTAATTAACATTATTTTTATAAATCTACATTTTCTATCTCTCACATTTCACGATCAGGCTAAAAATTAAATAGGCCTACTTGATTTTTATTACTTATTTATATGATGCACAAGAAGGTGAAGTTTTTAAAATTCGTACCTGATATATCAGTTGTCCTCGACAAACTTCAGTTTAAATACTTCGTCGGTCATTATACATGTTTCTGAGAGACCTGCATTGTTTGATTTTTTACGAAGTTTTTAAACTGAATTTTGTTTTAGTTGAGGACGACAGATCAGGTACGAATTTTTAAACTTTTCCGTAACAACTTCAAAACGTCGCTTTACCTTGCATTTTAAAAGTATTGGTGAAATACAAAGGGTATATTCCGGAAATTATTCTTCATGCCGTATTTCCATTTTTAAAACTCATTTAGGGTAGGCTGAATACTGTCAATTAATGGATGTTTGTTTATATATTTTTGTAATACCCTTCATATATTGCCGCATAATAGACACTTTTCATTGAAGCTTATACAATTATAATGGATAATTTTTCCCTTGAAACATGATTTTTACAAGAGCTACAAACGTTTAGTGGACACTCTGTATAACTTAGACATCAACACTTTTAAAATTCATATTAAAGCACCGTTGAGGTTTATAATAAGATGTTAAATGTCAAATTGGTACCTGGTAAGACACTGGTCCTCAAGTAAATTATTTAATAATTTAGTTGAGGACGACTGACTTACCTGTTACCAATTTTATATTAAACATGTTATAACTTACGCACGTAGGCTATGCATTTATTTATTTCCTAAATTACTTCATTATGTGATTAATGTTTCTCATCTTCTCTTCCACTGGGCCAAATTACAAACAAAAATGCTAAATCCCATGTGATTTTAAAATTGTACAAAAATCTACATAATTCCTTCGGTTATCTGATAAATAAAAGTAATATTTAAACTTATGCATTAAATTTAATTATAATTAATCTACATGTAATGTAGCAAGTTTATTTAACAGAACTCAATGGCATTACATATCAATAAACTAAGATATACAAATTATAGGGCATATTGGAATGTGAAATAAAGGATTTTATTTAAGTTAGATAAAAAGTTGTAATATGAAAATAAAATAAAATGGATATACAAGTATAAGCAAAAATAATAAAAATATTTTTTTTTATTTAGTGCTAGGACTATATACGAGTGATTTATATTAATTTATTGTAAATAACATACGTATGTATTTTTAAATGGTCTACTAATGGTCTACTTGTTATCAACTTTGTAATTATAGTTTGTTGTTTGAGAAAGTTAGAAATCTGGTAAGTGGATCTGTTTTCAAAAAGTCAGAGTTTTAAGGTTTTTAGAAAACTTTGTAAGGTGTACATTCTGAACAGCGAAATAAAGAATAGAGCACGGTAATACATTGATGACAAGGGGGACGTCTGGAGTAGATTGACGTGTATGCCATTTCTAAGACTTCTTTATCCTGCTTAGTATTGAGAGAAGCTTCAGAATGCTTTTCCTCAAGTTTGAGAAATACAAGACAACCCAACTTTTTCTTTTATCAAGAACATTTTACAACTTGTCTCCATGAGGCATCATGATATAACTATTGTAAGCTTTAATTGAGCAATGGGTATAATAATCCCAGGTCACTATTTGTATATAATATTTTATCTACCATTATATATTAATAGTCCACCTCTGTGATCTAAAAATAGCGTGCTGCCTTGTCACGCAGCGGCCCCGGGTTATATTCTCGGTCGTGACAGACTCCTCGGTGAGGTTTTTTTTTCTGGGTAAGACAAATGTCAGGAAGCTTAGGACCCAACGGGCCCCGAAAATCATCGGCCATCATTTCACCGGTATGGAAAGAAACGGGAAGCTACCACACTATAATTCCCTAGTAAAGCTGCAAGTATAGCATGAGATGCTATGATTAAAGTGAAGGACATGCCCTAGGGCAGAACATATAGAATAGAATATATTAATACTAAAGTAAATTAATCCCAATACAGGCCTTAGGAGGCCCTTGGGGTAGTAGGAGGTTAAGGATCCCATTTTTCTGGACAATCGGCACTTGATGTCAGCCGGGTTGTCAGCCCTGCGTGATGGCCGCCTTTACCTCCAGAACAAGCGTCTGGTACTCATTTCTGTTAGAAGCTGAGTCGACCCCAGGGCCATAGTGCCGCCAGAAGGTTTGGGTCAGTTTAAAAATCCTGACCCCACCGGGACATGAACCCTCGACCTTCCGGCTTGTAGCGCAGTGCCTTAACCACTACGCTACGCTAATTTATTATATTATAATAATCATCATCACCATCATTAGATGTCATTTGAAGTTTGTATTTTTATAAAAGAGGAGAGAATCAAACTATTTTTAATGTGTTCAAACAGTTTAGTGAAAAATATCCTACATTAGTAATTGAGGATGTGACGAAAATAACAACAGAATTTACAGATGAGTCAGCATGAATCATAAATTCTGATCGTAACTAATTGTAAATAAAGAGTATCTATCGACATCGTAGCAAAATCGTAAACGTCTGATTGGGTAGGCACATGTATCATTTTTTGTCATAAATAAATGAGTAATAGTGGTTCCTAATTATTGGTAATACCTTGTATTCAGTCTTATTTTTCGTAAAATATGATGATGTCTAAGAACAATGTTTCTATCGATGACAGTTCCGCACACAATTCAGTCACATGGCGGGTAACAATAGCAGCAAATTCCCCCAGGAAATGGCGTCGGCTAAGTAATACCTTGTGCAGGTTTGTTTATAGTACAACTGGAACTTAGCTCGGAACTTGTATAGCAGGCCTTGTAAGAGAGACTCTATAGTTTCCATAATGATCAAACAAATGAAATTAAACAAATCAAATTTTCCGTAATAACTAAAGAAAACAACTACTTTTCAGGAGAAGGAAAAACGGTTACAATCTAAAAATGTTTTAGATGTCACATTAATTAGAATAATGGTTGAATTTCTGTTTGCAAAATGTAAAATATTTCTCAGGGTATTACATTTTGTGTGTTGTGTTTTGTTGACATCTTACGTTAATTATAAAAACATATGTACTGGTAGTTAACACCTTAACAAAAAAAGTGGGCAAAGGTTATATATATATTTCATATGTGTAAAAATATGGGTCAGAAATTCTTGGTTTCAAAATGAGTATTATTTAATGCAGTTCAGTTTTTGATTGTTTGAATTATGATTTATTCTGTATATATTTTAATCAGATGAAGTATTGAAAAAGTCCACTTCCAGCCGGAATAAAAATCCTCAGCTCATCGCCTATCAAATGTGCTTTCCATGTAATTATTGATGTTTTGATCTTCTAATGACTACTCAACACAGACAACAACGGGGAACTAAAATAAAAGCGAAAGTTAATATTTGTTCGTAGTTACTAAACCATAAACCATATAAGAATTAACAAAAGTCCTAGATTTAAATACAGTTTAACTAATCAATATTAATAAACTTCAATGTAAAATTCTGTTAAGGTATAATCTTTATTATATACAAGGTGTTGCAAAAATAGACCGACAACGAAGGTGAGGTAGTATACTGAGATATGTTGATAATCTTTTAATAAGGTACCTATGTCCGGAAATGATGGGTTTTCAGACTATGAGTAGCTAATTTCTCAAGAGTTCCTTTATTTGAATATAAAGACTCAATTCTTGACAACATTGTTACAATCACGTCAAGTTTTCAAAATATCCACCTCCCCTCTCATTGCAGAGCGTACATCGGCAGTGTAGTGATTAGCGCACACGTTCAAATATGCCCGGTATCGTTTGAATTATATCTGTAGCAGCGTGGATTCGGGCTATAAGATCCACACGTGACTCTACTGGAGTCTGACAAAGAGAATGTTTCATGTCGCCCCACAAAAGTAGTCGAGAGGGTTAAGATCAGGTGGTCTCGGAGGCCATGGGGCTGGTCTCCCTCGACCTGGATATGTTGTATCCAAATGTCTCCTCAAATTGGCATGGAAGTGAGCTGGAACTCCGTCGTGTTGTAGCCATATTCCGTTGCAAAGCCACGTATCATAGGTTCCGTACCTGGGAGGTTTTGTCAAGTAATGAATTTTGAAATCCTTCGAACTAACGCTGATCTTAAGACATAATTAACCAGTCATTGTGTGGAAACGCATCATTTCCGGACATTGGTACCTTATTAAAAATGATCAACATATCTCAATATACTACCTCACCTCCGTTGTCGGTGTCTTTTTGCAACACCCTGTATAAGTTTCAGCCTGCATATGTTTGTGCTCACAATACTTGATAAGTAGTCGGTCCATTGACTTTAAATTTTGACACAACGTTGCAATTGAATATCCGCGTGTCGTTGTAGTAAAATTAAATGTTGGCACAACGTTGCATTCGAATATCCGCGTGTCTTTGTAGTAAAATTAAATGTTGGCACAACGTTGCATTCGAATATCCGCGTGTCTTTGTAGTAAAATTAAATGTTGGCACAACGTTGCAATCGAATATCCGCGTGTCTTTGTAGTAAAATTAAATGTTGGCACAACGTTGCATTCGAATATCCGCGTGTCTTTGTAGTAAAAGTAAATGTTGGCACAACGTTGCATTCGAATATCCGCGTGTCTTTGTAGTAAAATTAAATGTTGGCACAACGTTGCATTCGAATATCCGCGTGTCTTGTAGTAAAATTAAATGTTGGCACAACGTTGCATTCGAATATCCGCGTGTCTTTGTAGTAAAATTAAATGTTGGCACAACGTTGCATTCGAATATCCGCGTGTCTTTGTAGTAAAATTAAATGTTGGCACAACGTTGCATTCGAATATCCGCGTGTCTTTGTAGTAAAATTAAATATGTGGCACAACGTTGCATTCGAATATCCGCGTGTCTTTGTAGTAAAATTAAATGTTGGCACAACGTTGCATTCGAATATCCGCGTGTCTTTGTAGTAAAATTAAATGTTGGCACAACGTTGCATTCGAATATCCGCGTGTCTTTGTAGTAAAATTAAATGTTGGCACAACGTTGCATTCGAATATCCGCGTATCTTTGTAGTAAAATTAAATGTTGGCACAACGTTGCATTCTAATATCCGCGTGTCTTTGTAGTAAAATTAAATGTTGGCACAACGTTGCATTCGAATACGCGAGTCTTTTTATACAAGGAGCGACACAGTTAATCGTTTCATTTCAGTCCACTTAACCACAGCAACGCAAGGCAGAGCATTGAATTGAATGATGTGTTTTCTCGCTGATTCTGCTCTCTAGAATACTTTTATTTACTTTACCATTCATTTCATATCAGATTGAGCCACAGCGAAGCGTGCCCGGATTTAGGTAATTTCATATAGGCCTAATAATGTTTTTAATTTAACTAATACTGTAGTTCTATTTCAATTTTGAGATATTAATTTAATGATGAAATACAAATAGGCATGCAATATAAAAATTAAAATGTAATAGAGATTTATTTTTTCTAAGATTAAGATGTTATTGAAGACAGGTTAAGTTTGACACACAATTTAAAGACCAAAAGGGCCTGATTCCACAATGATGACTGGTCTCTGGTTCTCTTATTTCGAAGATCCTAGGTTATAGAAGAAATCATGGGAAGTAATGTTATGTAATGTAGGAAAATGAGGACATACAAACACGAGTCAGATAGCATGAAATTACATTCTGTGTGAACATTATTTTTCAAAGAGAAAAGGAAAATCACATGGGACAGCATTTCAACCCTACATTTCATAGTCACGTAAAATTCGTAGCTTATACCCATTTCACATATTTCTAGCATTTAATTCAGGCATTTTCGGATCCATACTGACGAAGCATTCTATGCTCTAGTCTTAATTTATTATACTTATCTTCCACAGTTTTAATCACATTTTTATTGTGATACATTTTGGAAACATGATTAGAATGTTAATAAGTAAAGTGATCCCACTAAAGGCCTCAGGAGGCTCTTGGGGTAGTAGGAGGTTAAGGCTCCCACTTTTTCTAGACAATCGGCACTTTATGTCAGCCCTGCGTGACGGCCGCCTTTACCCCAGAACAAGCGTCTGGTACTCATTTCAGTTAGAGGCTGAGTCGACCCCAGGGCCATAGTGCCGCCAGAGGATTTGGGTCAGTTTAAAAATCCTGACCCCAACGGGACTTGAACCCTCGACCCTCCGGCTTGTAGCTCAGTGCCTTACCCACTACGCTACGGCGTGCCCCCGATTAGAATGTTAATATGATTTTTATTTATTTTAGATTATACAATTAATATAAACATTATATATTGACAGTATATTATTATTATTATATTATTATTATTATTATTATTATTATTATTATTATTATTATTATTATTATTATTATTATTATAATAAATACATTTATATAAATTATTATAAATAAGAAAATACAGAAATTTCAACATATTTGTGGAACAATCAGACGAACACCGAGGAACAAACTAAGAAAGGATATGCAGCTAAGATTTTACTCGACGATGGCACTACCAATGGTGATGTATGGAAGTGAGGCCTGGGTCCTGAAGGCAAAAGAAAAAAGTAAAATATAGGCAGCGGAAATGAGATTCCTACGGGCTGTGAATGGTTGTACAAGATAAGAACATGTTAGAAATGAGAATATTAGAGAGGAACTAAAAGTACAACCACTTCTTCAAAATAGTAGAACACATGAACAATTGGAAGGAGCATCTGCAAAGAATGACAGAGGATAGGATACCAAAGATGACACTGATGTATAATCCTGTAGGACGAAGATCGGTGGGAAAACCAATAAAGCGTTGAGCTGAACAGATGTGAGATCGGAAGAGGCAAAGACCTAATCCGTGAAGGATTAAATTTTATTATTATTATTATTATTATTATTATTATTATTATTACATTTATAGATATTGGTTGATATTCAATGACACTTTTAGATGTTCATGTAAAATGTTATATTTATCCTATAACATTTCATTATTTACTCAGCATCGTGAGGCATTTGGGTAGCTACAATAAGTAGCGACTCCAGGTTGAGGAGACCAGATATAACGGCTGGGATACCATACATGCTGACCACATGTCACTCCAACACTGGTAGATGATCGTCTACCTCTGTGATTAACACATGTGGTTGTGAGGCCAACAGCCGGATAGTATGCCAAGAGCCTTCTAGGCCTGTCGAACTTGAAATTTTACTTCCGCTCCATAGCAGAGTGGTTATGGCAAGATGCCTTGGCGCAGAGCCACGAAACTTGCGTTGCTTCGAGTCTCCATAGGGGAAGACATTTTTTCATGGCATTTCGGCCAGTATGGGACTGGTGCCCACCCAGTATCATGAGGCATTTGGGTAGCTACAATAAGTAGCGGTTCTAGGTTGAGAAGACCAGTTATAACGGCTTGGGGACCCGACATGCTGACCACATGTCACCCCTACATTAGCTAGATGATCGCCTAGCTCTCTAAGACATTTGGATGTGAGGCCAGCAGCTTGATGATAGGCCAAAGACCTTGTAGACCTGTGGTGCTTGGAGTTTATATATATTTGAAAGATTTAACAAACTTCCTTATATATGTTACAAACAAATTTCGAAGATATGATACAAATAAATATTCATAAATTAAATGTTTTGAGATATAAATTATAAATCAGGCTTCAAGGTACATTTATATTATGATAATATGTTTAATAGATCAACATTAATAAAGAAAAGGGAGTTACTATGTAAATAACTACAAATTATGTGATAGTTAGTGTGTCTTTTTATACAACGAATGGAAGTAGACAATGTACTATGAATTTTCATAGATAAGAGTCACAATATTTTATGAATCTGCTCAGCTTATAGGTTACTTTAATTTGAAGTATGTAATTCAGTCACTTCAAGAAGGCAAAAAACGTATTGAATAACTAATAAAGGAATCCAAAACTAAATACATATTATAAGTCAATTACTTATTTTAAAATAAGTAATTGTATTGAAATCAGCGATTATTAATCTGATAAGGATATTTGTATATTTAGTATCCATGGCTACTAACGACAATAGCATTTCAATCGAGATTAGCAACCTACTGATGTCTGTTAATAAAACATATTTTAGACTTATTAATTATTATTAAGTCATGCCTGTTGTTCATCAAAACGAAAATTATGTTATTAAAACACTAATAGGTAATTTTTAAATGTTAATATAAGTACTTGATATATCAATCTTCCTCAAATAAAAAGGATTTCCGTTTAAAAGCCTTCGTTAATTATTACTTGAAATCATGTATGCCTTTCGGAACGTGTTCAATCCAAGTTTTTTTTTTAATGCATTTTAATTAAAGAAGACTGATATATGAGGTAGGCCTACTTAATTTAATATTAAAAAAAATACTACATAACCTCAATTGTGACTACAATGACTTCTGGAAGTGTTAACACCAACAAGGGCCATTTCACCAATTAAAAAATAAAAGAATCAACATGTTTCAACAGCGAAACTGTCATTTTCAAGACTAAATATTGAAAATGACAACTTCGCTGTTGAAACATGTTGACTCCTTTGATTTTCAATTGGTGAATTAGGTACAATGACTACATGTTTTACGATTTTATCACCAAGAAGATCATTTCTTTATTAAAAAGATATAATTAACAAAATAGAGATATTTTCCATAAATAAACAAATTCGGATCATAAATTCGATTTGCTGAGCAATTCGCCTAGTTTCCTCAGTTCCTGCGTGACGGACATTTACGTAGTGAAACATAAGATTTTTGCTAAAAATTTGCTGTAATGTTCAATCAATGCTTATAGATTTGCTTTACTGTAGGTATTTCCTACCCCGTCCTGTGAGATTAATTTGCTTTATAAATGACTTATGTGTATTTTATAGGCTAATTAAAACGTAGAATAGGATACTATGAGAATTGTAGGCTACTTTTAAAGAATGTACTTACTTTGTTTGTCGGCCGTGGTGGACTAGTGGCCTCTGGTCCGAGGGTCGCGGGTTCAAACTCTACCGAGGTCAATGGATTTTTTAGGATGGAAAAATCCAAGGAGCAAGTCCTCCGGGAGGGACTTTAAGCTGGGATCCCGAGTCTGAAGATTTTTGGGCTTGTAAAAGATTCTTGAGCCTGATTAAAGAGGTCTCGAAGCAAAATTTACCGACTCCAACATCCTAGTAATACCTTTGTTGCCTGCTAGATGTCTCATTCTATCAGTATGTTGATCGCACACCATTCATGACATCTGTGGGCAAATAAGCATAACTAAATGAACTTGGTCTAGTAACTCCTAACAAAGGAGAGGCTAAGATTCAATATTGGATCGTTATGCCATTGTAGATATACACTTACTTTGTTTGTAGTTTTATCTCTTTAGTCACAGTTAGAATATACACTTTCTGCATATAACGTATCAAGAAATAAGATCCATATGATAAATACAAATGTGAGGCCAGCAGCTGGCTGATAAGCCAAGGGCCTTCTAGACTTGTCGCGCCATGGAGAAAGAAAACTATAAATACCAGCACACATTTTCATGGACAATTAATGATCCATCCATCCATAGTAATTCTGTCCGAGTGCATGTCTTTCACTGCAATCATAGCATTTTCATGCTATGCTTTGCAGCTTTAATAGGGAATTATAGGTGTGGTAGTTCCCGTTGCTTTCCACACCGGTGAAGGATGATGATGATGGCCGGATGATTTTCGGGGACCGTTGGGCCCTAAGCTTCCTGACATTTGTCTTGCAGGTGAAGAAAAACCACGACGAAAAAAAACTCGCCCAAGAGCCTGTCCCGACCGGGAAGCGAACTCGGGCCCGGTGCGTGACAAGGCAGCACGCTACCCTCCTCGAGACCATAGCGGTGCACAATTAATAATACTAATGTATTTCAGCACAAAATACAAACAAAGATTTCAAGAACGTTTGCTTATAAATATTATTTAAAAAAGTCGGAATGTGAATAATTTAAATGTTTTAATAATATTCAGAAATGAAAATTATAATTGTGCAAATTACAATAGTTTAATGTGTTTCAAAAACGCACACCAAAGAAAGTTAATGTTGTTCTTGTTGGGAATTGAAATGCGGAACAAATGCAAAAATTACAGAGTTAATTAATGCATAACAATTAGAGAAAACCACTTAACAGTGAACTACATGGTCTTTATAGGAAGCCAGATATAATAAAAACAGTTAAGTCTCGTTGACTGCGTTGGACAGGACATGTGGCACGAATGGGGAATGAAAGACGTGCATGCAAGCTTCTTGTAGGAAAACCAGAGGGAAAACGCCCAGTTGGTAGACCAAGAATGAGGTGGGAGAATAATATTAACTTTGATTTGAGGGGAGTAGATTATACAGAGAATGATTGGAAAACATTAGCTCAGGATAGGGATGTATGGAGAGTTTATGTACGCGCTGCTATGCACCTATGGGTTCGATAGTGCCAGTGAGTTAGTTAGTTGGAGTTAGTTATAAAATTAGAGAGGTGCAAGCATCCGTCATCAATGTCCTGTGTTTAGTGTTTAGAGTGCATATACTCGTAGGACTGGATTAGTTCATGGAAACGCTGAAGTGTATTCACTTTGGATGCTGCCGCTCCTTAGAATCATCTCACCTAACGAGCGAAATCAACTGAGCCAAGCCCTGTCAATCAGGAGGCCCTTGCCCTTACATGATCTAGCAGGCTAAATTTTAAAAATTATAAAAATAGGTGTCTATGTAATTTTACATTCCAAAAGCATAGGATTAATATAATTTTAAAAAATAATTCACATTATTTTCTATTAAACGAATTTATGTTTTAAACTATGTTTAATATTAAACGTGATTAGGTCTACTAAGTGAATAGATTACACTGAGCAGCAAAAAATAAACCTTTTTTTTGTCCCAGAAAGAAAAATATGTGATTCTGGTGTTTTTTTTTTTTTTTCCTGAATTCAAATATGATATCGGTTTTTCTCCATCACGCAAAATTTCCGAGAGACAGGCATTTATAATTTCAAACACTTTAATATTTTCTACATTCGTAACTACACAATATTCGAACATTCGGATTCACCTACAAAGTAAGAAGTGACGATTTTCTGCTATATTTCGCTTGTGGAGCATCCCTCTTGATGGTCCAACAATATTCGGCCAGCATATTAGGATTCCATTTGCCTTGATATCTCTTTTCCATAACTGAAACCATTTGAGGTTAGCTCATTTGGTTTTATTTTACTATGGACAAATGGACGATAAAATGCTTTTTAAAATAATAATTATTTAAATCGATTAATTGAAATTGAAATAAAAAAACTGTGGGTGATGGAGAAATTCCGAATAAATATTTGAAAACACGATAAAAAACTGCATTAAGTACAACTATTGGTACTCATGAGACAAAAATCATGTTGACCAGTGTAATTAATTATGGAAGTAGGATAAATAAGATAATAGTCTAGTCTCATGTAAAGACTTTTTTAAAAATATTGCACATTTAATAAAACATTGCTCATTAAGAATTAAGAATGTGGGTATGATTTTACACAAATATTATTAATGACGTGGCATAATTTTTAATGCAGAAGTTGGAATTCTTTAATTTTTAGTACAAATCAATTGAAAAAAAAAAGGTAAACAAAATTTACTTTTAGCAGCCTATATTTTTACCGTATGCATTGAAACAACATGAGAGTAAAAAGTTCACTGGAAGAAACTTCTAATTTACTTTATTTACGTACCCCACCCTATATCCAAGTAATTCGTTAATATTTTTTATTAAAAAAATAAAGAAAACCAAATTCATGAACCATAGTCTTCAGGTGGTTTTTAACATGTTCATCCAAAGAAACAATTTTATTGAAATATATAATTATGAATACTAGCATGGCAGAAAGATAAACAGATACATTTAATTTCGATTAGGCTATCAAATGTACACAAATCACACCTAGGAACTGGCGAGTGATGCAAGGTTGGTAGTACTGCCTATGAATTTTTTTTTTTTTGCTGGCGGCATGTGTGTGTTGGCAATATAGTGTGTTTTTCTTACTTTCCTCTCATCCTTTGGCTTGCTGCGAATGGAGTGTTTAATATACATTTCTCTCTTTTTTAACTGTATTTCTCTTAGATATTGTTGATATTTCCACACCCGCTTTTCCGATATCTTAATTCTTGTATCGGATATTTTGTGCATTTGTGCGTGTTTTTTGCTTCTTGCTTGTTTGTCTTTTCTATTGCCAGATGGTGCTGTCGCTGCTGCTGAGAATCATCTAGATGACGTCATTAGCTGACTATGGCGCCCAAATTTCTACTGAAATTATTATATATTCTTCTCTATACCTTTTTTGTATGTATTTTATGGAATGCTGTCATTTGTTACGAGTCTAAGCTGTATAGCATCTTTGCTATTTCGCTTCGACTCGTTTTCTTACCAGAGGTTATCAAAATTTATATACCGTATATCTCGCTGAGAATTGCAAAATGATGAAGGGTGTATTGTTTTTTGTCTAACTTAACACGGTACATACACTCAAGAAGATATAACTTTGTATCATAAAAAACAAGTTTATTCTGTATTCAGTTTCTCTTTACATTTATATTCCTCACATTTCCACTCGAATATGAAACTAATAAAATTTAAACGCAAATCCGATAAATATAGATATTGTCATATTCAAAGCTGAAAAGATTCACACAAAATGTATCTGCTCATATTAAAAGTAAAGAAAACAAAAATAAATCCGCTGCCTAACGGCTCCGTAAAGCCGAGGCCTACTAAAATAGTTTCTTGATTGATAATAGATGGTGATACAGGGAGTCATGTGATAAGCGTGGCGCAATCTGTGTCTTAGTTTCAGTTTTCTTAAAAACTGTTGCTACTTCTCATTTCAAGTAGCTTTTGAGTTGTCTTCACACTCCCATTGGAGACACTATAGGCTACTCAAATAAAATGTTCTATAATATAGTCGGGAATCAAACTGGATCAATTTAGGATAGATCTATTTAGCCTAGTGGAGTTAAGGCCGGGTGGCCTTCTCTTCCACTCACCAGGACAAACATATGTTACATATGAATACAAAAAATTACAATAATAATACATACTAAACAATTAATTAGCTGTAAATTGAATAATAATGAATCATAATGGTAGTCAGAAATTTGAGAGATTGTATCACACGTTATTTCCTTTCTGTCATTACTAGACGATAAGAACAATTATTTTAATCAGTTTCAGATCTTGTGAACTCATAGTGCCACCGATGTATTTGTATTTACTGTTTATTCGTTTACTTATTTATGGTTATGTAACTGTCATATTATGAACTAAATTCTACTAACATTTCCTTAGGTGGGTATGTTTGCTACGTTAAAAAGTTAAAATCCACGGACTTGGGCCAGATTTGAATCCACAAGAAGTTCCCTAGATAGACAGGATCAGTGTTGTTATAATGTGAAATATAAAAATTGATATAGTTAAAATAGATATAGTAGTGTAAATTGACTTCTAGACTATAAACTAACATCGCATTTCTTCTTGGTTTGTGGAACTGCCACAATTCGAGAATGAATATGTACCGTGTTCAAATTAGCACTAAAACAATACACCAGACCATATCTAGATAAAACACTGAAACAGCTTTTGCTAAATATGGCTTGTATTAGATCTGCAAGTAGACAGTTTTCTTCACATAATTATAGATGTAGCTCTCTGTTGCTAATATTACTGAGTATGTTGAAAGCAAGTATGTATAATATGCAGAATATTCTTAAATATGCTACTTCCATTATGCTTTTTTTTTAGCCCATACTATTTCATAAAGTACCATTTAAATTTCTTGCACGTTTTTTTTATGCTAGAAAACTATTATAGTTAAGTCTTGCATTATAAGTATGTTAGTTTATACTGAAGCAAAATAAAAGCATATAGTTCGTTTCAGGATATTAATAATGCATGATTTAAAACATGTATTATACACTATTTAAATTATCGCACTTGTCAATTATTAATTGAACTTCTATGAGCATGCGCATTCACATTCTTCCGCACAATGGATAATGTGTAAATAACATGTATATATAAACATAATTACTAGTGGATGTCATTTTATAACAAGTTTAAAAGAAAATTATCTCTTTGACGGTTAAGTCGCAGTTGGTTTAAAATATAAATGTAATAAAAATAGTTAATAATATACAATGTGTCCACAGAACTCCTGCTACCAAAACAATGTAACTTAGCTCTTAAACTATTTGAGATAGAGACATGCAGTTTTTTGCAACGTATTCTACATCTCTCAAAGTTTTGTTTACATTTGTTGCAGATTGTGATTTAAACGACAATGACGACACCACAGGAAAAGGTCCAATGTTTATAGTGGTATGCTGAGTCTGGTAAATCACCAGTACCCCCACATCCGAATGTTATGATGGTTAATATGTCTAGACACAAATAAATTCGCTTCATAATAGAACATCGCCCCCTGTAGATACTGATTGTCTTTGTCAAGGAATCAGCAAATTCCGTACTCGGAGGGAAGTCAGTTGGCAGTGACGCTTGCGTAATTTGCAGCCGCATATGGAGGACTTTATGAATGGTTGATTTTGGTAAATGCAGTTTCCGTGAAGCACGATGAACCAATTTTTGAGGTCTGAGTTGAAATGCAAGTTGAACATTGTCGATAGTTTCATGGCTCACGCCTGGTCGTCCACTCCGTGGCAAGTCCATTATACTGCCAGTCGCTCGGTCCATCTAATTATGGATAATTTGGATGGAGGATCTCTTCCATATTGCCGGCGAAAATTTCGCTGAACAGTTACTGGTGAAATACCAGACTCAGCATACCATCATACATGTTGGACCTTTTCCTGCGGTGTCGTCATTGTCGTTTAAATCAAAAAAACAGCATGTCTCTATCTCAAATATTTTAGGAGCTCAGTTACATTGTTTTGGTAGCAGGAGTTTGGTGACACCTACATATGCAGTGGCGCTCAAAACTTTGCAGCTATCTCTTGGTCGTTAAAATACACAAATTTAGCGTGCGTGCGTGCGATGCAGAAGAGGCCTGTTATACTATGCATGACACGACATCATAACGTCCTGCTGCTGTTTATCACAGAAAGGCATTCATTTAGTGACTCTAGGACAAGCGTAACTCTTACCTCAGTGCTTCATACATATACGAAGTCTAGATTCGATCCGCAGGTTCTTGTCGTCTTTCTTATTTGCATTAAATTCTGATGATTATGTGGAATGTTTGCCACACATCTGAGACCGGCATTATGTTGCTAGATTTGACCAAATAAAAGCAAAAAAGTAATGTTTGGAGTGGGGGAAAAAAATAGACGAAAAATATTAAATAAGTAATAGGACTGTAGAACTAATATCTGTCTACATACCGCCTGCATCTGTCAGAGCATGCATTCCTCTCGGCATGGAGCCCATGAGATCCTGGAAAATTCTTGATCCAATGCCACCTTATCCCTTGCAACACCCATCCAATTAGTCCTGGCTACGGTATGGTCTGTGGCATTTGGAGCGTGAAGTTGCCTTCGCTCTCGTCCAGACGTGTTGTATTGCATTCAGATCAGGTGACATCAGAGGATGATCCAAGAAATAGATGTCACTTCTCCCCTCAAAAATCATCTTTGGATCGGATGGTTATTATGTTTGAACACAAGTATTCTTTCAAATAACGCTTCCGAGCGCAAGGAACTAATATGTTCTCCAAAATATGGAGATGGACTACCGTGTTGAACCGTCCTTGGATAATTTCTAGAACTCCTGCCCCATCGAACGACATCCATTCCAACATTATATGCTTGTGAAACTAGACTTCGAAACCGAATACGTATAACAAACTCATATCGGTAACCATACATGCGATATACACGAAAAAAAAAACGTCATTTTTACTCGGGACTGTTACTTCGTCTGAGAAACTTGCATTGCTCCAATCGAAGTCCTTTGGAGTAGAAGCGAAGTCTAGACGTTCCACGATCTGCTTATCATCCAACCCAAACTTCCTGGCAGCTCGACGGAATCTTATACCAAAGCTGTTGAGGCGTCTCCTAGCGGTTGCTGCATTTTCTATCCGGAAGAAACTCGTGGCCTTCCAGGAAAAATGTCTTACTTCTCCGCCTAGGCGAAACCGACTGTCCCATTTTCTTGCCGTAGACGGAGGAATTCCAAGCTCTCTTATCGTTATATCAGCGGAAATAAACTGCAAACGTAGATATTGCCTCTCCGCTATTTTCAAAAGTTACGACATACTGTGCAGGGGGAGTAAATTTAAATTATATTTATTATTTGTGAACATTCTTAAGAGATGTCGCCACATTTTTCTATGCAATATTTCTGTAATACTATATACGAAAACGGGATAATATGCACCACTATTCTTCATTCTTTATTATGCAATCATGTTATGTTTAAATCTGAACATATGCAGGATTGTGCAATTTATTGAAAGATGTTAAATTACATAACATATTATAGGCCTACTCAATTAGCCTACTAATAGGGACTACATTATAGGCCATAGTTCTACTTTTTATCTACAGGTACAAAACCGACTATTGTCTACTAGAGAAACTTTCTCGTTTCATGTGTACCGTCTTTATATTCATTGTTTTATGCTAAATATAATGTAGAAAGAAAACTTATTACTATATTCTACTGCTATGATGAGAAATCTGTTTATTAAAAATGTGCTTCACGGGATACGAACTGGAGACAAATGTAGGCCTAGTTCAGTATCATTATGATTTCTAGTTTTAGCCATCTACGCTATCGAATCTTTGATAACTCGTCTTATTCTATAGGCCTATATAAATTAAGCGCAAGATTTCTAAGATGGTGTTACGTATCTCTTTTCAATTCATATTATATTATTCAGAGCCCCAGCATACATTGTCTATTCTGATATGTAGGCTATATTTTTTAGATATTGAACCAAATAACTGAATTCAAGCTACTGACATATGCGTAGACGTTTGAACAAAGCTTCGCAAGCGCAGTGCGGAATACCTGTAGATTTTGAATATTTCAAGCTATCATGGTTTTTGAGCGGCAGTATACTTACTAAAACCACAAAATATGGAGTCAAATGTAGATTAAATCATATAATGAAATTAAATATGATATAAAGTGCCCTATTCTATCAGATTCGGAATCGACACGAAACTTCCTAACAATAATTCAATCATCTTTATATCGGTTTGAATTAATTTATATTTTTAAGAAAGTGATTCATCCATGATAAATGATAATTTACTAATCATTTTAAACGAACAATACAGAAGATCATGGGGAACCAACATCAAACAAATTCTATATTTCATGATAAAATTAACTTCCTTAGAACTAATGATGCTGCTGACTAAATGTATTTTAATTAATCTCTGAAAATAATAATTTTGAAACAGAAAATGTGAATATTTGTAATAAAATATGAAATTATTATGGTATATTTACTTTACTTATCTAATGCAAGGACACTGATATAAATATAATTGCCCTTACAATGAAAAAACTACAAATAAAGAAAGAAAACATATACAAGTAATTAATCTCCATCGGAAGCAATATTTATTGTACCAAAATTATTTACTTCAAAACTACAATTGTAATACATGTGTTATCAAAAGCTGCATTGTTAAATGTATTTTTGTCATCTCTCTAGTAGAATATATTCCCAAATGATTCAATGAAAATTTTAATTTCTGTAAATCATTTTATCTGAAAACATTTGAAAAAATAATTAATAACAAACCAAAAGTAGGCTAAGTGTTAGAAGACCCAATAGTTGACGGGATTGAAAACATACAACACTGATCATCAAGAACTTGATGGACCGCACCTAAAGAGAGATCAACCTGGTGGAAACTCTTATAGGAAATTGAGACCGTTTATGGGCTGTAATAATATTTTGATGACAATGAAATCCTTTTATAGGTGTAAAATATCGAATTTAAATAATTATTGATTAAGCCGTAAAACTGACTTGGTACCATAAAACGAAGTCTCAAAGGAACTAGAAAGGAGACACTTTTAAAATTTTATAAAACAAATGGCGGTTCCAACACTACTCTATGGACCGGAACACTGGGTCTTAACCAAAACTAGGAACGAAGATATAATGGATCAAAGATGAAGTGAAGATATACAAAGAGAACTGATTATATTCAAAACTATTAGATAGAATTACACGATACAGAGATGAATGGATGGACCACATCAATAGAATGGATAACAATAGAATTCCGAAACAGATATTTCATTACAAACCACTAGGATGAAAAAATGTTGGAAGACCCAGTAAAAGATGGATAGACCAATTCTAACATGAGATCGGAACAGACCAGCAGGTCTAATCCTTAATGATGATCATGATTGATTAAACCAGATTAACCGAGATTAACCCGTAAATTTCCAAGACACTAATTTCTCGTATCTATTATTTAAATGTGGCGGACCGCAGTGAAAACGAAATCAACCGTAACTTTTATTAGGTATATTGTGTAATTGCAAAAAGAGCTAAAGAAGACAGACCAATGGACGGGAGAAGAGCAAGAGGAAGGCCAGCCAAGAGATGGATAGGCAGTGGATGCATATCCAATACCTCTTCCTCCGAGGAGTGATTTGGGAAATAAACTGGATGAAACTCCTACAAATATAGAATTAAAAGAAGAAGATGTGTAATTCGACACACGTGTAAGTTCTTTTTATTCGTTTATTTTCTTCTGTTCTATTTAAAATATGAAATAAATTAAACAATTGTTGTACCCCGTAGGATAATATAACATTATATATAAAAATACAATATAAATCAATGTAAATCAGAAGTAATTGCAATGCTACATATCCTAGTTTCTTGTGAGATACGAGGAGTTGTAAAATGCAAACAAAGCCATGTATACTACTTCATTTTGGGTTAAGAGGAATTGCTATAATCGACATGGGATATGAGATTTCAGTAATTGGCAATTTAATACCTTAATATTATACTATGACTTACAAGAGTTTGATGATACATCCAGCTGAGACCAATGACCAGAATTCAACCTTACCTCTTTTTTTTTTCTTGACACACAAGCTACTGAACTTCAATAAGAAGTGGATCCATCCTCTGCTTTATGACAACCTTAATTGTAGAAGGAAGACTTTTCAATGGTGTCTGAACGTATCTGGGGAAAGGAAAATCATTTCTCTTGCAGAGCTCTTAACAGAGAGGATAATGAAGTGGATCGATCGGGTATGGACCGATATATACATCCCACTCTGGGCCTGTGATTCATTACTTAAACCTTGGTCTCCAAACCTTCTCTCTACAGACGTTGCTTTATGGCATGTAATGGTGGTCGGTCTCCATCACCAGACTGGTCATCTTTGGTACGCAGTACTGAACCATTTAGGAAGTCATCGTAACCTTTGGATTATATACAGCTATCCGGCCATGATAACCCAATTTCCTCAACTAATGACGAACAGTTACTGTGCTTACCTCATTACTGTTAGCATTGTTGAGTTGTTGGGGATTGATTCAACCGACAAAAGATGATTTTTACAGATCCTCTTCTAAGATCGTCACTTTTCTATCGGACATAATACCCCAGTTAGAGGACTATCCCGTTTTTCACTTTTTAAGAAGATTTGAAATTATTGAATTTGCAAGCTTCAAGAGAGCTCATACCTTTCAGATGGACAAACTACTTAGATGGGACCTATGATCACTTTAATATTCACTGCCCAAATTTGTTAATAGTAAAAATATACTACCATCACTCAGCAATACTATTCACTGGTGTATCTTTACTTTTAATCATATTGTGTACATATATTCTAATAAACTTACCTGAAGTAACATAGAATGTCATTTTAACAATTCCGGTGTTATCTAATTCGGATTGTTTTGTATTTAGAATAAAATATAATATAAAATAAAATAAGTTAAAATATACCTTCTTAGGTAAGATCCGTCATCCTCAACTTATAAAATATGTATTCTTTATGCCTGAAAAGAGAAACAGATATTAATAATATATAGACTACACTAACATACACAGGCCACGAAACCATAAAATTGGCAAAAACATTGAGAAAAATAAATAGAAATTTAAACATACCCTACAAAACTAATAATAAACTAAATAATATAATAAGTAACAAAATAGAAAAACATAATAAATTTAATGGCAAGGGTGTAAATAAATTAACATACAAAGACTGTGACAAGTTCTATATAGTTAGAACGAATAGAAGTTTCAACATATAGTTTAAAGAACACCGAAACGATTTCGTATACGCATATGGAAAGTCTAATTACGCTAAGCACATAATAAACGCCGGTCATAGAATGAACTCAATACAAGACACCCTTACAATAGTACACAAAGAGGGAAATCCAACAAAAGTCAACATATTGGAAGACCTGGAAATTATCAAGGAAATAGACAACGAGCTTTTAATAAATGAAAGCACTCCCAGAATAAACAACCCACTATACGATATCGTCAGGAAGAAGCTTTAGTCACGACAACACCACATTAGGACCAGCAGCATCAACCATCATATTAAATATTGTAGCGAAGAAGGACCTGCTGAAGATGGAACGGATGTTCTGAAAGGCCTACATGCATAAAGAATACATATTTTATAAGTTGAGGACGACGGATCTTACCTAAGAATGTATATTTTAACTTGTTTTATTTTATGACTCTCGACCTCAACGGTTTTAACAATGAATTTTATTAGTATTGAAAATATAATAGCTATACCTACAGCAGAAAAAAAAAACTTGCAATTTGTAGCGGATTGCACCTAACTTGGATAAGAAAAGAGGTGAAGATATGAGGGAGGGGCTATATATATATATATATATATATATATAAACCAATAGAATAAAGCAGTTTAGGAATGATTGTAAATAATATATACAAAGAAATAAAGGAAAACGTATACCAAACCGATTATAAACCCAAAAGGTTTAAGAATAGTTGGTACACCGAAGACAAGATAACCTCAACAGTGTTAAAACAATGAGATCGGATCCATTAAGTCGATGTTAATGATGATTTAGTAGACATAATTATAAATATTTTAAAATTCGTGTTTTATCGAACGTTTTATTTAATATACTGGCAGGGAACACTTTTATGAATGACAAGAACTTGATAGGTTTTCGTGAGTTAAAAATATCACTTTACCCCTATGATAACTTATAGGGTGAGTTCCTACATCTGGGAATTTTTAGAGATATGATTTACACATCAGAGGATTATTTGTTTAAAAAATAGTCAAGTTTTAATTACTCCCTGAACGAAGCCGTGACTTCGAAATTTAATTACATTGGCCTGCAACTCGATCCCGATCCCTGCTCTTTTATTACCGTAAATTCATAGCCAACAGTAAGATGAGACACTAATGTCGTTTAGCATAATTATGGCGGACTTTACTCCAAATTAATATTTTAGAGCTCATATTAATGGGTGTTAAAACTGCAAAAAAAACTATTATTCCAAGTAGTGTAAAGAGCAAGGAAAAACTATTTTGTTATTATGAGTCTAGTTCAATTTTCAGTCATACATTTTTTCAGAATGAAGTATTTTCTTCTATTATTATTGTCCACAGTATTGAATATTTAGCCATATTTCCTTTCTTCATATCACTTGATAACATAATAATAAAAAGCATCCACTTTCATCTACGAACGGCGATGGTCTCTTACATTAAGCGTAGTACTCGACTGTAGTAAAATAAACTGATATTACAAAACTTAGTAACTATTTCAGTTCACGAAAAAGTCTTTAAGTTCTAGAATTTGATTTTATGAAATTGGCAACTCTTACAGGTTTACACCAGTTTAAATGTATTACTTAAACTTATTTTTTAACCAATGTGCTCTGTTCATTTTCAATGTTGTGTTTAATAATGAACACTTCGTACTTGTTGTTAAGCCTGAATTATTTTAGGCCCTTTTTCTGAAAGATTGCTCTGTTTTCAATTTTTTGAATTTTGTATAAGAGAAAGAACAGACATATTGCTTAAAATAATTTTGTAAGGTTCATTCTTTCTTGTCAAAATTTACTTGATAAGTCCTAGTTATTTATGTAGAATTGTTTTAAATCATGAATACAGAGACGAAACAAAATCTACATCATCCTTAAGGCCATAAAAATCATTCAAATCAATCATAACTTTGAAACAATATGACATATAGCAGTGTGTACATTTGAACAACATTTTATACTGAATCGAAATTTCTTTCGCATTTGAGGCGAACATTTCTTCAGGAAAATGGAAGAAATCCTCCATTGATACAGATCCTAATTGGGTTTTCCTTGAAAGTTCTATATTTATATTATTCAGAATTGTCTATTTTTCTGAGTTTAGTAGTGCACATGTTAGGCGTTCTAATAACCTATCGTCATTCTTGTTTATTTGAAATCTATATCAACAAACAAAATGTAATAAGAAATGGCATTTGCCAAAGATTTTACAACAATCTGCTTTGCCGTAAATGATCTGGAATCACAAATGTCTCTCGTCTGGAGGTGATTGTATAAAAATGTAATATATATATATATATATATATATATATCTCGAAGTGAAGAAACATAAAAAAATACATGATCACCATAACCACCATATACGTTCTTATTACTTCAGGGAACATAGGGCTGACACAAAACTTCATCTAACTCTAATAATCGATTTTCTTTTAACCCATTGATTACTTCACATTTCAAAATTCGAAGAGAATATTTGGTGTAACAGATAGAGACACAGAGGACAGAGAAGGATGGAGAACTTTAATTAAGCGAAATTTGTGAATGTTTGCTGCAAACTGATAATCTATAAGTCCGTAGTCATTTCTATTTATTTATTTATTTTTAATTCATGTTAATTGCTAAGATCGGTTGGAGAAACCCCTCAATGATGAGGAAAATTCTCAAAATGAATGATTACTTCACCTAAAAATTACTTAGGCTACTAGTTTATCTTAATCTGAATGTTTCATCGATTTATTCTTGAATTCTATATACAAACAAATATTTAGTTACAACAAATTATTGTTCATGTTATATAGGCCTTCCAAAGGTATATTTACCTTCTCATGGTGGAAAAGTATTCCAACCTTGTGTGTTCCAAGTTGCCAAAATCATTGTCCTTTTCTTAGCCAAAGTCTATGCCTATTTATCTGTCCGGCTTTATCTCTCTTTGCAGGAAACGTAACAATTATTTTTTAACCAGAGTCTCATTTGCCGGTTTTCGGGATTCCTATTGGGCCTCTCGGCTACCGTAACGGTCACGGGAAAACCAGTCCCCACCCAATAGGCTATTCCGTACTTCCTGTTGCCCACTCCTCGGGACGTGGACCACTGACGAACTTTGACCGTAAAAATACAACCGTTAAGAAACGCGGATATGGGTTCCATTGTATTAAATTTTTCCGGAGGTAAATTGTTCCCCATTCGGATATTCGGGTGGGGAGTACTTCAGGGAATCCATGACCAAGGCTTAAATACAGTGACATTTCGATTGGAGCAGGCTACGTATCGGCACCGGGGTTTTACCTTCTCCCTTTTCATCATCATCATCACTTATGCAACATACTCTACAATATACAAACAAATAAACATACACTCATCCTACACTCTTTGTACACAATACAATAATACATAATCTACGTAAAGTGGTCTGCCGAAATGGTGGATAAATTGAAAATACGTCAAATTTACACCATATGTCCATCTTGCGCAGAATTCGAAGAATGTGCAATGTGTGGGAAAGTTATGATCATCTCATTTTTTTTATATTCATGGAATAGTTTATCAGCATGTCACAACAGTAACTGGACAATCCTATAAAGATGTCCTGATAACTCCTCAAGGCGATATCAGACGCAAAAGGTCACTTTTCCATATAACAAGGTGGATGCTGCACCACGATAATGCGAGGTCGCATATCACAAATGTTGCTGCTGAATAAATATGTTGCAAAAATAAAAGAAAAGTGTGTGTCTCAACCTCCCTATAGACCTATTTTAACTCCGTGTTAATTTGTCTATTTCCAAAACCTGATGAATCATCTTCGCGAGAGGCGTTTTCCATCTTCAGAGGCAATAATGAAGGCTGCGTAAACGATTTTGAGAGATCTGTTAGAAAAGGGTATCTATTATGTCTTTGCCGTTTGGCACAAACGCACGAACAAGTGCATTCTATCCAAAGGAAATTACTTCGAGAAAGAACATATAAAAGATCTAAGGATGAGTAAAGGTGCATTACCAAAAAAAATTAGTCATTCTTTATCGAACAGCCTTCCTATAGGCCTATATATTTATATATACAGTAAAACTTGCTCAAAACGGAATCGCACGGGATCAAGTATTTTTTCGCATTAGACAAAATTCCGCATTATGAAAATAATAAGACTTAACAAACTTAGATTACAGAGTACCGTGTATGTCTTTTTACGTACCTTGGATTAATTGTAGTTTTGCTGCCTTTGGAAAGTGAAATATAGTAGGCCTATGTATGAGCGACTTCGGCGGTAACGCGCGAAAAAAAGGTAAAACTGTCTCTTAGCTGCGTATCCTGAAATTAAAGCATGCAGTTCCGGTTTCCGCTCACTAACTACACTTTCGTCCACATCCATTGATTCTCCGCAAATTTCATTCTTCACTACATTCTGTCGTCTTTTAAAACTGTCCAGCCAACTTGAAGATGCCTTGAAATCTTTATTCCCTAGGGATTTGGCAACAGCTAGATCATGACTTTCGAGCATCGGTCCGGAAATTTGGAGATTTATCTTCAATCACTTTCATTTTTCGTTTAATGCGAATGATACCTTTTATCCATCTTTATTCCGTAAATTCAGAACAGTCCCTGTGAAAGATCGGCCTCAGAACTTAAACTAATTTAAGATTATACAGTGCAATTGTTATTTGAAAACAGGTATCAGTATTTCACATAACGGGTGTGCAGTGAGGCCGAAATACGATTTCAGGTACAGGTCGAATCAATATTTCACCCGACGCCAGGAATCATTCCTTATTGCTTTTCGCCTAACGAAAATTCAATGAAGTGGAAACTAATTTATTTCTCAGTCTTTCCGCCTTGTAAACATTGTTTCGTGAATTGTGTAGAAATATCCTTCCGTTTCCGCGTTGGACAGATTCCGTTTTATGCAAAATAAATACACGTAAAAGTACTATTATTTTGCCGGGTCCAATAAATGTGTTCACATTGGACAGATTTTCGCATTATTCACGTTCCGGATTAAACAAGTTTTACTGTATATGTGTGTAATGTTATTTAGTTCCGGGACATAGCGACAATATTTTAGATAATATTTATCTTTATATAAAAATGAGAGTGAGTTTGTGTGTGCTTTATGGATTCAAAAACTATTTGATCGATATAAATGGGGGTTTTCATCATCATTTAGAAAATTTTTCAGGGACGATTAACGTATATAACATAATGCTATAAGGCCGGAGTTTAAAAAGAAAGTGCATCGTTGCACTAAACAAAAGTAGCTTTTTGGACGCTTAGATGGCTTACGCCGCCTAAATTATAACAAATACACAAAATTAATAAACACAGACTTGAATATCCAGAAATTATACAAAAAATGTCCGCGGCAACATATGTCTATCTTCTAAGGATAACTCATAATAACAATTTTTGTCTTTCAGCTCATTGATGCCAAGAAGATCGGAATAAGTAGTTGATAATAAATGAAACTAGATAAAAGTATGCGCTTTCAGGATATATCTCCCCTAAAGACATTCTTACATACACATGGAAATGAGCTGTAAAAATCTAGTGGAATTTTAAATATGGATTTTTGAGAAATGAGTCTTCTCATAAAATTCTAAGCGGATTCCAATCTAGATGAAAATGCAATTCAAGAATATGGTAGCTTGTTATTTCTTAGAACTTGCCATCTTTTGACTGTTGTTAACGAATCTGCACACAGATTTTATACACAGATCTCCGGCTTCGATCTACTGCATCACATTTCTCCGACCAGGTTCAAATTAATACCTAATACCCGAATCTCCATAAACTGAGTGAAACAGTGTTTATAACTTGTAAAGGAAGTGTGCCAGATACGTAAAGTTAATATTAGCGTTTCATTTTTTTTCAAAAAAGGAAATTGTATGGTGGTATAGTTATTACTCTCACATTACCTAATTTTTTAACTGAATTGATTTGCTTTCAACAATAAAACTCTTGCACGAGTTAAAAAATGAAGGAGGTAAGCCATGTCATTAATTTTAGAACATAATTTTTTTAAAGATATAAAAGTGAAGTACTATTTTTGCCAACATTAGGCTACTTAAGTTTGAGAAGAACATGTTTTATCTTCATTGTTTGATCTCTCATTTTAAGTAAAGATTAATCAAATCTCAAATGCTTTTACTTAAATAAACACCACTTAAAATGGCGATTCATATATTTAAATCAATAATTTATTTGTATTGAAATAAGATGAACAAAAAATATGAATTTTACTATTGCATTCTCATTATTTAAAAAAAATGTATTTGCCAATACAACCGGTGTTAGCAAAAGTTTTCCTTGTAAAATTTTGTTTTATTTCAAGAGAGCTGAAAAGAAAAAAATACACGGTGAATATTAAGTGATACATCTAAATGTTTTTATGCAAAAAAATTACATATGAATGAAACTTAACTGAAACAATTGTAATAGCAAGCGTAAATAAAAGTAATAATAATTATTATTATCATTATCATTATTATTATTATTATTATTATTATTATTATTATTATTATTATTATTATAAATTAAAGACACAAAATGAATAATACTTTTTATTATAAAAGTTTTAAACCTTTTTGAAAATTGCATTATTTTTTATTAAGTTACATTTTACTCTTGAAAAAAGTTGTAAACTCCTTAAGTGTTCTCGTTTGGTTCGTTTTTTATAGAAATTCTTATGTAAATAGAATTGATGATTTTTAAAGATTTATGTAAGGAACATTAAAAATTAATATGATAATATTATTGCAATGGAACTCTGAAATAGAAAATGTTCTAACTAGAATAATATTAATAGATAAACTTTACAAAGTTGTTTTTGTAGAAATAATCATTTAAATAATTAGGTACGCTTGAGATTAGGTGTTTTAAAGATTATCCGGTATCAGACTGTCAACATCCTATAATTTCACAAGTGTTCACGTAAATCTGATCTTAAACTATCGAAAATATTATACGCTAAGTACCTTAATTCACAGTTATTTGGAATGGAATTCCTTTTTGTTTATCATATAAACTTTAAAGCAATTATGAAATTAAACACTGAAGATAATTTTTTTTTCTAAAAACCTGAGTGTAATTGAAGTAAATTGTAAGATACCTGAGCCAAATAAAGGCATGTATACCTTTTAATGTCAGTATTTAGTTCTAAAAAATTGGAGACTTATAGTAGGCCTACATTGTACGCATCTGCCATCTAAGTCGAAAAAGAAAATATGAATTTATGAAAAATCTTTCGAAGTTGTATCTATCTTATTACATTTTCTAAACATAAACCTTAAATTGCGTTACTTGACTCAGGTACTTTTAAGATTTTGTTCTTTTTTTTCTCCATTTCAATTGTTCATTTATGATATTAACGATATGGCTTACCACCAATTCTATATAATTTTAAAAGATTATTTTTTCAAGTCATTTTAGTCAAGAGCTAGTATTTTTTCGTGGCATTTGAATTTACGAGAAGTAAACAGGTAAATCTCTGGTATTGTTGTAATCCCATATTTAATAATTGTTGTAACCAAAAACCCCCTTTGACGGGTAAAGATTCCTGCTTGTAAATGTGTGGGTGTTATTTTCTTGTTTCGTGTTTTGGTACCAACCAGGCGACGTTTGCGAAGCACAAGTTCGAGACATTCACGTATCTAACTCCGACGTTCTGCGATCACTGTGGATCCATGCTCCATGGCATCACTCACCAGGGCCTCAAATGCTCAGGTTAGAAACTATTCATTATTTACAGTAGTCTAATACACCGACAAATAAAATTGAAGTTGACTTGATGTTTAAAGAATTAGAGATTTAAAGGTAGGTTTTGTGTAATTTTGTTATTTTATGTTTGTATTGTAAGATCTGCTACATTATCTTAGCAGACAATATAAATATGAATAATGTAAGCTTATACAGATGGAAAAAAAATATTCACTTTACATTTTTAAGACATTTTAAATAATCCCAAAGTGTCATGATCTTGCAGAAGATTTCCGGGCTGTTGGCCATGGTCGTGAGGTTTAAAGTTCCTTGTCGTTGTGCCAGAGACTGCGTCCGGCATCCTCAAGAGTTGGCTTCACGGCCAACAGCCCGGAAATCTTCTATAATGTCATGATACGAACTCTGGCCGTAAAGCCTAAGTCAATCCCAAAGTATATTTTACAGTGAATAAATTTTCTCAATTACCGTTTTTCTATTTTTTTAATATGAATATATCTTTCTAATGTATTACTTTATTTTATATAAATGGCCTAGTCGGATGGATAGATTAGGAAAGAATAAATTGATAGGATGTTGGGGAAAACCGTTAGGATTATATATAGAAGAACTTTGGGTAATGTGGACCCCTATTTTGAATTTGTTTTTCTTATTTTAATTAAGAAATTTGATTTCTGTTTAATTACAGTGATTATCATTAATGTTATAACTATGAAATAGCATTGTTATTTTATTCAAATATGGAAACATCTTCATAATTTATAAACATTTTTACGTTAGAAGAAAGGTCACTTTAACCTCCGTATTCCGGTAAAGTGGACCCCAGAGTCCATCCTAGCCTTTAGACTATTTCTAAGTTTATTTACTCTAATAATTTACACAGACAGGCACAAATTAATCTGAAAGTATTTATGATTTTTCGTAATTAAAAAGCGTTGATATTTACTTAATGTTTTGAAAAAAATATTGTTGATTGTAACATTCGTATGTCATTCATCTAACAAACAGCGACGGTCTGTGGGTTTAGTAAACTTACAAGGGTATTAAATAAAACTAATTAAGTGTATGATTTTTTACAGATAGCATCCTCATTTATACAATATACGTATTCGTCTAAAGTGGACCCAGATACACTTTTACCGCCTCATTACCCGAAATCCTATATTATGTTTAATTATTTTATACAGCACTCATGTCACTCAATATCAAACCAAACCCGTCAGTAGCCTATATTAAAACAGCATCTACATAATATATTTAGGAGATTTATTTGTAATATTCAATAGCAGAAATTAAGAAACACTTTTAAAATGGTCGTTTTCATAAATATCACAAATAAACCCTTCTTCATACAAAGAATAAAAGAAACTGGCCTTGAACACGTTAAAAGTTGTTGAGGGGAAGAAGTTAAAATATGTTCTGTTCGAGGGCAGCACCAATTAAAGAACATATTAACAGAGTCCACTCAAACCGAAGGGTCAACATTACCCGAATTTCATATATATATATATATATATATATATATATAGAGAGAGAGAGAGAGAGAGAGAGAGAGAGAGAGAGAGAGAGAGGACAGAGAGAGATAAGTATATAACACATAGTTAAATAATCCATTATGCAGGATATTGTACTAATGAAGATTCCTTAAACATATTATAAAGTTTTATAATGCATATAAATTACATTATTGTCGCACAAGTCGCATATTTAAACAGTTAAATATTGCGGAATATTAGGCTCTACACAGAGGGTTAATTGATAGTATTATCTAAACCCTCCTTGTAAATATTTTATGCGTAAGTTCCAACTAAAATGAAGAAGAATAGAATAGTACAGTGGACGAAGTATGTAAGAAACCTTTGAATCGCAAGATCTGCTTTGAAACTAGTGCCAAGAGGGAGCGGTTCTATATCTACTTCCATTATATATCTTCTCTATCTAAATATTTTAAACATTTTAGCACACATTTATCCAATTTATTTATTTGACAGCTGCAGCAAATTACATAAAATATACGTAATTATATACTCCCCTGAATGAGCGAAGTTTCGTGCTCAAGAAAGGATTTCATTATAGAATGAATACAACAATAAACCATTATTCATATAATTGTCATACAATTTTCACATATTTACAAATTTATAAATAAATTTTAATACATATTTTCACGGATGTCTGTGATGATGAAAACATATGGAATTCTTTAATCTAACATCACAAATGTTTGCACAAAATTTACTCTATTTCACTGTATTCACACAAATAATAATTTGGTATTATAAGAGTCTCGTCTTTAGACCTAATTTTAATTATATAACTCACTTCTTCATACTTGGTGACGTCAACAATTCGGATACGAATGTCTTTCGCGATTGACTCATCTGAATCTCACATTTCTATATATATATATTGCAGATTTTCGCGGATATATGTATGAATATGAAAGTTTTCTTGGGTTTTCCGCGTCTTGATTCAAGTTCGGCCTCTGGCCACTGACTCCGACGTTTCGGCATGTATCTCACATGCCATTATCAAGGAATGATAAGTTCGAGTCACGGGTTTAGGTCTTATATAATAAAATGCATAGAGTTTTCGCTGTGGTCTGTTTCCGAAGATGTGGACCACACTGAAAACTGAAGGCATTTAACAACATACGAACTAGACCTTGGATGGGTGTACGTCTTCGGAAACGGACCACAGCGAAACCCCTATGCATTTTATTATATAAGACCTAAACCTGTGACTCGAACTTATCATTCATTGATAATGGCATATGGAATTATGCCGAAACGTCGGAATCAGTGGCCAGAGGCCGAATTTGAATCCAAGACGCGGAGAACCCAAGAAAACTTTCATATATATATGCGAGATTAGGAATGACCTTGACGCCAGTCTAGTCTTCTTTCTAATAGTAGAACACTCGACAGGTTTGTTCTAGAGATATTTGGAAAATGATTCCTCCAGAAACAAATCTGTAGAGGTCGTCACATACGTTACGTAAAGTGAAAATATCTTCCAATATCGCCAGTACATATAAACATAATAATATATAAATGTGTTTCAATATTTACTTATTTATTTGTTAAAGGCTAGAGACACTTAATCTAAGACAATTTGCCTTCTAAACATGTCAATATAAAATCTCCTACTAATTAACTCACTCACTCCCACTATCGAACCTATAGGTTCCTATGACCGCAAGGACATAATCTCTCCATACATCACTATCCTGAGCTAATGCTTTCCAATCATTCCCTGTGTAATCTATTTCCCTCAAATCATGGTTAATGTTTTCTCCCACCTCATTGTTGGTATACCAACTGGGCGTTTTCCGTCTGGTTTTCGTACATCCTATAGTTTTGAAATTTCTCTTTTTATGGAACTGCATTGTACAATACGATCCCAGTCCAACACTGAAAATTGTACACAACACACATTGGGAGATTTTAAGATGGATAAATGATCGAGATTATCTCTCAAACGGACATGAGAAGTAAACACTCTGATAACTGCCACTGCAACTTGCTTCAATATTGATGAATAAAAACACCGCATTATGTTTCCTGTGAGTGAGCATACGCGCTTAACAACTCATACAGCGTTTTTAAAACAAATGTGGAAATGTTTGCAGTAAATTAGAAATGGGCCTACAATTTTTAACCAAAAATAATAAAAGATAGAAATGAAAAATGTTGAGGAATAAAAATGTAGTAATATCAATAAAAAGAAATATAAAGAACCAAGTTAGAGACTTAAAGAATTATGGAGAAAACGAAAGTTTTTTTCTCGTTTTTCTTTTGTTTTCCACTGTTCATTCGTTTTTGTTTCACATTATTTAACATTTTACCTTATTCACGTATACAAACACAGAGACAGGATACAGACCCAGACCCAAGGAGGAGATTTAAAATCATCTACCTCGCCGCCACGGCGACGGACAAAAAAAAAAACAAAGCTACAAAAAAGTTAGGTAATCGTGACACAAATTCTATATATATATATATATATATATATATATGATAAGAAAAATAAATGCTTGGACGGGAACATTAATTTTCTTATTATGTCATATTAAGCTTGCATTGCTCAATGTCAAAAATTTAATTATAACATCGATAAAGCGTCACTGCTATAAAGTAAAAATATTCTCTTTAATATGCTTACTTATTATGGGAGCTACTAGATGGGAGTGGAGACAAAGTTCCCGCTACATCTCGTAATAATAGAGAGTATATATATATATATATATATATAGGCCTATATATAAGAAAAATAAATGTTTGTACTAGATTTGCTTGGTAGCGCACTGGAGTATCAATCCAGAGGTTCGAGTTCAAATCCCGTCCAAGCATTTATCTTTCTTATGTCATATTAAACTTGCATTGCTCAATATAAAAGATTTAATTATATAACTGCTGTGGTCTCGAGGTAGCGTGCTGCCTTGTAACGCAGCGGGCCCGGGTTCGATCCCCGGTCGGGGCAGTTTTTCTGGGTGAGGTTTTTATCGGGGTTCTCCTCACCTCTAAGACAAATGTCAGGAAAACTTTAAGGCCCAAACGGTCCCCGAAATCATATGGCCATCATCATCGCCCTTATCATTAGCATCACCACGATCATCCTTCACCGGTGTGGAAAGCAACGGGAAGCTATCACACCTACAATTCCCTAGTAAAGCTGCAAGCTTAGCATGAAAATGCTATGATTGCAGTGAAGGATCTGCCTTCGGGCAGAATTACTATGGATGGATATATATATAGCGTAGTATCAGTTTTGCCGTAATGTTAACTTCATGTCGTTTTGTTGTAAATAATCACACAGATTATCGTGTAATATCCCACATTAACTTTATTCCACAAACTATCAGTTATAGATCACTCACAATTTACAGTAACAATTATTCTTGAATCATAGATTATTTGTTTCACAATTATTTTACAGTCTCTGATAAGTCCACTCGGTACAGTCGTCTCTCGTTCTGCTCACTATACTGCTGCCAATTCACAACTGAACTCGCTTCCAGCCTTCACCACAGATACACAGGCGAGGAGGAACTTTCTCGGCTTATGGTCGAGACATTTCTAAATTCAACCTTCTGGCCATCGATCTTTCCCGAAACGCCCTCCTTCTCCATCTCCGGTCCCCCAGCTTTCGGAGGTCCTCCTCTATTCCATCCATCCATCTCAGCTTCGGTCTTCCTCTTCTTCTTCCTCCATCTGGTGTCTATAGTGTAAGGTTTCTAGTAGCATTCTCCTCCTCCATTCTCATTATATGACGAACCTATCTTAGTCTGCCAATTTTAATAACATTTACAATATGTGGACAATATATATAACCATATATAATAAATAATGAATAAAAAGGGTGATCACGTAATCAGTTTAAGGGAGATATGAGATGCGATAATGGATTATAATGCGCAAGTCTGTTAAGGTACATAATATTGAAAATTTGTATTTATGGAAGTGGATACTACCATATTAAGAAAATTACACTGATCAACATGATGTTTCTCTCATGAGTACCAATAGTTGTATTTAATGCAGTTTTTTATCGTGTTTTCAAATATGTATTCGGAATTTCTCCATCACCCACTATTTTTTATTTCAATTTCAGTTGATGGATTTAAATAATTATTTTTTAATAAAATTTTTTTGTCCATTTGTCCATCGAGCGATGAGCACGGGGAACTAGCTAGCTTCAAATTCTTCGAGAATATTTTTATCAAATATACATATATTTTAATTAACCCTGATACACAAGGTACAAAAATAACATAAACTTTTAAAATAAATCAGGGGATTTCAGCTATGGAAAAGAGATATCAAGGCAAATGGAATCCTAATATGCTGGCCGATTATTGTTGGACCATCAAGAGAGATACTCCATAGGCGAAATATAGCAGAAAATCGTCATTTCTTACCTTCTATGTGAGTCCGAATGTTCGAATATTGTGTAGTTACGAATGTAGAAAATATTAAAGTGTTTGAAATTATAAAAACGTCTCTTGGAAACCTTGCGTGATGGAAAAAAAAAATACAATATATTTGAATTCAGGAGAAAAATTACTATCAGAATCACATATTTTTCTTTCTGAGACTAAAATAGTTTCTTTTTTTGTTGCTCAGTGTCATTAGATGGAATAAAAGTGAATAATCTTACATTACAAGGCAACAGTAGTACTACTAAAACAATTTTAAAATACGCGCTTGTGGAGAGAGATAATGAGAGAAAAGGAATAGCTCAGCAAACTGACACAGTGGCTCTAATCACACACACGGTGTAACTTTGTCTTCTAATTCTGCCGAACGTGACGTCCATTGAATTAGAGTGGACTGAGGTAATTGTCTGCAGACTCTGCTGCCATCTGCCGCCTTAATTCTCTATCGCCTTTTAAAAAAAAGGACGAAAGAAAATTAATTTAGTTTTCTATTTCGTTGTAATTGTATCACCGTAATGTCTTTTGTGTTTTATTTGGCCGTAGGCTGGTTTGTCTTAATTAAATCTTTATAACTATTTCCCATTTAATTTTATGGTAGACAAAACAATTTCTTATGTGCAGGTCCAACGAAGAAATAAGTTAAATATAGGCACAACTCTGTCATGCACTGAAAGTACTCTTATCATTCCAGTTTTTCCGAAAAATTTAGACTAAAAATATATAAAACGGTTTAATTTCCAACTTTATAGATACGAAACAATGATCTTATTACTGATATTTGAAAATAAATTTGAGAAAATTTTTGAACAAAGAGAGAAGAACAGAGAGGTGAATGGAGAAAACGACATATGATCTTCATCGGAAACCAGATATAAGAACAGTTAAGTCTCATAGACTGCAATGGACAGGACATGTGGCACGAATGGGAATGAAAGAGGCATGGAAACGTCTTATAGGAAAAATAAAGGGAAAACTCCCAATAGCTAGACCAAGAATGAGGTGGAAGAATAATATTAACCATGATCTGCAGAATGATTGTAAAACAATAACTCAGTTAAAGATGTATTGTGAGTCAATACTAATAAAATTTATTGTTTGAAACCGTTGAGGTGGATAGTCATAAAATAAAATAAAGATAAAAATGTACCTTCTTAGGTCAGAGCCGTCGTCCTCAACTTTTTATATGTATGCTTTTTTGTCCGAAGGCCTTTCAGAATATCTATTCCATCTTCCGCAGGTATTTGTTCGCTACATTACTTGATGTTCTCGGTGCTGGTCCTAATGCAGTGTTGTACGTGACACTACATTAGGACAAGCACTGAGAACATCAAGTAATGTAGCGAAGAAAAACCTGCTGAAGATGGAGTAGATTCTGAAAGGCCTTCAGACAAAAATGTATACTTATTTTATAAGTTGAGGACGACGGCTCTGACCTAAGAAGGTACATTTTATCTTTATTTTATTTTATATATGGTGAGATCATGTCCGTGCGGCCAGGAACCTTTCGGTTTGGTAGTCTCAGTGAATTGGTTGGTTAGTATATCTATCGGTACATTGTAGAATGTGTACATTTAAGCTGGCTAATTTCGCAGAATTTGGCCTCAATTATTTCTCTCGAAGCATTAAAAGTCCATACACAGTATATTTCATATGCAACACAAAACTAATAAATAACATTTTCTTTTTTAATCAGAACCTTCAGATTTAATATTTTAAGGTAAATATTTTACAAAAACAAAAATAACAAAAATGTCAGCTGTTATTATGCAAGATGTGATCAAAAAATGAAATGGTAACCAATTTTTATTCTGTTCTTTTTTAAGGTAATTATTTTCCTTAGTTGACTTCCAAAGTTATATTTTTTTGTTGATGTGGTAATAGTTCAAATATTGTTGTATTGTTTTATTAGCTCTCTACATAATTAACACATTAATAACTCACTCTATTTCAACCCAGGAAGTTACTATAGACCTTACGGGCTACGCCAGTGTCCCCCTGCGTAGATGTTGCCAAACTTATAATCACGGTATTTGTTTGTTTAGAGAGGGGTGGAGGGGCAAGGTTAGCTGTACTTTTTCCAAATCTATGTACTACACATTTAAAAAACATAGTTTTCCTTTTACGGCATGCAAACTAGTTTTATAGTAAATATGAGAGTCGACACTTTCATACAGGATAGTACGGGTCCACAAGAGCTCAGTGACAAGTGGTAACTGTTTTTTTTAAAGAGAGGGTGGCTTGGACGGCTACAACTTACAACTCTGTACCTGCTGTGTTGCATACTTCAGTTTTATTTAAGATTTTCTCTCAAGAACATACTGTTAAAATGGCAACCCAGTTCCCTATTCCAAACACACAGTAACTTCCTGGGTTGAATCTGACTGTATTACAGCAAATATAATTATTAAGATAGTATTATTTAATATCTGACATTTATAAACCCTATTTCACTTAAGGTACATTAGGGTTATAGTTTGTTACAAAGAAATTAGAAAATGGATGAATGCAGAAACAAGTATAATGGATGAGATTGAACACAGCATGCTAAAATGGCATGGACACGTAAGAAGAATCCAGGATGATAGACTACCAAAGGTTGTCTATGCATGGAAAATTGAAAGAAGCAGAAGAGGAAAACCAAGAATAACCTGGAAGAATTACATTCAGAATTAAAGGAGGAAATTTGGTGTAACGGATGAAGACTCAGAGGACAGAGAGCGATGGAGAACTTTAATTAAGGAAAGTGTGTAAACGTTTGTTACAAAGTGATAAACTGTAATTCCGTAGTCATTTATGTATTTTTTTAAAACTCATGTTAATTATTAAGATTGGTTGGAGAAAACCTTCAATTATAAGAAAAATTTTCAAAATGAAAATGAACAAAGTCGTGAGTCATTATATAATTTTATGTAAAATTAATGTTTCTTATGTTCCGCGCCGTAGCCAAGTGGTTAAGGCAGGAAGTCTTGGCGCAGAGCTACGGAACTTGCGCTGGTTCGAGTCTCCATGGGGGAAGAAATTTTCTCACGGTATTTCGGCCAGTATGGGACCGGTGCCCACCCAGCATCGTGATGCATTTGGGTAGCTACAATTAATAGCGGTTCCAGGTTGACAAAACCAGCTATAACGGCTAATTGACTCGACATGCTGACCACATGTCACCCCTATACTGGCTAGATGATCATCTATCTCTGTGATCGACACATGTGGGTGTGAGGCCAACAGCCGGATGGTAGGCTGGTATGCTTAGGGCCTTCTAGGCCTGTCGCGCCATGGAAAATAAGAATAAAATGAAAAGTTTTTTATGAGCTTTATTTATAAAAAAATTAAAAAGTCTGTAGTTTTTTTTTTCTGTCATAAGAACTTCTGCAATGGGTGGTTCACTTAAACAGGCGGTGTTATTTAGAAGACATGAGAATTCGAATCATTCATTTCAGAACAAATGACAATCAAATATAATATGTCCAATGCATCGGTTGCTAATGCCACAGTTACAACTTGCATTTTCTATCTGGAAATGACTTATTCGAAGTTTGAATTCTTATTGAGTATTTTCCATTTATAATAAGATATTGATATCGCTCCGCATTTTCTATCTGGAAATGGCTTATTCGAAGTTTGAATTCTTGTTGAATATTTTCAATTGCTGTTGATGATATTCCTCTGCATCTTTCCTGATCCTCCTATTCAACTCTTCCATTTTTTATACCTCTTAACAAATATGCTATATTTTAAGTTTTCCTATAAATAGTGAAGTAGAAAGAGATCTGGATCTTGCTGCACATTCTATAAATCCTCTTCTTCCGATCTGTTTGGTAATACATCGCCCAGATATTCTTGAACCCGGGTAACAAAATGAGGAGAAGTACCACCTTGTTGATTCCTGATTATCTAATTTGGAATTTCAGGATCTTTTAAATCAAGACAAGGCACAAAGGGATGAAGTTCAGTGCTAGTCAACAATTAAATTTTTCCCAAGGCAATCAGAAAATGAAATTAAACTGAAGGCAACTACCTTTCAGAAAAATGATTAAAAAAACATGGGTTGTCATTTAGAACCTTTGTAAATGATATCGCACTCTGTATAATAATAGCTGGAATTTGTTATTACTTTTTATAAAACATGTATCTTAAAAATATTAAATTTTACACTCTGAACACACAAAGAAAATATTAGTTTTTTTGTTGTGTGGATAAGCGTTACTTATGAAAGCTCATGTATAGGAACAAACTACTGTGATAAGAAATGCTTTTAAATATACAGATCCTGATTATGTTTAAGCGTAAGTCCCAACAATTCATTACCACCACTTAGGGTCGGTTTCACCAACTGAGGTAATTGTATTATGCCCTTTTAAGCTATGTATTATATATGGGGAAAACTGGCGTAATACAGTTACCTATGTTGGTGAAACTGACCCTTAATGAACGACATAAGAATCAAAAGAAGGGTTTCATAAATATTTAAGAATTGGACAATTTTATACTATTTCTGATATATTGATTTTCCTACTTTCTTTCTTTTTTTTACTTTATTTTATTTCATTTAACGATGGTCATGTGTTTATTTCTATGGACAAAGACAATCAACGTTCATGGACATTATATAAAATAATAATAAATATTATGGTAATGAGAAATGTGATCTGAATTTCCGTATAATTTTACACAGTTTGGAAAATCCCGACAGCGCTTATTGAAAAGCTTTATCATCAATGCTTTATTATCGGCGGTGCACTAATTTTATTATTATTATTATTATTATTATTATTATTATTATTATTTATTGTAGAAATAGGACTGAAATGGTTTGGTCACGTAAAAAGGATATCAGGTAATAAGATACCTAAGTTGATGCTATATTTTGAAGCGAGAGCAGCAGAAGAAAGGGGAGATCAAAAGAACATTGGGTTCATGGAGTGCACAGGAGTATGGTGTGGAGAGGATTAACAGAAAGTAATGTAGATAATAGGGCTTTATGGAGGAGTAAAATTTACAATGGATTGTAGGAAAACTACTGTATTGTAGAGAAAGATCAATAATAATAATAATAATAATAATAATAATAATAATAATAATAATTTTATTTTACAAAGTAGAACACAAAGCGTAGAAATGATCTTCCTTAGAACAACAAAAGGCTGCACAAGAATGGATCGGATAAAGAATAAAGATATAAGAACAGAGTTTTATATATATATATATATATATATATATATCCATTGAATGATAAAATCAAAGAATATAGAGAAAAATAGTGTATAATGTAGAAAGAATGAATGTAGCAAGGTTACCAAAATCAGCATTTAACTACAAGCCAAGAGGTCCAAGAAATGTAGGAAGGCCAGTGAAAAGATGGACAGAACAACTGTGAGGCGGAACAGACATTTTGCCTAGCCAGTGAAGTGAAGAAGAAGATAATTTATTATTATTATTATTATTATTATTATTATTATTATTATTATTATTATTATTATTATTATCAGTATTATCTCTATTGATATCATCACTATTTCACTATTATTTACACCATTACTATTATTATTGTTATTATTAATATTTTATTAATATTTTATTATTATTATTATTATTATTAAAACAGGTAATACATAATCTTAAATTATCATTTTATAACGCTTTTAATATATGGAATAAATACAGTACGTTATTTCTATAGTAGTATGATTCATAAGAGGCTAACTGAATGGCTAAAAAATAGGATTATTTTTATTTTTTGTAAGAAAATCCAAGTTTTATAGTATTAAATTAAAAATCGAGACCATTTCATCATCGAAAGTATAATTGTATATACTGTCAAGTTTTATATATCCATCCATAGTAATTCTTCCCGAGGGATGTTCTTTCACTCAATCATAGCATTTTTATGCTATGCTTTATAGCTGTACTAGGGAATTATAAGTGTGGTAGCTTGTTGCTTTTCACACCGATGGACGATGATGATGGCCGGATGATTTTCGGGGACCATTGGGCCCTAAGCTTCCTGGCATTTGTCTTACAGGTGAGGAAAAACCCCGATAAACCTCATCCAGGAGCTTGTCCTGACCGGTAATCGAACCCGGGCTCGCTGCGTGACAAGTCAGCACGCTACCTCGAGACCACAGCGGTGGGCATGTTTTATATATAATTATTAAAACGTATGTTTCCTTGGATGTAATATAAATGTCAGTTGTGCCACTTGATGTACAAGTCCAAAATAAATTGTAATATGTTCATTTATACCTTGTTTGTACACTCCTGATAATGACATCAGGTAGCTGAGTATTGATTGTTCATGGTCCAGCTGGTACACGCTCTGTTCACAAGAGAAGAGACTGTAGATAATATTAATAGCATCTTTTTTAATCCAATTAGTTTCTCTTATTTTTAATTAATGTTGCTGCTCAGAACTTCATAAGCCGTATTATTCCTGTCATCCTCTATTCCAGTGTCTCTTTTATACAACAATATAAAAGCAGATATAATTAATCAACTATCTTTTGTGTTCAGTAAGCGACACTTAAAACAGTAACGGGCTGTTTCTACTTTCGAGTGCTCGGGTTTATATATATTCCCATTCATTAGCCGACTGTATACCGATTTAAACATAATGAATAAATTATCATTATTGAATTCATGTCCACCGCTATGGTCTCGAGGTAGCGCCTGCCTTGTCACGCAGCGGGCCCGCGTTCTATTCCCGATCGGGATAGGCTCCTGGGTGATGTTTTTTTCGGGATTTTTCCTCACCTGTAAGACAAATATCAGGAAGCTTGCAGTCAGATTCAACCCAGGAAGTTATAGTGTGTTTAGAATAGGGAACTGGGTTGCCATTTTAACAGTATTTTCTTGAGAGAAATCATATTATGAAACTGATGATTGCAACACAGCAGGTACATAGTTGTAAGTTGTAGCCATCCAAGCCACCCCCTCTCAAAGAAAAAAAAACAGTTACTACTTGTCTCTGAGCTCGTGCATATTTGTACTAACATGTGTGAAAGTGTCGACTCTCATATTTACTATAAAACTAGTTTGCATGCCGTAAAAGAAAAACTATGCTTTTTAAATGTACAGTACATACATTTGGAGAAAGTACTGCTAACCTTGCCCCTCCACCGCTTCCTTGACAAATATCGTTATTATGAGTTTGGCAATATCTACCCTCTATAGGTAGGCGGGCACTGGCATAGCCCATAAGGTCTGTAGTAACTTCCTGGGTTGAATTAGAGTGTAGGGCTCAACGGTCCCCGAAAATCATCCGGCCACCATCATCATCCTTATAATTATCATCATCCTTCACCGATGTGGAAAGCAACGGGAAGCTACCACACCTATAATCCCCTAGTAAATCTGCAAAGCATAGTATGAAAATGCTATGATTGCAGTGAAAGACCTGCCCTCGGGCAAAATTACTGTGGATGGATTGAATTCATGGACTAGAACTGTTACATACTGACTCCAAATATGTATGTCCAAAATGTTATAGGACGTCCACATGTTATTTCCTCGCTTTATTTATAATCGTCTATTTTTAATCAATTTTTATCCATAAACAAGGCACGCCTTAGCATAAATGGTTAAGGCAATACGCTACAAACCGGAAGGTCAAGAATTTGAGTCCCGGTGGGGTCATGTAAACAACAACAAAATAAACGGAAAGAAGAAGAGATGTCAGGAACAAAAGAAAAGAGAAAAGTAATCCATCAAATGAATGTCAAACAAAATAATACTAATCGTAAGGTGTCAGTTAATCCATATATATATATATATATATATATATATATATATATATATATATATAATAAAACGTCCAGTATAATGTCAAAACAAAATAAAATAAGATTTAGCACTGTCTAATAAATTTAAAATTAACAATGTCCAATTTAATATAAAGTGAGATATTAAGTGCGGTGACGTGTAATTTATGGTCGAATTTCGACAACTAGGCGACCACTAGTCCTTATAATTATGTAGTATTATTTATTCAGTAGTTGCCAGGATCTGATAACAATACATCTAGTATGCATAACCGCATTTATTATTTTTATGTGTAGTATTCATAACTGCATTATCAGACAACCAATTCAAGCTTTTCTTCCTAAAATAAAATGTTTTATGTTAACATCGAAAACACTTGATGTAACAATGTGTGCTGTAGTCATGTATTGTTAAAAATGCACAATCACCTTACCGTCCCGACCATTTAAATAAATAATAGTTTTAAAAAAACTAAAAGAACACGCTTTATTAGAAAACTAAAAAATGAAAAATAATTTTAATTTCCAATACGCTTGGGATAAAATAAAGTGGTCAACAAAATAATCATCTCTAACACATGTAGAATAAAATTAGTTATCAACAAAAAGAAAATAATTCTACCATCAAAAGCGTGGGGTGCTTCTATATCAATTAATATATTTGATAATAAACAGATATTGGTAAAAGTAAGCTCCCTAAGAAGAAAATGTAAAAATCATAAAAAGCACCCCACGCTTTTGATGGTAAAATTATTTTCTTTTTGTTGATAACTCTAATTTTATTCTACATGTGTTGGAGATGATTTTTTTGTTGACCACTTTATTTTATCCCAAGCGTATTGGAAATTAAAATTATTTTTCATTTTTTTAGTTTTATAATAAAGCGTGTTCTTTTAGTTTTTAAAACTATTATTTATTTTTTATTTTTTAGTTTTAATATTTTACAGAATAAGATAAAAATGTAAATATCTTTAAATTCGATACTATTGTAGTATGAGCTAAAAGTAATACTCTTCTATAAAAAAACCCTCCCAGCCGGATTTGAACCAGCGACGTATGGATTACTGAAATTATATATCACTAAGAGCTCACTGCTCTACCAACTGAGCTCTTACAACGATTGACTAAAAACTCGACAAGTCCGTAACCTATTATACCAGTTTTAATTTTTTTGATTTTCGGATGATTCTGGCCAGGATTTTTGAAAGAAAATATGAAATTATTGTATTGTCACGGGTCCTCTACACGTATACATAGTTTCAAGTCGATCCAATGTTTCTAAGTGGGTGAAAATCGCTTTAAAAATTCCGTTACATTGATACAAAAACACTTTTTTTTTATTTTATGATGATTATGGCCAGGATTTTAGAAAATAAATATGAAATTATTGTATTGTCACGGGTCCTCTACAAGTATACAAAGTTTCAAGTCGATCCAGTGATTTTAAGTGGGTGAAAATCGCGTTGAATGATTCCGTTACATACATAGATAGATAGATAGATAGATAGATAGATAGATAGATAGATATATAGATAGATAGATAGATAGATAGATAGATAGATAGATAGATAGATAGATAGATAGATAGATAGATAGATAGATAGATAGATAGATAGATAGATAGATAGATAGATAGATAGATACAGGTCAAGCTAATATAAAGCGTGTAAAAATCTTAGAGTCCTATATGAGAGAAATTGAGCGGTATTTGGCTGTCTCTACCCATGCTCTATCGGCAGAACTTGATTCTGAAGTCACTCTATTTGATTTGTGTGCAAGACCTTTTAGTGAAGTGAAACACGTAGACTTCCATTTAATGAGGGAAGTATATTGTAGGCTGACTTGATGGAATGACATTGTATCTAGAAAGTGTCGTGTGAAGATCTCTTAAGACCCTCTTTCTTATTGTAAATATTTGCTTTAGTCGTGCACTTCAAAGAATATAAGAGACTTGTTCAGGAGCTAATGCCTGTTCCTTTGCAACTCCTTTGTTATCGAAATATTTAATCAGCCTAGACAACGAAATTGTACTATTGAATCAAGTTTATATAATTTTGAATCATATTTATATTTCATATGTTAGTAAATTTAATGGAATAATATAAAAAAGGAACACCATAATATCACTAAACATCAAGGGAACTATATTTCCACACATCAAGTGTGGTTAACTCAAGGGAATTCATAGAGCAAGTCATTCCCAGTTCTTTTTTTTTTTTTTTTTTTTTTTTAGCTTATATCCTTACATGTTGCATCTACTTCCTATCATATAAATATAGAGGTACATCCACTATATCATATTCCTTAAGTTGTTTAAATTTTTTCCCTGAAAATGTAACGGTAAGACAGCAAATTTACACCACATTTCTCTCCGGATATGATTTGATAATTGCTTCTGAGAATAATTTCATCTTTATATGACTTAAATGCAATATATGACCTTATTGGTGTTATATGAAAAAAAATAAAGCTACTTTTAAAAATTCTTAGGTAATAGGCTATATTAGAAACATACTGTATTAATATTTAATACTAGTAAGAATTTTGGCAATTTCCCAATAAGTAGGCTACTCTACATATCCTCAACCCGTGTCCAACTTAGTCGGGTCGACGAATGAGATGAGATAAAGCCCCTATATTTATAGAGGTCTGTGAACTATAAGGGTGCCGGTCGACCATCCCTGACGCGCCATCACAGGGGCGGATGAAAGGAATGAAACAAAATGGATGAGATGAGTATGGAGAAATGGTGGAATAAATTTGTGACAGGGGAAAACGATAGAACCCCCGAGAAAAACCTGTCCAAGCTCCGTTTCATCCACCATGACCAATTAGTATTCTAATAATTTTAATGGAGAAAATTCCCTTCTGAATCGGGATTTTAACTACATATGGGTATGCAGGTTTACGTAAAGACATACTATTTTTGAATGGACTAAAGTAAAGTTATCAAATTACGTTTTTTGCTAGTTCATGCGCAGTAAAATAAAAGTGTACATGGTTCTCTGAAAAAAAAAACCACTCTGCAAAATGACATAACTTAGTGTTTATATATATATATATATATATATATATATATATATATAAAACAAATTTACATTTGACACGAGAAAAAATATATATCGAAATGTAACGTGTTTAGTGTAGTGTTTGGCTTACTTTAATGAATTAATTTTAATCGAACCACAAATCCCATGATTTATGAGCTTATGATTTAACATTTTCTGTCTCAAAATAATGAATTATTTTATAGCGTGCTGATATTATTTGAGAAGATATAGCCTAATTTCTACCCTCAAATATTAACTTCAATTATGGATTAATTAAAAATACATTAATAAGTTCAAAATTTTAAAAGAAATTGTATTTTATGACAATATGTTAGGATAAAGAATTACAAAGATAAGATATTAGTTGTTTCCCTAATTTGAATTCTTTATCATTGGAGATCATTTTTCGTTTAAAATTATAGGTATTTAAATCTTAAAACCACAGTTCGAATGTTTTATATAAAGTTTGTTTTACAATAATTAGCCTTCTTGTAATTTAATAAAAATATTTTTGAGATTTTTTTTTTTTGCATGAAAGTTTTAATTCGCTTTTATTTATAGACCCTGTTAACATCTATTCCGATATGACGTCTAGAATCGACTGTATGTTCCTTTGAATTTAATATATACAGATTCAAATTAGACCAGGGTCGTTGGATTTTTTCAGGGTAAATAAATCATATCAGGAGTATTGCCTTAGGTACAGCCATGGATCTTGCTTTCTATATTGCGACACGTAAAGTAATAATATAATTATTAAACCCCAAACATATCTATGTTTCAAGGATGTTATATTATTGAAATGCCTCAAGGGCGACAGACTTAGCTGAGGATCTCTGGCCCGAGGGTTTGTAGTCGCCCAAGGGACTAATCATTAAATAATTCCAATAGTACACACAATATTTTACTGTTTAGTTCTTCATTACTGAAGAAAATAAAATTTAGAAACATTAATTGAGAATTTAATGTCTAAATCCTAGATTTTCTCCTTTCAACAATACTATTCGTTAAACATTTTCTTGGTAACGGACTTTAAATATAATTAGCGGGCAGTGTACAAGAAAAAGATTCGCAACAAAAGAGGATTAAATACATGGAATGACGAAATAGAAGAGGCTCTGCGAGATAAAAAATTAGCTTATTTAGAGTACTTACAAAAGAAAACTGAAGAAGCTAACACTATATACAAACTACAAAGAAATCGAGTGAAACAAATAACTCGAACATCTCTTACAGATTCCACGAAAAGATTTATTTCCAAAATAGATCACGATATACATGGCAGACAATCTTTAACATTTAAAGTAATGAAGCAAATACAGCTGAAAAAGTTATTGCAAAACTAAATACCATTGATCTGAAGACATGGGAAATCTCTACAGAGAATTATGGTGTAATGAAGAAGAATTAGTTATAAAACGCCCTTCTGAAAGTGAAAATAAATCAGAAATAGAATTACTCTAAGCGAAATGAGGGAGACGTTGAAATAAATGAAAAATAGAAAAGCGCCAGGTGCAGATGGTATAAATAATGAAATGATAAAGTATGCAGGTTTATTTTGCAGAAATAAGATTATTAAACTTAATAAACGAGTGTTAGAAGACGTTTAAAATACCTGAAAATTGGAAGATACGTGAAGTCATATCGCTCTTCAAAAAAAAAGAAGGTAATAGATTAGATAGTAAAAATTATAGAGGTATCAGCTTATTGAATTTAATTTATAAATTATGTGCGAAAATAATAAATTGAAGAAGATATCTTACAGACTCTTAGAAGAAGACCAAGCAGGGTTTAGAAAAGGAAGATCCTGTAGTGATAATGTGTTTATTATAAAAAGGTTAATTGAAATGAGAAGAGAATTTAACCTGCCAACATATTTGTTGTTCGTTGATTTTGAAAAGGCCTTTGACAGATTAAATAGATCTAAACTATGGGAAATAATGAAAGAACGAGGATTTCCACACCATCTAATAAAATCAGTCTAAGGCTTATATGAAGAAACTAAAGTAGTGATAAAAACTGTTGTAAAAAAGGTTAAAAGAAATTTTAATACAAAGGAGTTAGACAAGGGTGTAGTCTGTCGCCCACTCTTTTTAATAGTTATACTGACGACATTACAAAACAATGGAAAATTATAACAGACAAGGCCTTAGATTGAACAATAACACAAGTATTTTCGCCGATGATTTAGTCTTACCACACCATGATGAAGATCTGTTACAATTATCTGCTTATAAACTAAATACAATATGTAGGGATTTTAGTTTTAAAATTTCAGTAAGTAAAACAAAAGTAATGGCATTTTGTAGAAGAAACACTCTGCGTGCAAAAATAATAATTAGAGACGAAATTATTGAACAAGTATCCCACTTTAAATATTTTGGATGTGATATCAGCTATGGATATGATAAACATATTGAACATAAAACTCATCAGTTTCAAGCTATTTGTGGCACAATAAATAGAACGTTGAATAATAAAGCACTTAAACAAACAAAATTAAAATTCTATAAAACAATGGCGGTCCCTGTCCTTTTATATGGGAGCGAAACTTGGATTACCACTACCAAACAAGAAAGTAAAACCCGAGCAGTCGAGATGAATTTTTTAAGAGTAAAAGGCTGCAATAGAATGGACCAGATAAGAGACGAGGATATCCATGAAGAACTGCAGATCTACTCCATAAAAGAAAATATATTTAACAAGAAGATTCAGTGGAAAGAACATGTAGAAAGAATGGAACAAACTAGATTACCAAATATAATCTTACATTACTTTCCGAGAGGAAGAAGAGATGTTGGGCGTCCTCGGAAAAGATGGTCGTAGATCTATTAGTGAAGACGGAACAGGCAACTAATGCCTAAAACAGGAAGTGAAGAAGAAGAAAAAAAGTTCTTAATGTCCTACAGAATAATATAATACAGCTCATGTTTCGTATCCTAGCAATTATTAACAAAAACAACTGTACTATAAAAATCTTATCAAAATTTCTCGACAGTTTAACCCCGATCTCTTTGAATCGCGATACTGATCTTAAAGAGATGTCAAAAAACATTATTAATACAAATATTAACTGTGTCTGGATTTTGTGGTGATATCCAGTAGGCTGTGATTTATATTATTGTATAGTCATGCGTTTTCTATAAAAGTTCACTAATACCTCTTCCGAGCTAACTTCCAGTTGTAACGTAAACAAACAAAGATGTATGACTGCATTTCGTTTGGTCGAATAATGGTTTTACCTTTAAGCGTTTAAGAAAATGTAATTCGCTCTCTAACACTCTAAATAAAGGAAATAAAAATAATAAATATATTATCAAGCACATGTCTATATAAGTTATATGGGAAAATCTTAAAATATATCATTACAATTGTAATGGATTAAATAAATCAGCAATCCATTGTTTAATTTTTATGTATGCGAGATGCAGAATACATTAGAATATCTATTGTTCTAAATAACTGCTTCTCCTATACAATTTTTAAAGCATCAAAAAAGGGAAGCCTTTGAAAAGCAGAGAGATGACGTTAGTCATTTTGCAGCAAATTTAATAAAACTCGTGTTATTTGTCATTAAATTTCAATCGCGTCGCACTGACCGGTTCGTAACGGCACGGTTGCTCATTGCAGCTGGTTTCAAGCACAAGTGCTGCTAGCGGTGCGAATAACGTAAATACTCGTATTAGTTTCCCTCCTTCTTAACATTAATAACTATTTTTGACTACTTTGTACAGATAGCAGAGCACTGTATACTTTTTTTTTACTTGAAATTCAGAATTAGTTATAATTTTGTGTACTGGAGTAACAAAAACAAATTATCATTTACCATAACATCAATGATGATAATGAGCGTCTTCGATGAATTGGTTGTAACAAAGTTTTTGCGAACACCATGAGCATCTGATGATGACAATTTTGGAGCAGTTACGTGTGGCACATTCACTAAAACCAATGTCAAATGCATTTTCAATCACATTTGTAAATCTCGTTACACTTTGGTTCACGTTATAGCCAGACTTTGTCCAAGCATAAATACGCATATCTTTGTAAATTTCTGCTCACAGTTGATTATAATCAAGGAAATGCAGTTTTATAATAAATAATCTATTAGACATTTTCACGTCACTATCTGATATTAGTCGCACATATTCTTCTTTAAGTCATCGCACAAAGATCTTATATTGACGGAAAAAAAAACATTAAGTGGTTGTATATATTTGGTGGGTCCTGCAAGAATAATTTTCAGCCTTGAATTTTTATCGGGTAAACAGTCCTATAACAATTGTTCGTCCTTATGCCCGGACCACAAATCGCATATTAACGATGAATCCATTGCAATGTTTTCACTAAACACATGTTTTAAGAATATTTTCAAATGTTCTTTTGTCTTTTTTCCACTGGCACAACAGTCGACATACACATTTGGAGGTGTATTCTGTTCTGTCTACTTCTGAACTTTGGGCCCGAATTTGTTTCCAGTAGGTTCTTGAAAACAGAGGTATAAGCTCTTCCCAAGTTGCCCACACATTGAAATAAGAACATATATCGTGTAAGAATGTGTAGTTCCATGTAAATTTTGAACTGTAGCAACAGTGAGCTTTTTGCCTTTGACTGCCAGTGTTCTGTTTTCTGCCATTTCATAATTAAATTGACTTTGGTCATAGTTCCACACATTCTTTGTTGGTATGCAGTTTTCTTGAATGGTCTGATTAACGTCTCTTACAAACTTATTTGCATATTTTAATAGTTTGAGTTTCGTTTTCAATACCCTTGACGGTGACAAATTTGGTAATTTTTCTTGAAGAAATGTTTTATTTTTTTGAAATTTGAAATGAATGTCTTTGAAGCTTTAAATTCATTCAAACCCAATTCCTTCGCTCGAAAAACAGCCCACGATTTTTAATGTCAATAGTGCACTGTCAATCCCCCGATCTCGAGAATGTCGAAACTTATTAAGGATGTAGTCTTTAATTTGGGCGATTTTGTAGGGTCCCTATTTTTTAATTGTGAAGCTAGATAAGATGTTTTACTTTCTACATAATTCAAAGCTGTTCTTACAATTCGGTTATTAATTAATGACGGACATTTTTTTTATTATTTGTGAATAGGACTTCCGGCCAGATTTCCCTGACATCCTATATTGATGAATGTTTTCCAATGTTGTTTAGAATAGGCAGACAGTACGATAGGACGTTTAGGTTTTTTAACAGGAGATGGCTCAAGCAAACGTGAACTCGCACGTTCCTCGCTGGATTCGTTGGCAATTTCAAAGTCTTCAGAACATCCGGCCTGTGTGAGCTTCTGATCGCAAGTAGCATAGTCTTCGAAATCTAAAGTATTTTCGCTAACGTCCTCTAACCCATTCCAATATTTTTGTTTTATAAATTCTGCCAGAAAAGTACGCAAACTGGTCATCATCCAATCCAGGTTCTTCGTGTCTTTCAATTTTTTCCTGAACTATAGAATCTAACGTAGTTAAGACGTAAAATGAATTTATTATGCCCATTTTATTCTTTTGATGAAATATTTTATTGCCTCACAAGACTATCACCTGTAAATGTATACATTTACGTGTAAATATACTGTAATGTCCTAAAAAGAAGTATTAATTTACGCCATAAAAGTGCTAATTAATAAATAATAAAACAAATATTCTATTGTACTTTCAATTTATTGAGTTTTTTATGTTTAAATTTAAACAATTAGTATATACTGTACAAATACTCGACTGTGAGAGTGAAAAAAAAAACATTCACACTCCGGTGCGCTGCTCTTCAAGTAACTGTGCCGCTCCAGATATTTATTTCGTTAGTTTATCTCTCTCTCTCTCTCTCTCTCTCTCTCTCTCTCCTCTCTCTCTCTCTCTCTCTCTCCCTGTCCCTTTTTTTTTTCTTCCCTCGTTCACCACACCATCATTTTCTATTTTTATTTGTTTATTTTATTTTTTCCGAATGCTTTATATATTTATTCTGTCATGTACTGATGCCAAACCTTTATTTATTTTTTTCTTGTTCCTTATTTCCTATTAAATATTATGCATACTATTGAATTTGCAATGAAATGGCTAATAGCACGGTGTTCAGTATCCTTCATTCAACATGGTCCAGCATAAATACTTTCCTTGTTAGGATAATAGCACTGCACTCCTCGACATCACAGACTGACGTGAAGTGAGTGTACGCGAGATGACACGGCATTGGTTCGCAAATCTACCACAAACGAACCAGGTCAATGTTCCGCTGTGTTGTACGAGTATGGTATATCTGCTACGTTAGTTGTTCCTGAATTTAAACCCGTGATAAACAAAAAACTATCAATTGAATTAATTTTCTCGATATGTGGAATGTGCTAAAAATCATTGCCGAAAATATATCTCACAATATTTTTTATTGCAATAATAATATATTGCGCTTTTTGCCTGAAACGCCTGCTCACTTGTTGATAGCTGTGTGACCATGATGTCCGCTTTGACACACTCGATCCCCTTCCCACATGAACTCGGGTTATTTTTCCAGAGAACGTCCAGCAGTGTGCAACCTCAGACTGTATGAAAGCTCTTTTTAGCCATGGTAACTAGAACTGTACGTTCTAACAAAGATATGAAGATCAACGTGATCTGATTTCTTGGTTTTAAACTAAAAAAACAAAATGTTCTGATATAATTTTGTTAGAATTAGAAGATTATTGACAAAGTTCACTCATCTTCAATCGAAGATGCTCAGAATGCAATTACAATTATTTTTTACAGAAACTATCTTATTTATCTATACAGTGTGTTCAGATTATTCTCATTACAAAATTATATATGGTTTGAAGCATAATAAAAATAAAACTTTCATCGATACATTTTATTGAAGTGTTCATTTGTAACAGAATTCAAATTGTTGAATTAACTAACTCATTGGCACTATAGAACCCATAGGTCCATGGTCGCTAGGACATAAGCTCTCCATACATCCTATCCAAGTGCGAGACGCCTAGAAGGCATTTGGCATACCATTCGGCTGCTGGCCTCACATCCACATGTGTTAATCTCAGAGCTAGACTATATCATCGAGCCATTGATGGGGTGACGACGGTGCTGGGTGGACACCAGTCTCATACTGGCCGAAATTCAATGAGAAAATTTATTTCCCCGTAGAGAGAGACTCGAACCGCGCAAGTCCCGTAATTCTGCGCCAAGGCTTCTTTCCTTAACCACTCGGCTACGGCGCGGGACCCTCTGTATAATCTACTTCCCTCAAATCATGGTTAATGTTATTCTCCCATCTCATTCTTGGTCTACCGACTGGGCGTTTTCCCTCTGGTTTTCCTACAAGAAGTTTTCATGCCCCTCTTTCATTCCCCATTCGTGCCACGTGTCCTGCCATCGCAGTCTGCGAGACTTAACTATTTATTAACTTATATCTAGTTCCCTATTATATAATTTTCTCTATTCTCCCATCTCATTCTTGATAAACCAACTGGTTCTCCCATCTCAATCTTGATCAACCAACTGGGCGTTTTCTCTCTGGTTCTCCTACAAGAAGTTTCCATGCCCTCTTTCATTCCCCATTCGTGCCACATGTCCTGCCCATCCAGTCTGTGAGACTTAACTATTCTTATTATATCTAGTTTCCTATAAAGATAATGTAACTCACTATTATATACTTTTCTCAATTCGCTTGTTCAAACATTTTCCTAAGATATTTAATCTCAAATACTCGTAATCTGTTTTCCTCCCTTAAAGTAAGAGTCCATGTTTCTTTATCGAACTACATCATAAAATAATAATAATAATAATCAATATTATTATATTTTCTCTGGAAGTAAGGCATAATTAACAATACATATTAAATCCGAGTAAATAATACAAAATGCAGTCTTCTAGATCTCCTGGAAAGTCATTATAACTTCATAAAGTTTCACGGTATGTTGATATCGGATTGCTTCTCTCAGACTCAGGGAGGGAGAAAGGAAAACTAGGTTTGATCATTTTAAAGTAAAAAGTTAAGTTCATTTTTCAATGTATTTGTTATATTAATTAATATGCTAATATCAAATTTATGTTCTACGAATGAATGTTTTATTATAATTTTGAGTTACTTATTGGCCAATGAGAGGTATTAATGTTTCTTTTTTGTTACTTTCTCTATGTCCCGAAAACATTCAAGACTTAATTTATTATTCACGTACACTCCCACTCAGAAAGAATGAGTGCTTGAAATACTACAATGTCCCAAGTGGCATGATTTGTCGGGGAAGGGTTTCAATCTTTCATCAAATACATTTTTTACAGGGAGAGCTTCGGCGAATGAGCTATAAGTTGAATCCAAGGCTTCTCCAAGACAACATGAACATTTAAGACGAAACATACCATTAACTCACACATTCATTCTAAACATGGCAAATATGATAATGTTGATTACGATGGCCAGATGATGTTCGAGATAATTTATTCCTTAGTTTCCTGAATTTGTCTTGTAGGCGAGGAAAAACTCCGATAAAGCTATCACCCAGGAGACTTTTTCCTACGGGGGATCGATCCCGAGCCCGCTGCGGACCGATGCTACGGCGAAATTACAACTGTGAATTTGTTGTTTCATTAAACATATTAAATAAATTAAACTAATTTATCTTATAGGAAACTGAGTCAATTTAAGGGTTAAAGGGAATATTATTTTGTAAATGGAAAAATCATGTGCATGCCAGGAATGATTAGAATATGGCACAAAAAAGCTTGAAATTGTCGAGAACATTGGATAAAAGAAGCTCATAGATGGCTGAAAGGACAACTCTCATTCCTAGCTTAACGTCTCCCCTTGTCCGCACTTTTACATGCTTCAACGCCATCCGAGTCTTATAGAGAGACGATCTGTCGGTAGATTATTTATAGTTTTTGATCATGTGCATACTTATGAAACGGAATTATAATAATAACAATAATAATAATAATTTTATTTATTTAGGAATATTCCACAATACAATGTTTCTCCTTCAATCCAAAGTAATTTGTCGCCAGAGGTTCTGGTCTAAAGCATATTTTTCCCTAAAATCTGTAGCTTTCATACATCTCTTCACTCCATCCATCGTTCTCTAGGCCTGCTTCTTCCACTTCTTCCATTAGCTTTCCAATTAAGGATCTTCTTTGGTATTCTCTCTTCTTCCATTCTTATGAGGTGTCCATACCATTTCAAAGTTTTTCTTCTATTTTTCCTAATGTGTTTTTTTTTCAACTTGCATAATTTCCCATATTGTGCTGTTTCTGACCTTATCCCTTCTTGAAATTCTTGTCGATCGCCTCCAAAAATCCATTTCTACTGCTAACAGCTTGTTAGCTTGTTTTCTACTTACTGTCCAGGTTTCAGACGCATGTAATAAAATGATTTGCAGCAGAACTTGAATAATAATAATAATAATAATAATAATAATAATAATAATAATAATAATAATAATACATGGAAATATCCTCACAAAAATAAAAACAATGGCCTTCAAGGGTGCTCATCCAGTTCGGGCAAAGATAATATTAGAAAATAAACCAATAGAACAAGTAGTAATATATAACTTCCTAGGTTGCGAAATATCATACACAGCAGAAACAGATATAAATAACAAAATAAATAAGTTTAATTATATAACGGGTACACTAAAAAGAACTTTGAAAATTGAAGCCAGGAAATACTCTATAATGAAATTATACAAGACAATGGCAGTGCCTATTATTACTTATGGTTCCGAAACATGGACAGTGACAACACAACAATCTGCCAGGATACAAGCTGCTGAAATGAGATTCCTCAGACCAATAGCAGGATATCAAAGAACAGACAAAAAACATAACACAGAAATAAGACAACTAAAAGTAGAGGAATTAAACTCAACAATAGAGAAATACAGAACAAACTGGAAAGAACACTTGGCAAGGATGACTGAGAATAGAATACCAAAAGCAGCATACAACTATTCACCACGAGGAAGAAGAAGCCTGGGAAGACCAAGGAAAAGATGGAAAGAGCAGCAATTTGGAGCCGGAACAGGCTAGTAAATAAGCCTATACCGTGAATAATAATAATAATAATAATAATATAAACGACCAAGTAATGCGTGTAAAATATATAAATACTAACAATGCTGAAAGAAATTAACCATAAGTTAAATTATGGAAATGCATGTTATTATGCATTTCAGGGACTCTTGTCTTCTCAGAATCTCTCAAAAAATGCTAAACTGAAAATATATAAAACTGTTATTCTCCCAGTTATATTATATGGCTGTGAAACATAGACTCTTACTTTAAGGGAGGAGCAAAGATAAGGAGTACTTGATAATAAGGTTCTTAGGAAAATTTCTGGATCAAAGGGAGATGAACGGACAGGTGAATGCAGAAAACTAGATAACAGTGAGCTACATGATCTGTATAGGAAGTCAGATATAATGAAAACAGTTAAGTCTCGTAGACTGCGATGGACAGGACATGTCTTTCGAATGGGGAATGAAAGATTGGAAAAATATTATCTCAGGGTAGGGATGTATGGAGAGCTTATGTCCGCACGGCCGTGAACCTTCGGTTTCAATAGAGCCAGTAAGTTAGTTAATGGTAATAATGATAATAATTCGATTATTTCACTTTAACCTCTTAACTTAAGTAAGTTACTTTTACGTACCACTCGTCTACTTGGCCTTACAGTGCCACGACCTGTCGGGAGAGGGATTTTAAACTATGGATCACACACTTATTTTTTGAACACTCAAGGACATGGTCTCCCCGAATGAGTGATCAGCTCAATATCAGGGCCTCCTCTGAGACAATAAAATATTTAGACGAAACACACCATTCAAACACACATTTATACTAAACATGGCGAATAGAATAATGATCATTATAATGACCAGATGTTCTGGAATTGTTTGGGCCGTAAAGTTTCCTTATATTTGTCTTACAGGTGAGGCAAACCCCTGAAAATAAATAATCGCTTATGAAACGTGTCCCAACCGGGGATCGAACTCGAGCCCGCTGCGTACGAGACAGCGACGCTACCCCGCTACCACAGCGGTGGACATCACGATGATGATGATGATGATGATGATGATGATGATAATAATAATAATAATAATAATAATCCATCCATAGTAATTCTGCCCGAAGGCAGGTCTTTCACTGCAATCATAGCATTTTCATGCTATGCTTGCAGCTTTACTAGGGAATTGTGTAGGTGTGGTAGCTTCCCGTTGCTTTCCACACCGGTGAAGGATGATGATGATAATGATAAGGATGATAATGATAAGGATGATGTCCATATGATTTCGGGGACCGTTTGGGCCTTAAAGTTTTCCTGACATTTGTCTTACAGGTGAGGAAAAACCCCGATAAAACCTCACCCAGAAAAACTGCCCCGACCGGGGATCGAACCCGGGCCCGCTGCGTGACAAGGCAGCACGCTACCTCGAGACCACAGCGTTGGACAATAATAATAATAATAATAATAATAATAATAATAATAATAATAATAATAATAATAATAAATAACTAATATGCATTATAAAGACTCTTGACGTCCAAACTCCTTTCAAAAACATTAAACTGAAGATATATAAAACTATTATTCTACCAGTTATATTATATGGATGTGAAACATGGACTCTTAATTTAAGGGAGGAAAGGAGATTACGAGTATTTGAGAATAAAGTTCTTAGGAAAATGTTTGGACTAAATAGAGATGAACAGACAGGTGAATGGAGAAAACTACATAACATTGAACTGCATGGTCTCTATGGGAAGCCAGATATGATAAGAACAGTTAGGCCTAAGTCTCGTAGTCTTCGATGGTCAGGACATGTGGCACGAATTGGGAATGAAAGACGTGCATGGAAGCTTCTTGTAGGAAAACCAGAGGGAAAACGCCCAGTTGGTAAGTCAAGAATGAGGTGGGAGAATAACATTAACTAGGCCTATGATTTGAGGGAAGTACATTATACAGGGAATGATTGGAAAAACATTAGGTCAGGATAGGGATGTATGGAGAGCTCATGTCCGTGCGGCCATGAACCTACCGTTTCGATAGTGCCAGTGAGTGAATTAGTCAGTTAATAATATTAATAATAATAATAATAATAATAACAATAAATAATATTATAAACGACCAACTAATGGTTGTAAAACATACAGATACTAATTTAGGTCATTAAAGAAAAAATAAATGTTGATTATTTAAAGCTATTTTGAAGATCCAGTATTTCCTATGACGGAGAATTAAAATTGTAGAAAGTGGACATTAATGATCTGGAGTGACGAGAAGTATATATATATATATATATATATGTGTGTGTGTTACTTTTAGATTGTAAAATAGTAGTCTGTGTTACTATACTTATATCATATGCTGCATTTTTATGAACACATAACGAAAGTAACTTAGGGTAGTTACCTCTATAATGTTGCAGATAAAAATAATTTCCAAACTGCTTCATTTAGAAGTTTATCTGCTAAGTTGAAAGCCTTGTTTTCTCAATTTGTATGGTTTTTGTCTGCCATTTAACAAAGTGGCCACTCGCCGCACTGCAAAGTAGTACTGGTATCTTTCATTCTTCATATAGAGTGTTGCCACCCTTGTAAACTTTTATTTCAATTTGTGAAATGGTGTACAGCCCTTTTATTTTTTACATCTAATTGTAAAAAGTAAAGTGATCCCACAACAGGCCCATAGGCCCTTGGGGTAGTAGGAGGGTTAAGGCTCCCACATTTTCAAGACAATCGACACTTTATGTCAGCCGGGTTGTCAGCCCTGCGTGACGGCCGCCTTTACCCCCAGAACAAGCGTCTGGTACTCATTTCAGTTAGAGGCTGAGTCGACCCCAGGGCCATAGTGCCGCCAGAGGGTTTGGGTCAGTTTAAAAAAATCCTGACCCCAACGGGACTTGAACCCTCGACCCTCCGGCTTGTAGCTCAGTGCCTTAACCACTACGCTACGGCGTGCGATGTAATATATAAAATATTAATTTTATTTCTTTAATATCAGAGGGCCTATATTAACGTAACGTCATTATTTATACTTCAAAAAACACCATTTTGGTTCTTGTTTCCTAATATATTCCGGATATTTTGAGGAGAACTGAAATCGTAATATTTCTTTGCCATAGTTCTTAATTCACGGATCGCCTCCAATCAGAACTCTGCACGGTGTTGCACAATTGGGTAACGTCTCTTGAGGTTTCAGCTTTCAGTTCATAAGTACTATGCATACGTGTTGACATCACATAACATTTGCTTAATATTCAATTCCAACCGTTAAATTTCAAAGTTATTAATATAGAAGTGTATATATAACAAGGGATGTGTCAACCATTGCTTGCCGAAACCTACCTTGAAATTTATTCCAGAGAAGCGTTGTGATGTATCAAGACCGTGTCCAAAAAATTACATATCTGCCGCTTTTAACAGCAAATCACTAAAATCCAGCGTCAGATCTCTTATTTAACCTATAGGAAAGTAATACAACTCCCGAATTTATAAACTGGATAACCTTCACTATCTGCCGCCCGCGCCTCTTTCCGCGTCACTCCTCCACTCCGCTCTTACTCAAGCAGGTAGCCTATCTGTTCCGTACAGTGGGTTGCCATTGCTGGATTCTGGCTTAGAGTTCTATGCTTTGCAGTAATTTGCAGATAGTTCCTTTTTTTTTTTTTTGCACGGCCTTGGCACATCAAAACGCTTCTCTGGGAGAAAATTTCAAGGCAGGTTTCGACATGCAATGATTGACAGTTCTCTTGCGAGTTAAAGCAGTTCCTAGAAATTCATTATGAATTTATAACAATAACACTGAGCAACAAAACATTTTTTTTTTGTCTCAGAAAGAAAAATATGTGATTTTGATAGTATTTTTTCTCCTGAATTCAAATATGATATTGGTTTTCTCTATCACGCAAGGTTTCCGAGAGACAGGAATTTATAATTTCAAATACTTTAATAATTTCTACATTCGTAACTACACAATATTCGAACATTCGGACTCGCCTAGAAAGTAAGAAATGACGATTTTCTGCTATATTTCGCCTGTGGAGCATCCCTCTTGATGGTCCAACAATAATTGGCCAGCATATTCGGATTCCATTTGCCTTGATATCTCTTTTCCATAGCTGAAATCTCCTGAGTTAGCTCATTTGGTTTTATTTTACAATATACAAATGGACGAAAAAACGTTTATTAAGAAAATAATTATTTAAATCCATTAATTGAAATTGAAATAAAAAAACTGTGGGTGATGGAGAAATTCCGAATACATATTTGAAAACACTATTAAAAAATTGCATTAAGTACAACTATTGGTACTCATGAGACAAAAATCATGTTGACCAGTGTAATTTACCTGCAGTATATTAATTTACAAAATACAAGATTACAAGAAGAAGATTAATTTATGCCTGTAGTCTATGCTTTGCGTTCATTCCATAATGAAAATACCATATACTTCTAAGTTGATGATTCCGTGTGTTTTGATTGGCAAAAAATGTCTGAGTAGTAATAATAATAATACTAATAATAATAATAACTCCATTACATTACATTAACTTAGTTTAACCTCTCACCTTATAGGTATTTTTACACGTCAATCGGGCCTAACAGTCGCACAGCCTGTCGGGAGAGGGATTTTTAATTATGGATCATACACATACTTTTTGACCACACAAAGACATGGAGGGACTCCCCGAACGAGTGATCGGTTCAGTGTCACAACATTCACACACAATTCATACTAAGCGTGGCGAATACGATGATGATGATGATTGGTAGGGGCTAGGATTTTTATTATACAGTATATATATATATATATATATATATATATATATATATATATATATATATATATATATATTGTAAGAGTGATATGTATCTTAAATATACATAAATGCTTTTTATACAAAACTAATTAAATTGAAATACTTTGTTAAGTCATATTTATGCATATTTGGCCATTCATATGTAACAGAGCATATTGTAGCAATTTATTGGTCATATTCCTCATATTTTCACTCTTTTAATAAGTAATCGATTTTTATCGTACAATTTCTTTCTTCCGTATTCAATTGAGATGTTAAATTTATCAAATTTTTGTCTCTTGTAATATCTGTCTTCCTCTCCTATTTCGTTTCAATTCACGGTATGGACTATTCCCTTACGTTTGTACCTGAGCAAATATTTATGTATTGTCTCGCGACAAGCAGGTTGCTACTAATAATATTAATAAAATAAAACGCATGCTGCAATATCAAATTCCATACTTTTGTTTGATTCTCATTTGCATTCTATTTTTAATAAATAGTTAATTGTTAAATTGATTTACTATTTGGTTTTACAACTCAAATTATTACATAATTATAATCTTATACGTTCATATTTGTTTATGTTGCTGTGCATATGTTTGTAAATGTTAGGTCATAGCTGCATTTTTAATATCTCGATGGTTTTAGGTCATAAAAATCCTAGCCTAATGATGAGTAATAATAATAATAATAATAATAATAATAATAATACCTCGAAACTCGTGGATGCAAGAAATAATAACAGGAATGAGAACAAGAGGACTGGAGGATATGGAGTGGATGAATAGAGACGAGTGGAGAAGAAAAATACAAGTTTAGGCACAGGAAGATGTGTTAACATTGAAATTCTGTATATAAATAATAAAATTATTATTATTATTATTATTATTATTATTATAGAATTAATAATAATAATAATAATAATAATAATAATAATATAAGATAATGACAATAATAATAATATAAAATAATGATAATAATAGCACAGTCACAAATTGATTTAAGGATGTAATAACTAATAAATATTACAATATAAATTCACCTTGTTATGAACTGTTACTTACAACATACCCGACTGTAAATATTGTAGCAGAAGCCGTAGCAATCGTCCTCACGTTGTTTTGTCGTAAATAATCACACAGATTATCGTGTAATATATCACAATAATTTTATTCAATACCACAAACAATATTAAAGATCTCTCACAATTTACAGTAATGTTTCAATGTTTATCTCCCACGCAATTATTTTTGAGTCCACTCGCTACAATTTATTTTCTCCTCACACTTCGCCTATTGCTGTCAAAAACACAACTGACTCGCTTCCTGCCTTCACCACAGATATAGGCTATGGGCAGGGGAAGGAACTTCTAGACAGTTCCAAATTGAACCTTCTGGCAATATCCTTCCCGAAAGGGCAAGTAGAGACTCGTAGAGGTCTCTGGAATGAGAGCCTAGACATTACGTTGGTCTGCGCTGGTCTTTCGACTCACGAGTAGCAACTCGCAAATCTATTTCTACTAATGCGAGACCACTATTTTCGGCTTTGCTCGCGAATTCAAACATCGTTATTACGATGCGTACTGGTATTCATATATTTTATTCCAAGGGAAGTGCCAGATGTTCATCTTCACTGTCTTACATCGGTATCACTTTTTTTGTCATATTCGTATCGTCTTATTCGTTAGAGTCTACTGTCTATGACTTGTAAATTTATAATACAGTAATAGTTTTCTAAAATATCGTTTTCTATCTCCTTCGTAAAGTCGTCTTCCTGTAGTTGTTCCGAATGTCTTATACAGAATGTCCAGTCCTATATTGTTACATTATCTAGTTCGTCATTCATTAGCCATTAAACTACAATAAAAGTGTTTTTTAAAATTTTTGTCACCTCCCTTTCACTCGGATCCATACAAGAGTTACCGGATTGTATTGGCAGTGGTGTGGCAGTTTGATCATCTGGTGTCCCCTTTCATTAGCTATATTGTCTCAACTCATATTGTTTTGTTAGTTTTTGTAGGGTTGTACAAGTGTCAAAAGTTCAGTTCTCTCGCTCTCTCTCTCTTCTTCTTTTTTTAAGAGGTCAACCTTGTTTCTGTCCAGCCATTCTATAATGCCTTGCCTTGTGTAGATGTATTTAGTACTTTGTCACAAGAGAATGTTGTAACTAGCATTGTCCATTACAATGATATTACCCTCTTCCATGAAATGTATAAATCGGTTTATAAACCAATCTTCAAAAGTGTTTGTTGTCATTTCCTCGTGATTGTCTTTTTTTGATCTGAATACCCATTTACAAAAAATGTACGAGCCGATCCAACATGGCAATTAACCTATTCCCTTTTCCCACCGGAACATAAAGTTCTCCATTTTATAGAATCTCGGCATGTATATTTAAAATTATGGTTTTGATTAACCCTATTCTAATTTATGTAAAATATTGGTCGTGAGCTGCTAAATTCGTATTTCATTGTGTAACAATGTAATTTCTTTCCATTAAAAATTAATAACATAAAAACCCAAAACATTTTTTTTTATCCTTCATGTTCATATAATTTGTGTATGCTAGAGGAAGTTTTATGTTTTGAAAATTTCTCCTAAATTTGTTTAATTTATTCAGGATGGGCCAAAGGCACTACCCATTATTACATCTACTCTACTATGTAATGGGTAGTTAATTTTGGCTCAACCTGTATTATTACCTAATGTATTTAATTGCTTTCTTCAGTATGTTATTTATATATTATATAATGTTTTGTATCATAATATTATAATGATATTGTGAAAAGAAAAATTGTTGAACCGGGAATCAAACCTTGGATCTCTAGTTCTCCAGACTAGTGTGCAGTCCACTACACCATTCTAGACCTGGCACATACATTAACAATTCTTTCCACATATACAAATCTATAATTCTCGTTTCGTCCGCTGCCAAGTAGATGTCACTGTCATCACCAACACATTGTAGCAATCCAAATGCCTCACGATGCTGGGTGGGCACCGGTCCTATACTGGCCGAAATTCCATGAGAAAAATTTCTTCCCTCATGGGGACTCGAACCAGCTCAAGTCCCGTAGCTCTCCGCCAAGGCTTGTTGCCTTAACCACTTGGCTACGGCGCGGGACATAAGGTGAGAATGGAATGGAGTATTTATGAAATGAAATAAAACGTCATAGATCACTGAATTACGGGTGACAGTCGGGTTACCCTGCATAGAATATCGGAGACAACGTTCCAATTAGTATGAATTTAATAACGACAGTTCTATTATCGGTAAATTGATTGTTTAAATTAATAACGATCTCTGTTTCTGTCGTACACTATAGGGTGGAATTTGTAATGTAAAATTGTTGAGAGCGGTTGGTTAAATTATTTAGAGCAAGAATGCAATCCAATATTTTATATACTCCAGTTTAATAGTAACGACAAAAAATAAAGTACAACATTCCGCAACTCATTGGAATATTTCTCATTTTATCCTCAGTTGTTAATATCGACTATGACAGTGTATTTCAGTTTTGAAAATACATTTTGTACTATCCATGTATTTGAGAACAGTAATATTAACCATGATTTAAAGAAGGTGAATTATACAGAGATGATTTGAAAAATATTACTTCAGGGTAAGGATTTATGGAAAGCTCACTCAGACTGTCTTCGCTACCATTAAAACATCTGGGTTCGATAGTGCTAGTGAGGCGTAATCCCTATATCAAATATAAATATGAATAACATATGAACTTGAAATAAATAGAAATAATTATATAATTAAATTTATATTAATACTAGCTAATACCCGGCGTACGCTGCTACGCCTAAATAAACGAAAATTAATATGTTTTTATGTTTAGTTGAATAAGTAAAAGGAAAGATAATTATAAATTTATATTTTTAGATACCCCGTGCTGATTACCCGGCGTTGCCCGGGAATCTACTTATCCCGATCTCCTTGACATAAATCAGCTGAAATACGAAAATTCAGGTGTTTTATGTTTAATTAAATAAGTCGAAGGAAACATTTATATCGTAATTATTTTTAGATACCCCGTGCTGTTTACACGGTGTTGTCCGGGAATTACTCATCCCGATCTTTTGAGCGTAAATGAGCTGAAAGACAAAAATTAATGCGCTTCTTATAATTAGTTGAATAAGTAAAATGAAAAATAATTATAAATGTATGTCGTAATTATTTTAAGATTTCCCGTGCTGATTCCCGGTGTTTCCCGGGAATCTACTTATCTCGATCTTATTGGCATAAATGAGCTAAAAGACAAAATTCGTTATTGTGAGTTATCCGTAAAAGAATACCCGCCATGTGCTGCTATGCTTTCACAGGAATCTACGTACTTGTCTCGATATTCTTGGCATCAATGGAAGACAAAAATGGTTATTGTGAGTTGCCCGTAAGGGACTCTTTGTGGAGCTTTTAGAGAAATTCAATTCTGTGTACATTAATTTTGTGTATTTGTTATGGTTTAGGAAGCGTAAGCCATTTAAGCGTCCAAAGAACTGATTTTTTCACGTTTTCCACTACAAAGGGCGGTTTTTAAGGGTGTAGGGGTTGAGTATCACAACTCTTTTGTAGGCTATGTTCATCCCGGGAATCTCCTGAACATTTTGCAAAAGCCCCATAACAATCGGATCAACGATATGGCCGCACATAAAGTACGAACAAACAAACAAACATTAATTTTTATATATTAGATAATCTACTTAAATTTAAATATATCCTCATTATATAATAATTTATATATTATTAGGATGTGACCCCACACATAGTAATCTAGCGCGGTCAAGTCAGCAGAACGTGCAGGTCTTTGGCGCCGAAAATGCGGGGAAGTTGAATGTGTGTTGTTGTATTTTGCGTGTAGCGGGAAAACAGTATGATTCCGGACATGAGTTCCTATGCTAAACGTAACCGTCTTGATCCCTACTACACACCCTCAATGTCTGTTATGGGAATTTAGTTACACCCTGCATTTATGTGTGTATATGTAACAAATAGCTCTTAGGAAAATTTTTGGACCGAGGAGAGATGAACAGACAGATGAATGAAGAAGACTACATAACAGTGAACTACATGGTCTTTATTTAAGAAGCCAGATATAATAAGAACAGTTAAGTCTCGTAGACTGCGATGGGCAGGACATGTAGCACGAATGAGGAATGAAAGACGTGCATGGAAGGTTCTTGTAGGAAAAGCAGAGGAAAACCGCCTAGTTGGTAGACCAAGAATGATGTGGGAGAATAACATTAACCAGAATTTGAGGGAAGTAGATTATTCAGGAAGGATTGGGAAACATCACAGGATAAGAATGTATGGAGAGCTTATGTCCGTGCGGCCATGAACCTACGGGTTGGATAATGCCAGTGAGTTACTTATATGTAACAAATAGTATGCAGTTCAGAATAGCAACTCTTACTTCGTTTCCTTTTCTCAGAGATTTTGTATGCTCCAGGAATATTTATAATAACTTTCATTACAACTTATTGGGTGGAAAGCTAGTGAAGATGTTAAAATAAGCATTATCAGAAGAAAATCACGCTCTGAAGTTCGAAAGTTCTCTCTCATCAATGTAGAGTAACTTTGCGGGTCTTCAAAACATTTTAAGGCGAAAACTTTGAACTATAATCGTAAAGTAATGTTGTATTTCCTTGCAAGTGCGCACATTACACACTACTGAAATAAAATGAATTTAAAATCTTGTTATTCAATTATTTAAAAATTAGAATGCAAAACTGTTTACTTTTAATTAAGTGGAAATGTGAAAATGATTATTTCATCCTCATATAAAAGGAATTAAAGAGATTATGTAGGTTTATCGGGTCATTAACACCAATACATTCAGAGATGATTGTTTTTACGCTTTTATACGACACCATTGTTAATCCTAACAATTCGTAAATACAGTTATTGCTCTACTGAGAATACTGTTTATATTTTTACAGATTTTAAATGTGTACACATCTTTGTGAGCCCAAAGTTTTATTTTCAATCTCCGCTCGTCTTTAATCAATTATTTCATATTGTCTAGACATTGTTCAATAGTTCCTGTTCTTATGGCTTGGATCGGTGAATTGCGAGGTCTTCCTTCCTTTCTTCTTCCAGGCGGACACCATTCCAACGCCTTTCTAGATAAACTTTATTCTTTCATTATTCTTATGTGCCCATATAAATTCAGTTGCCTATATCTGATATAATACAATACCAAATTCATAGCATTCATTGTTTATATTTTCCTAGTGGACTAGTGCTCCTTGCCTCTGGTCCCGAGGGTCGTGGGTTCAAACCCGGCCGGGGTCGATGGATTTTTTAGAATGGAAAAATCCAAGGAGCAAGTCCTCCGGGAGAGACTTTAAGCCGTGGGTCCCGAGTCTGAAGATTTTCAGGATCGTAAAAAATCCTTAAGGCTGAATGAAAAGGCCTCTAAGCAAAATTTACCGAATTTTCCCGTCCTAGTATTTCCCTTGGTTTCCTAGATGTAAGTATGAGGCGGAACGCTGACCACGGACCACTCAAAGGACATCTATACGAAAACAAGTGTAACTAAATTAGAATGATTCAAATTCTTCCCTGTAGGGGGAGAGCGCCTAATTCTCTGTAAAGGGAAAACATGGGCTTACAAAAAAAAAGTTTCCTAATTTTGAACATCTTGTTTACCACGCTCAAAAAATCCAATTCCATAGATAAGAATTTTGTTTTTTTATTACACGCTTTATATTAGCTTGACCTGTATCTATCTATGTAACGGAATCTTACAACGCGATTTTCACCCACTTAAAATCATCAGATCTTCTTCAAACTTTGTATACTTGTAAAGGACCAATGACAATATAATAATTTCACAACTGTTTTCTAAAATCATGGTCAGAATCAGCAGAAATAAAAAAAAAGTGTCTGTGCAATTATGTAACGGAATTTTTCAACACGATTTTCACCCACTTAAAATCATTGGATCGACTTGAAACTTTGTATACCTATAAAGGACCAATTACAATACAATAAGTTCATGTTTTTCCAAAATCCTGGCCAGAATCATCAGAAAATAATTTTAAAAAAGTTTGCGTAATTATGTAACGGAATCTTTCAACACGATTTTCACCCACTTAAAATCATTGGATCGACGTGAAACTTTGTATACTTGTAAAGGACCAATGACTATACAATAATTTAATAAATGTGTCTAAAATCCTGGCCAGAAACAGCAGAAAATCAAAATAATAAAAAATGGTATAATAGATTGCGGACTTATCAACTCCTTATTCAATCGTTGTAAGAGCTCAGTTGGTAGAGCGGTGGACTGTAGTGGTATATATCAATTAATATATTTGATAATAAACAAATATTGGTAAAAGTAAAGTCTCTAAGAAGAAAATGTAAAAACCATAAAAAGCACCCCACGCTTTTGATGGTAAAATTATTTGTTTGTAGATAACTCTAGTTTTATTCTAAATGTGTTGGAGATTATTTTTTTGTTGACCACATTAATTTTATCCCAAGCGTGTTGGAAATTAAAACTATTTTTCAATTTTTAGTTCGGTTTTCTAATAAAGCGTGTTTTTTTAGTTTTTTAAAACTATGCTTTATTAAATTCCCTTCTTTCAGGCAAATATTTAACAGTATTTGTTACTATTGTAGTACATATTAGCACTATTTTTTCTCATAAACGTTTCTATTCCTTAAAATACCATTCAACATTAATGTTTTTGTCCTACCTTTATTAAGTTATTCTTAATGTAATTTTCTCGTCTATCATCTTTATCACAAGCATTTTACCCCCCAAATATTCAAATTCTTTACATCGCCTAATAAGGCTTTTCTGATCTTCCTTTCTTCCTATATTTATTCCATTCTGCTCTGCTTCATAACTCATAAAATATTTTTTTCTAAATTTATTTTATACCCCATTTATTGAATTCTTCTATTAATTTTCTCGACATAAACTACATACAGTATGTGTCTTCATGTTCTTACGTAATTATTACTTGATCATCTTCAAATAACTACATATCTTATGTCTTAGTCAAACTCAGAAGGCACTCCATTCCTGAACTTCTTTTTTTTTGCTCCAGATTGACATTGATTTATTTACAAATTCTCTAATTAATTTGGATAATATGCTACAATTCTGACGAAGGTCATTTGTTCTCTAATGTCATCTGGAAAAAAATCCCAATTTTGATTTTATATACATCATTTATATACAATTGTTTTATTGGAACATTAACACCTGTATCAATTTTGTTATATCCAAATGCTTCCCACACTTTTTTTAAAGATACAGTGTTATGTAATTTATCTATCCACAAACTTAAATGAAATTGTTACTTGCTTCTTCAATAATATATTTCACCATAAAAATGTGGTATATTAAAAATCTTTCTGAGCTAACTTCAGTTTGATTCTCTTTTCTCTGTATTCTTCTTCAATGTAGTATTTGTGATTTTTCCATACAACTTAATAAAAACATTTATTGTTATGGTTCCTCTATATTCTTACATTAATATTTTTCTCCTTTTCATGATTGACTGATATCCAGCCAGTTTTTTTATTATTCTGGTACTCCTCCATTTTTAGAGACATCTATCAAAAAGGCGCATTTTCAATTCAATTTTGTTTCTTCATATTTAATTAATTCTGTTTGAACTACTACTTCACCACGAGCAGTTCCATTTTCAAAGCAGAAATTGCTATTCCTGCTGCCTTAATATTTAAATGTATAACGCCTCTATTTTCATTATCCTCTTTCTCTAGAGGTGGCTCCTTGGCGCAAGTGATTAGTTATTCTTCTCCACCTCTGGATCCAGAGTTCGCATCTCGGTACTCCATATGGGATTTGTCATGGACGAATAGTAGTTAGGACAGGGTTTTCTCGTGGTTTCTCCTGTTTCCTCCTTCATTCTACTACTGCTCTGTTCTCGTGTCATCCTTACTTACTTACTCACTAGCACTATCGAACCCGTAGGTTCATGGTCGGGCGGACATAAGCTCTCCATACATCTCTATCCTGAGCTAATGTTTTCCAATCATTCCCTGTATAATCCACTTCCCTCAAATCATAGTTAATGTTATTCTTCCACCTCATTCTTCAATGTATATCACAAACCTTCGATAATAGAAGCTTCATCTTGTTTCATTCCTCGATCTGGTAGTAGGCCTTTTAATGTCTTTACTTTTTTTTATTTTTCCAAATACCTCATTCAGTTATTAATATAGGCCTATATATATATATATATATATATATATATATATATATTTTTTTTTCATTTACAGTAAATACTTATATAGTCATTGAAATTTTTCTTAATCATTGAAATCCCTCTTTGTATTCGTTCATGTATTTTTCAATTCCGCTAAAAGTTTAGGTATTATCCTTGAACTCCTAAACCATTTTCCTTCCTTCTCTCTCTCTCTCTCTCTCTCCTCCTCTCTCTCTCTCTCTCTCTCTCTCTCTCTCTCTTCTTTTTTTTTTCTTTCTCTGATAATGTAGTATTAAGTCAGCCGCAGTGGGTTAGTTGAAATCCGGCCATGGTTGATGGATTTTTAAGATAGAAAAAATCCAAGGAACAAGTCATCTTGCAAGGAATTTAAGCCGTGGGTCCCGAATCTGAAAATTTGTAGGCTCATAAAAGAACCACAAACCTGAATAAAAAGGCCTCTGTGTAAAATTTACCATCCAGTAATACCTTAAATTATCTTTAGAAAAGTTAAAATAAGATTACATAAAACCTGAATACGTCTAATATTGGTATATGGAAGTGAAACTTGGACTATGACAAAGAGCTCTGAGAATTTAATTAACACTTTTGAAAGAAAGATTTTGAGAAGTATATATGGACCAGTAAAAGAGAATGGAAGATGGGAAATGAGGTATAATAAGAATATCTATGACCTTTTTAAGGAACCTGATTTATCAACTCCTGTGTAATTAAAAAAAATGCAATGGGCCGGACACGTTCAAAGAATGGACAAAGAATGCATACCTAAGAAAGTGATGACGGGGCCAAATGTTGGAGAAGCGGCCAACAGGAAAACCTAAGAAAAGATGGATAGACTCAGTGAAGGAAGATTGTCATCAAATCCGAAACTGTAGGAATTGGTAAGAGAGAGCATTGGATAGAGAATATTGGAGGTCTCGCATCAAGAAGGCCCAGGCCCGCTATGTGCTCTAGCGCCATTGAAAGAAGAAGAAGAAGAAGAAGAAAACTTAGTTACCCACTAGATGTCTCATCCAGGCACTATGACCGACTCCCTATGACTAGCTGACACCTGTGGGTAAACGAACGTAACTAAATTAACTTTGTGAATAAGTTACCATTAGGGACCTCGCTAATCCCGGCACAGGAAAGGAAAGGGCTTATGAAGAAGTAATACAATATTATGTCTTGGTTTTATTATTAGAACATTCTATGTTCCAACAAAAAAAAATATCTTTTTCTGTTCCATTTTTAATCTTTTACTTCATCCGTACTTAATCCTTTAGTCCATACACGAGCAATCGCTGTGTCACGACTCAATTTGAGTCTCAGTTTCGCTTTACTTATGAATATGATAACTGCTTGAATATTGCATTTTGGAAGATGAAATTGTATTTATTATGATCGAGTTACTGTGCGCTGATCGGTTCGTAACAACTCATGTTTACATCTCCACCGCCCGCAATGTTTTTCTGTGCCACTGGTAGCTGTACTTGGAGTCACAAGATGGTTTAGGTTTTTTAGTATTGCTACTTCTTAACGATGATCAGAAAGCTGACCTGATGTATCAACCTCCAACTTGGAAAACCAGGTGACTTTTATCAAGGTTTTCGTCCTCTTACTTTTGTCAAACCAATTACTACCTACAAGACAACAGTAACTGTGCTCTAGATCTGAGATACTTATAGGGTCAGTTGAATCCAATTGTTTAACGAAGTTGTTACATTTACTTCTTTCCCTCACTTATTTTCTTTCTGGCATGAGAAAAACTCTGGCAAGTGTATTGAAAATATTTCACTCGTTTAAAATTGTATAAATTAGTAAGTATATCAGATGTAATTAAATCTTCACATGTAGAGATTAAAACTATCTTTTATGAACAAAATTCATTCCACTACTGTTTAAATTGTATAGGGAACAACATTACTAGTTATTTTATACAGTTCGACTCTTCTGTTATGTTATGTTATGTTATGTTACTTGATAGCTGTATACCATTCAATCTAAATTTGGTTCCTGAAAAGTAATCATCATCATCATCATCATCATAGTACATTCACGAATTTAGGCCATTTGTTGACCTGTTTCGGCCTCAAGAGAAATACCATCCAAAAGTCTTTTGAGTGGACATCCTGGTCTTCTTCTTCCTGCAGGTTGATATCTTAACATTTGTTTGGGTATTCTTTGATCTTCCATTCGATGAACATGTTGTATCCATCTTGACTTATAATCAGAAATTTTGTTTTCTAAACAAAGTAATCATTTGTATTTAAACCGAGGATACTAAAACTACACACCAAAAAAATTATAATACTACTATTACTAATACAGGCTTTCCACTATATAGCAGTTCGCCCTTGATTCCTGCTTTCCAGAGATTCCTATTTTCCCATTGTCCCTCTTCCATACTCCTCTTCATCATGGCATCATATATTCCCTCATACCATGTTCTTCTACTTCTCCCCCTCTTCCTTCTGCCTGGTACCATCCAATCTAACACATGTTTAGGCCACTGGTCTTCCGACATCCGTTGTATATGTCCATACCACTGTAAAGCACTCTTTGTTATACTTTCGATAACAGTTTCTTGTGCATCCATTTCTTGTCTGATAGGCCCTATATGTATTTCGAATAAGTTGTAGCCTGGATATTAAAATTATAATATGAATAAAAAATATTAACTACAAAAAAGCTCCATGGCGCGTCAAGCCTAGAAGACCCTTGGCCTACCATCTGGCTGTTGGCCTCACATCCACATATGTTAATCACAGAGATAGACGATAATCCAGCCTGTGTAGGGTTGACGCATTTCATATTGGGACTGGATCATATTAGATCTCCCAGCCGTTGTAGCTGGTTTTCTCAACCCAGAGCCGATACTTATTGTAGCTACCCAAATGTCTCATAATGCTGGATGAGCACCGGTCCCATTCTGGTCGAAATTCCAAGAGAAAATTTCTTCCCCCATGGAGACCCGAACCAGGACAAGTTTCGTAGTCTTGCGCTAAGGCGCTGGATAAACCAAGAAAATACCGTATTAACTTTATATGAATTACATCTAATAATACGCTAAGAAAGATATAAATAATATTTTGTTACTTATCACGGTTTTACTTTGTTGTATGTTATTTAAGGATTATCTGTTGTATTCTTATTAAACCATAATTCTATTATTATTTTTTTTTGCAAATGCCCCATGTTATCTTTCGACATTCCTGGTGTCCTCTCCTAACATGGCGAACTTGTAACCCACTTCCGAGGTTGGGGCGCCTGGAAGGCGGGATTACGTTGCTCCGATGATATGATGGGTGATGATGATAGTGGTGGCGCCAGTAGAGTCCCTAATCTTAAGCTTAATCTAAGATGAATATGAATGACGATAATTGCGATGGCCATATGATTTCCGGGACCGTTTGGGCCTTAAAGTTTTCCTGGCATTTGTCTTACAGGTGAGGAAAATCCCCGATGAAAACCTCACCCAGAAAAACTGTCCCGACCGGGGATCGAACCCGGGCCCGCTGCGTGACAAGGCAGCACGCTACCTCGAGACCACAGCGGTATTATTATTATTATTATTATTATTATTATTATTATTAATTTATTATTCTCCTTTTTGATTTGTTCCGGCTCCAAGTATTATAGCTGCTGTGTCCAACTCTTTTTCCTCCTCTTGGCTGATAGTTCGGATTTTTCCTAGGCAATCTGTTCGTATCTATTCTGCAGATATGTTCATACCATTTTCTCATATATTCTTCTATTGTATCTGTCAAGCTGAATAATAATAAATAATAATAATAATAATAATAATAATAATAATAATAATAATAATAATATGTAATATAATAATATATATATTATAATAATTATCATTATTATTATTATTATTATCATCATCATCATCATCATCATCATCATCATCATTAGTATTACTAGCTTGACAAATGTTCATTACATTTCCTAAAATTATATTGTGATTATTGTATATTAAAGTAACGTGTTATTGTCCTTAATTTTTCTACTATACTAAATAAATAGGGCTAACAAATAATAGGTACTACAGTACAACTAACCAAATAGGCTATTACAAAATGGCTGATAGATCATGGAATTTCGCCCAGTATGGGACCGGTCCACCCAACATCGTAAGAAATTTGTGTAACGACAATATTGTAACCACTTTAGGTTGAGGAAACCTAACAGCTGACAAACCCGATATGCTGACCACATGTTACAGATTGCATGATCGTCCACTTTTACGACTAACACATGTGGATGTGAGTCTAGAAGCCAGGCGGTAGTCCACGGCCTTTTAAGCCCGTCACACCAAGGAGTTAACTGATTTATAGACGTTTTAAAATCTAGATTACATATTGCGTCAGGGATTTATTCAGGGAGCTGTGTGTTTCCTGATGTTAACTGATTTTAATCCTAGAGATATGATGACATGGGTTCTAAAAATGAAATTCTAACAACATTACCGTCTGAACGAACTCGCTCGATATTATGTAACAGGTGTATTTAGAGTTGGGGGGAAAATTGCGCTTTATTTTCCGATATCAAAATGTACTTAATTGATGAAAATAACTTACTAAATATATAAAAACGAAACAGGTAATGGTTGCTTCTTAAGGACCGGAGTTACCTTATCAGGAGTATCTTCTTCTTCTTCTTCTTCTTCTTCTTCGGCTTTCCCCACTTATAGGTTTCCCGTCTTTAGTTTACATTTATTTCTATCATTCCAATCTCCTTCTTCCAAATTCCTATCATCAATTATAGTTCTGACATAGCTTTTCCATTTCCACCTTGGTCTGCTACATTTATTTCTTCCAAGGGATGACCATTGGTATATCTTTTTGGTCATATTTCATTTCCCATTTTTTGTCTATGGCCATACATATGTATACATTTTATTATTAGTTTTAGTTTTAATTTTAACTAGCATTAACTGGTTGCATTATAGATCGTAATATAATAGATATTATCTTTTTTGTCAAATTTTTAATTAGAATTTAATATTGGAGTTAATTGAGATTGTTATATTCTGATGTAATATATGTTTGTCCTGGTGAATGGAAGAGAAGGCCACATGGCCTTAACTCCACCAGGCTAAATAAATCTAAATAAATCTAAAATACCATTTAAAAGTTTGATTTTCAATCCTCTTAACAAACAGATGTGGTGACATTCATTTCTTATTTTATCCTGTCTTGTTTTTTGAAGTCTTCTTCTAAGATAATCAATTCATCTGTTCTAATGTTATTCTTTTGTAATTCCGTCAAAGACCAAGTTTCACTTCCATATGACAAAATATTCTGCATTGTGCTCTTATAAATAAAATATCTGGACTATAAAAAAACTCCAGCTGGCTGCTGGCTTCACAACTACATGTGCCAATCACAGAGGTAGACTATCATAAACCAGTGTAGGGGTGACATGTGGTCAACATATCGGATACCCCAGCCGTTATAGCTGTTTTTTAACCTGGAGCCGCTACTTATTTTCTCCTTCTTGTTTTTCACTTCATGGGTTATGCAAATTTCCTGTTCCGTCTCACAGTTCTGTCCATCTCTTCACTGGCCTTCCTCCATCCTTGAACCTCTTGGCTTGTAGTTAAATGCTGTTTTTGGTAATCTTGTTACATTCATTCTTTATACATGTCTAAACCATTTATCTCTATATACTTTGATTTTATCATTCAGTGGACATACAGGGTGTATCAAAAAGGATGGCGCAAACTTACATGGTTGAAATTACACGATAATAGAAGCAACAATGTCTAGTAAACATGGGTCCGCAAACGAGCCGTTTGCGAGATAATTACGAATGTATGGTTACAAGCCGCCACTGACATCATTGTAAACATCTTCCTAGTTAGTACAAATTAATTTGAATTTAGACTTTACTGTTAATTTTTCATATCACTTAGTTCACACTTCACTTCACTTATGGGTTACCTGTTAAAGGAGGTGTTCGAAGTGTCTTCCTTGCATCTGGATGCAATACTGTGCTCGTCTGAGCAGTGAATGTCGAATTATTTCGAAAACCCCTGGATCATTTCTGAGTTCTTGACAAGCATGTACAACTCTCTGCTCCAGTTCTTCAACCGTGTTAACGGGTGTGATGTACACTTCGCTTTTGAGGTGACCCCCAGACATAAAAATCCAAAGGATTTAGATCAGGTGATCTTGGAGGCCAAGGTACAGATCCGCCTCGACCCATCCATCTTTGGCCGTATCTGCGCGTTAGATGACGTCTCACAGCAGCAGAAAAATGTGCCAGAGCTCCATCATGCATGTACCACAAACTCCGACGTTGCTGAAGGGGAACATCCTCAAGCAATCCTGGAAGATGACGCCGCAGAAACCTAAGGTACCTCCGTCCATTAAGTTTTCGTGGAAGAATGTGTGGCCCAATGAGATGATCACCTAGTACCCCTAACAACACATTCAGTGAAAACGGTGCTGATGTGGTGACTCATGAACAGCATGTGGGTTTATTTCACACCAAAACTGTGTTTTATGATAATTAAAAACACAATCGCGTGTGAATCCTGCTTCGTCTGTAAATTAAATGTTACATGCGAAACGAGGGTTGACTACAGTCTGTTGTTGCATCCACTGACAAAACATCACTCTAGGGACAAAGTCCGCATCATTGAACATTGAACTCGTTGGAGGTGCTAAGGGTACAGTAAATTGCGCTGTAAAATTCTTCATATACTACTGTGGCTTAATACAGGTACTTGTGTGGCAATTCTTCTCGTCGAGGTTCCTGGAGAGAGCTGTACTGCTTCCAACACCATATTCTGAACCTCAGGCGTAATGCGAGCAGGCCTACCTACTGCTCTGCTATGTGCAAAACCTCCATTTTCTCTCAGGCGCTGATGGACCCTTGTAAATCTACGACTTTCGGGGTGTCTTCGATCAGGATATGTTTCTTGGTACAAGCGTGCAGCCTCCCGTGCATTTCCATTAGCCCTACCGTACATGAAATGCATACCCTCATACTCTTCGTTACTGTAAGGTTCCATTGTAACTACAACACAGAACAAGTGGCACTCCTCAGACGAGACTGATACCTTTTGAGACTGTGTACTGTATCCGTCCTGTACATTCTGCGTGTATGGTTTGATTACAACTCCACCACTCGGCAATGTTCAGTTCTGTAAACAAATAACATAGGACGGGTTCAAGTGCGCAAGGAGTAAACCGTACGATGTTACAAACAATGACGTCAGTGGCGGTTTGTAACCATGCATTCGTAATTATCTCGCAAACGGCTCGTTTGCGGATCCATGTTTACTGGGACATTGTTGCTTCTATTATTGTGTACTTTCAACCATGTAAGTTTGCGCCATCCGTTTTGGTGCACGATGTATATATATCCATCCATAGTAATTCTGCCCGAAGGCAGGTCCTTCACTGCAATCATAGCATTTTCATGCTATGTTTGCAGCTTTACTAGGGAATTGTGTAGGTGTGGTAGCTTCCCATTGCTTTCCACACCGGTGAAGGATGATGATGATAATGATAATGGTAAGGATGATAATGATAAGGATGATGGCCATATGATTTCGGGGACCGTTTGGGCCTTAAAGTTTTCCTGACATTTGTCTTACAGGTGAGGAAATACCCCGATAAAAACCTCACCCAGAAAAACTGTCCCGACCGGGGATCGAACCCGGGCCCGCTGCGTGACAAGGCAGCACGCTACCTCGAGACCACAGCGATGGACATATATATATATATATATATATATATATAAACCGCTACTTATTATAGCTACACAAATGGCTCACGATGCTGGGTGGGAACCAGTCCCATACTAACCGAATTTCTATGAGAAAATGTCTTCTCTCATGGAGATCCGAACCAACGCATGTCTCGTAGCTCTGCGCCAAGTCATCTTGCCTTAACCATTCGGCTGCGGCGGTAGACCTTAATTGAACCATACAATGGAAATCATGATCCTTCACGGACTAGGTCTGTGCCTGTTCCGATCTCACATCTGTTCAGCCCAGTGCTTTCTTGGTCTTCCTACCGATCTTCGTCCTCCAGGATTATTCATCAGTGCCATCTTTGGTATCCTATCCTGTCATTCTTTGCAGATGTTCTATCCAATAGTTCCTGTGTTCTTCTATTTATTGAAGAAGTGGGTATACTTTTAGGTCCTCTCTAATATTCTCATTTCTAATATGTTCTTCTCTTGTACAGCCTGTAGGAATCTCATTTCCGCTACTTGAATTTTACTTTTTACTTTTTTTCTTTAGGACCCAGGCCTCACTTCCATATATCGCCACTGGTAATTCCATCGTTGAGTAAAATTTTAGCTGCGTATCCTTTCTTACTTTGTTCCTCAGTGTTCGTCTGATTGTTCCAGAAATATGTTGAAATTTCTGCAATGGAAATCATATCTTATATTTTTTCTTACCCGAAAAATTCAATTGACCTCGGCCATAAACACCAATTCCGATTAATAATATTCTGTGGTTTACGGTAGGATATAGGGCGTTCATATGTAATCCCTTAGAACGTGTTAATTGAATGAGAAGTGACAAACTGTAATATTCATAGGCGGGAAAGCAAACTGATGACAGTCGAGGAGAGAGATATATAGCTAGTGTATCAGGCTTATGAATGGGTCTTAGCGCCCCCCCTTCTCTTCACTCGGAATTGCAATCTCGCATTGCTCCTTTGTCATTAATTAGTAATACATTACATTCTCTAGGGATACCACACACATTCTCTCCCACCGGCGTCATAACGGTCTGTTTATTATTAACCTGGTGACTTGTGGTTTTAGCAACTAGCGCTATTGTTTGTCGTTTGTTTCCATTCACAGGGTGACACATATGATCCACTTTGCTACAGAATTATTATGGATTTTTCTTTTGTATAGGGTAAAATGATATATCAAAATATTATTATTAAAGCTAACAATTGCAGTAGCACATTAATATATTTTTAAAATTATATTAGGCCTATATTTCTGATTTTCAATGTTTACACATCTTTCTGTGCCTAAAGTTTTATTTTCATTCTCCATTCGTATCTATCCATCTAATCCATGTCCTCCAGTCCTCCCACCAAAACCTGCCTCAAGCCAGGGTGAAAAGGGATGAGGAGGAGGAGTAACAACCTCGTTAAAAAAACAGGGTTTAGTATGCCCTGTGAGGGCCCCTTGTCTAGGGTACAGACTCAGCTGCCTTGCAGTTCGTCATTGGTTTGGTAAAGGCTAGATGAAGATAATCTAGACCAAAAATCACCTGGTCCTCCAGGTTGGAGGTTGATGCATCATGCCAGCTCCCTGTTCATCATAAAAAAATAACAATTCTAAAAAGCCTAAGGATTTACAGCACATTATTAATAATAATAATAATAATAATAATAATAATAATAAGAATAATGATAATAATAATTCATTAAGAATGTCTCTACAATATACAGTAGTATACCTACAACTCATAGTAAATTTTATTCCTCCATATATCCCTATTCCCGCATGACTCTCTGTTAATCCTCTCAAAGCCATACTTCTATTGCACTCCTTGATCCCACTGTTATTTTGGTCTCCCCTTTCTGCTGTTGTCCTTACTTACTTACTTACTCACTGGCACTATGGAACCCATAGGTTCATGGTCGCGCGGACATAAGCTCTCCTTACATCTCTATCCTGAGCTAATGCTTTCCAATCATTCCCTGTATATTTATTCCTTCAAATCATAGTTAATGTTATTATCCCACCTCATTCTTGTACTACCAACTGGACGTTTTCCCTCTGGTTTTCCTACAAGAAGCTTCCATGCACGTCTTTCATTCCCCACACGTGCCACATGTCTTGCCCATCGCAGTCTACGAGACTTAACTGTTCTTATTATATCTGGCTTCCTATAAAGACCATGTCGTTCATTGTTATGAAGTCTTCTCCATTCACCTGTCTGTTCATCGTTCTTTGGTCTTCTCCTGTTGTCCTACGCTTCAAAATTTAATATCATCTTAGGTACCCTGTCATCTGACATCCTCTTTACGTGGTCAAACCATTTGTCTTCTTTCTTCTATAACTTGTAGAACATACTTTTGAACGTCCGTTATTTCTCTGATTTTAGTATTCTTATTTTTGTCTCTTCTTGAATTTCTAGAAGCCATCCTTCAGGAGTCTATCTCTGTCACCAATAATTTATGTACTTAATGTCCACGACCCGCACCATATAGTAATAATATAATAATAATAAATTATTATATTATTATTATTACTATTATTATTATTACTATATTATTATTATTATTATTACTATTATTATTATTACTATTATTATTATTATTATTATTATTATTTATTATTATTATTATATTATTATTATTATTACTATTATTATTATTACTATTCTTATTATTAGAATTACTATTATTATTATTATTATTATTATAAATTACCATTACTTATTATTATTATTATAAATTAGCTATTATTATTATTATTATAATTACTTATTATTATTATTATTATAATTACTATTATTTTATTATTATTATTCACAATTAACTATTATTATAATTATATTACTATTATTATTATTATTATATTCCTCTTCTTCCTTCTTATCCTTCTCTCTTCCTCTTCTTCTTCTACTGCTCTTCTTCTTCTTCTTCTCTTCTCCTTCCTCTCTTCCTTCTCGACTTCCTCTTCTTATTCGGCCCTTCCTCTTCCTCTTCTCCTTCCTCTTCTTCTTCTTCTCCTCCTCTTCTTTTCTCTCCTCCTCTTCGTCTTCTTCTCCTTCCTCTTCTTCTTCTTCTCATTCCTCTTCTTCTTCTCCCTCCTCTTCTTCTTCTTCTCCTTCCTCCTTCTTATTATTCTCATTACTATTATTCTTCTCCTTCATTAATATCATTATTATCATTATCATAATTATTATTATTATTATTATTAATATCATTATTATTATTATTATCATTATTATTATTATTATCATTATTATTATTTATTATCATTATATTATTATTATTATTATTATTAGTAATATTATTATTATTATTATTATTATATTATTATTATTATTATTATTATTATTATTATTATTATAAAGCTTACTATATACTTGCAGGGGAAGTTCATTAGGCCTTCTCTACACTCAACCAGTAACAATTAAAAGGTAAAATTTAAAAAATCTAAAATTATGTTTTAATACGATTATGTTTAATGATTGACGGCAGTATTGTAAATATTTAAAATAATTAACACATGGAATAAAATTTAAATGGTATAGTCATGTAAAAAAGAATGACTAGATCCCCCCTAAAAAGTTACTAGAATAGGTGCAACATGATAGAAGAATAAGTAGTGATCGGCCAAAAATAACGTGGGTTAATGGAGTTCTAAACAATGTAAAGGGGAAAAGGATTGGATTATGAATATTGGAATGACAGATGTGAAGGAGAACGATAATAAATAAGTTTTGAAGAATATTTTTTTACACCGTTGAAGTTATTTAACATTTTCCAATACTGTTATTTTAACACATTTCCAATAGTTGATCATATTATAATATTATAATGATATTGTGAAAAAAAATAATGTCTGAACCAGGAATCGAACCGTGGATCTCTAGTTCTCTAGTCTAGAATGGTGTAGTGGGCTGCACACTAGTACGGAGAACTAGAGATCCACAGTTCCATTCCTGGTTCAGACATTAATTTTTCTTTTCACAATATCATTATAATACTGTTGAAGTAATTATTTAACTTGGAGTGATACAAAAGTCCCAGCAGTCCTCAACTATAATTTTAAACCGTGTTCTAGTATTTCGTTCTAATATTTTTGTAAATATTATAGTGCAACTGTAATTTTTATTATTTTTTCTTGATTCTTTTAAGCCCAGACAATATAGGTCCATGTACAAAATTGATCAGGTGTGACACAACTTAAATAGTTCAAAATTAAAATTACAGAATACACATCTTCTTCTTCTCGGTTCCAATTTAGATTTACTAAATACCATTCTGCGACATTAGGAACTGGCCCGTCCATCCTACGATGTAGCCTTCCTATAACTCTGTGTTCATATGAATTGTACAGTATTTGAAGATTTTAAAGGTACACAGTAGGTTGGTATCCATAGAACACGCTGCTCCGTAACACGCTGCTCCGTTATTATTTGTATTTAAGTATGTAATCTGTCATTTATTTTATCTTCTATTGATTTCTCAGGTCTTCACTTCGAGTGTGGTTCCTATGTGAACTAAGAGGGATTGTATGAATCAATTTGTCAAGGATTTACACTACAGGGTGAATCATAAATATGGCTATACGTTTGATCGCGTTGTGTGATGAAAATATTACCATTACAGGAAATATGAAATCACCGTTGGAAATGCAATTATTCAAATTACAACAATGAAATAAAACAAAACAGTGTAGAAACTTACGTCATTAGTCAAAATGACGTCGAATATGCAACAGCAAATTACAATTGTTGCATGGGCAATAACGTATGCTAATGATCGTGAGGTCGCAAGACAGGCAAGACGTGAGTTTAATGTAGCATTGCAGCCGTCGACTGTGGGGAAGTGCAGAAAACGACTGCTGGAAACGGGAAGGATGAAGAAAATCAAACCTCCTGGAAGGCCTCGCATTAGCACAGATGCAGAAACAACGAAGAGAATTGTGGAGGCGTTCGACGCTAGCCCAAAAAATCAACCCGCCAAGCTGCACGTGAGCAGTGATTTGTTTTGTTTTGTTCTATTGTTGTAATTTTAAGGATTCCCTTTCTAATGATAACATCATATTTCCTTTCATAATAATATTTTCGTCACAAAATGCGATCAAGTATAGCCATATTTCTGAATCACACTGTACTTTTATCATTCTCTTTATCTGCGTATTATCCACATTCACTGCCATATGCAGGGTGAACGGTAATTACACCGACAAACTTCAAAGACTGATTTCTGACTGGAAATGAAGGAAAAAAGGTCCTATAAACATGTGTCTGGAAATGAACGATGTGCGTGCAAAGACAAATCGTCCCGGCACATAGTACATAGTATAATCGCATCCACGTCACAACAGATGTTCAACTTGTCTCCATGGGGTGAAATACACGCGTTCACACTCTTCGTACCATGGATTGCCTCACTCTTTCGCATGTTCCGGCTTCTCTCCGACTAGCTTCACAGGCGACGCGGACACGCTGTTGAAGGGTATGGACATCAGGAACTGGTTCAGCATACACAACTTTCCAGATGCCCCCAGAGGTAAAAATCCAGGGGGTTTAAAGTCCGGTGATCTAGCAGGCCATGCAACAGGGCCGAGAGAATAAAGCCATTCATCAGTGACATCTACCGTGGCAACGATGCATTTATGGACACTTTTTCATAGGACAATTTTTACCATAGAGAAAACGAATAGAGTAAAAACTGCGTACAGTGACATCTAAAAATTTACGGTCGTTTACGATGAACTACAATTAGCAAACTATGCACTGTTTCGTAGTAACAGAATATGTAACTAAATAAAACAAATGCAAGGCACACGGCGTGTTCACTCGGGATTATGGAAAATTAGCCATTTTGTAAATTCGTAACTGTCATCCTTTCGTTCAATCTAGACGGTACTGTAAAACTTATATATTATCGAAAGTTAAAAATCATTACTTAGATTTTGTTTACTCTAATTCGTAAGTAAATTTAAACTTGTTTACGTCTTTAATGTGAATCTATTTTAAAAAATAAACCTACTAGAAGTGATAAAATTCTAAGATTTGTTAGGTTAGGAAGAGTGATGTTAGTTTACAGCCATTTGTAATAAACTTTTAAAAAACGTGAGTGACTTTATAATGGATTTCAGATCTATAACATGGCTAAGGTTCTTTAATAAATATTGTATAAAATATGTATGTGAGAGTAAAGGGGTAAGTCAATTGTACATATTTAAAAGAGCTCATAATGCACGTTTGCTATTTTAATAAACGAAAATAAATTAACATGTTTTATTTATTTCCATTCTTCCCTTCTGTTAAAATAAAAAAAATAGGTCTGAGAGGCTGGGTACAAATAATACCATAATTATTTACCATATGGTGTTGTATAATTATAATTCATAATTTTACCTCCAGACGGTGCTTAATTTCATATTAGCACCACACAAAAAATCGCAAAAATTTAGATGTCGTTAGTTGTTTTACACTAGCGTCGCTTGTGGCATGTACGCGAAACTTGTGCACCTCCTCCAGGAGCTCTTCTGTGACTTTTACCTCCATTTACAGTCAGGAATCAGTCCCTGCAGTTTGTCGGTGTAATTAAAACTCACCCTGTATTTAGGGATGAACAATGAAATAAATTAAGCTGTGGAATCCTAATTGAATTTCCCTCCTTATTTGTTTACCAAAGTTCCATCGTAAGATTTCATTCAAATACACAAATGTTTGTAGTTACCGTATTACAATTATACTACCAACTCTTTAGTAGTTACTGCCATCTGTTGGGTGAATAGTAACATTATTATAAGTTTGCTTAACCAAATGGTTCAAGAAACATATACACTCTAATCCCAGATATGTCAGCTCGGTTTCATATTTTATCCTTTAATCATAACTCAAATACTAGATCTCAGTTCAATTAAATATTAAACATATCCTATCACAAAACATCTCATTATTCTCTTCTTTTACTGCCTCACGTTACTGGTATCCCTTACCGGTAGAAAGCAGGAACTTGCCGGACAGAAGCCACTTTCATGCAAAAATTAGCATCATTTCTGAAAGCTCTATAGCCATGTCACTTTTTTATTGTAGTATCATAAATTACTTGATAAATCACAAATTATTCATAATTACTTGCACTTTCATTTAAAACAAGATCGTACTATTTTTAATGTATATTTGTGTTAGTAGTGTTTAATATTAGTGTATAAATGCATTTTCTACACCTTACTTTACGGTTGAGTAGAAGATAAAGCTCTTTGGTCTCTACTCTGCCAATTTAAATAATACATATATTATTATTATTATTATTATTATTATTATTATTATTATTAGCGTAGTGGTTAAGGCACTGAGCTACAAGCCGGAGGGTCGAGGGTTCAAGTCCCGTTGGGGTCAGGATTTTTAAACTGACCCAAACCCTCTGGCGGCACTATGGCCCTGGGGTCGACTCAGCCTCTAACGGAAATGAGTACCAGACGCTTGTTCTGGGGTAAAGGCGGCCGTCACGCAGGGCTGACAACCCGGCTGACATAAAGTGTCGATTGTCTAGAAAAAGTGGGAGCCTTAACCTCCTACTACCCCAAGGGCCTCCGGGTCTGTTGTGGGATCACTTTATTTTACTTTTATTATTATTATTATTATTATTATTATTATTATTATTATTATTATGATATTATTATATTATATATTTGGGCGGAATGATAACTACTGTAATGTAGAGAAAATCCTTTAAAATAAAAAATAAAAATAATAATTATTATTATTATTATTATTATTATTATCATTATCATAATTTATTAGGCCTAAGTCTCTTAGGCTGCAATTGACAAGACGTGCGGCACAAATGGGGACTGAAAGAGGGACATGCAAAATTCTTGTAGGAAAACCAGATGGAAAACGCCCAGTTGGTAAATCAAGATTGAGGTGAGCGAATAACATTGACAATGATTAAAGGAAGTAGCTTATGCAGGGATGATTTGAAAACATTAGCTCAGGATATGGATGTATGGAGATCTTATATCCGCGCGTCCATGAACCTACGAGTTCGATAGTGCCAGTGAATTATTACTATCTTCATTATATAAAGAAGGCTGCTCCATGGCGCAAGCGGTTGGACTCTCGCCTCTCAACGCTGGGGTCCCGAGAACGAGTCTTGATCACTCCAAGTGGGTTTCATGGTGGACGAAACGGAGCTTGGCAGGTTTTTCTCGGGGTTTCTCCCGTTTTCCCCCTGCCACAAATTTCATTCCACCCCACATCCCATTTCTCCACACTCAACTCATCCATTTCGTTTCATTTCATTCATCCGCCGCTATGACGGTGCGTCAGGAGTAGTCGGCCGGCACCTTGTGGTTCACAGACCTCTATAATTTATAGGGGTTTCATCTCATCTAATCCCTCGACTGGACACGAGTTGAAGATATTTTATTTATATTTATTATATAAAGACATACAGCATAGGAGACTAAAGTGAGTAATTTTATATAGGTATTTTAGCTAATACCCGGCTTGCGCTGCTATGCCTAAATAAATGAAAATTAATATGATTTTATGTTTAGTTGAATAAGTAAAAGAAAAAATATTATAAATTTATATGTTTTAGATACTCCGTGCTGAATGCCCGGCGTTGTCCTGGAATCTACTTATCCCGATCTTCTTGACATAAATAAGCTGAAAGACGAAAATGAATGTACTTTTTATGATTAGTTGAGTAAGCAAAATGGAAAATAATTATAAATGTATATCGTAATTATTTTAAGATTTCCCGTGCTGATTACCCGGTGTTGCCCGGGAATCTACTTATCTCGATCGTCTTGGCATAAATGAGCTAAAAGACAAAATTCGTTATTTGGGTTATCCGTAAAAGAATACCCGCCATGTGCTGCTATGCTTGCACAGGAATCTACGTACTTGTCTCGATCTTCTTGGCATCAATGAAAGACAAAAATGGTTATTGTGAGTTATCCATAAGAGATAAACATATGCTGTCAATGACTTTTTTGTAGAGCTTTTTGAGATATTCAATTTTGTATACAGTAATTTTGTGTATTTGTTATGGTTGAGGCAGCGTAAGCCATTTGAGCGTCCAAAGAGCTACTTTTTTCACGTTTTCCACTACAAAGGGCGATTTTTAAGGGTGTAGGAGTTGATATAACAACTCTTTTATAGCCTATGTTCATGCCGGGAATCTCCTGAACATTTAGCAAAAATCCCCATCTCAATCGGATCAACGGTATGGCTGCGCATAAAGTACGAACAAACAAACAAACAAACATTCATTTCTATATATTAGATTAAGGAAGCAATAAATTGAAATTGTACGCTTCAAGCTTCACGAAATCTTTAGTGATTTATAATAATTAAGTTATTCGTACTTCGAAACTATTTCAATATCTCATCGAGTTTGAATTGGATATTTGTCACCAGATCACTTCAGCGGTTTCCTGTCTAAAAATATTAATTTCTCACTTCTTTACCATCTAGCTGTTCTGTGTTAAGAGATCTGGAACGTATTGTGTACTAATGATGTAGATATCGTTCGGTTATTCAATATTTAATTTTAAAATACTTAACATTATTAAGGTAATAAATATATATTGCTTCCTTGTAATATCAAATACAGCCCCATATTAGAGTATGGTATATTTACTATTGAATTCATAGTACATACTTCAGCGACTTGGATTAGTTTTTATTAGAAATTATTTGTTTTTATGTGGATTCCGATTGTGTGGAATCCCATTTTATGTGTTTCCAGATTGTAGCCTGTTATTTTGGAAAGTGCCGTCGTGTTGGTTCCAGGCAGTAAAGCTCGGTAGAATAAAAATAAATTTAACATTTTGGATTAGCACAAAAGAAACCTGTCTAGGATATATAAATGATATTGTAACATCAGCTATTTATCAAGGAATTGGGTCGTTTCCAATATATATTAAGTTTTATCGTCTTGTAATCGAATTCTTAAAATTAAACAATTTCTTAAAATTGCTGTGAATGTATTTTCTGTTAGGAACATATTGTAGGCCTATTTTAATTCCAATGTGTAGCAATAAAGAATTTATTTTCAAAATAATACAAAATGATGTTACCAAGCATGTTGACTTAGATGGTAGCGTTTAAGTCTTATATTTGAGAAATCTATTTAAAACCCCGGACAGACTAAGTTGAATGTAAATAAGATGAATCCGGAATCATATTATCACATAAATCGTTGCGTTCTGTTTGAACATGTTTTGATGTGGCATTGCATATCATTGTCATTTTTTTTCTATACTGTTGAATTTTATATGTGGGAATCGACATCTAGGGCAAGCAACATAAAAATTCAAGTCTAAAAAGGTGATGATGTGCATGACCATATCGAAATATGGTCTAATATAACACAACAATTTATAAAGTAAGATTATTCTCCGCATTGTTCTTTTTATTGAGAAGAACCTCATAATGTTACTTCCTGTTGCAATTTATTAACAACTTGAATGTATATTTATTTTCTTTGCGAATTTTCAATCACATTGGAATTTTCACGAATCATTCATTATTATTATTATTATTATTATTATTATTATTATTATTATTATTATTATTATTATTATTATTATTATTAGGCCTATTATTTTATTATTATGATTTTATTATTATTTTATTATTATTATTATTATTTTATTATTATTATTATTTTATTATTATTATTATTATTATTATTATTATTATTATTATTATTATTATTATTATTATTATTATTATTATTTATTACATGGCGGCTCCGTGGTGCAAGCGGTTAGAAGCTCGCCTCTCACCGCTGGGTCCCGAGATCGAGTCTCGGTCACTCCATGTGGGTTTCGTGGTGGACGAAACGGAATATAGGCACGTTTTTCTCGGGGTTTTTCCTGTTTTCCCCTGCCACAAATTTCATTCCACCGTTTCTCCATAGGCTACTCATCTCATCCATTTAATTTCATTTAGTTCATCCGCTCTGTGACGGCAGCCTTCTAGTTCACACACCTCTATAAATAAAGGGGCTTCATCTCATCTCATCCCTCGACACGACCCTGAGTTGGACACGAGTTGAGGATATTTTATTTATCATTATTATTATTATCCTTCACAAAAGCCATATCATTAAATTAGTCAACATAAATTGAACAAATGACTGTATGCAATAGATTTTATAAACTATGTATTGGATACGTTCGGAATATCATTTGCGATTTGTTCTTAATTATCAAAGTTCCGTGAAATGAGAATTAAAAGAATGATTACTAGAAAACAGTAGATCTAATTATTATAAATTACCCATATTTGTTCCCTGCATTTAATGCCATCTATTTTTGTTACGAGCTATTCGCTAAGTTAGAAGTAAACACCTACAACTGGGAATATTGTCAGGGATATGCTTTGCATACCCGAGGGCTTTTAACATAACACACGCTTCTTTGACAGGGAACGATATTGTTTATGTTTATGGCGTTTAAACAATGTAATTTTTCAATGTTAATGCAATATAATTTGAAGTCTTTTCCATAATGAAATTTTACCAATGTACAGCATTTATTAATTTAAAAAATATATATGAAAAATTATTAAATATTATTGAACAAGTAATTTGTTTTAATTATCAGGGATGCATGATATCGTACCTACAAAATTTGTATATGGAGAAGAACTGAAGATGTTTGAGAAATGAGACCACAAAGCAAACTCAATTGAAATTTTAGAAAATAGTAGCCGTTCCAACGTTAATACACGGGTCTGAGACTCGGCCTGATAAAAAAATAATGCAAATATATAATATAAACGAGAGAATATACATAAATAAATGTAAATTGTTTGAACATGTACAAAGAATGCAAAATTATCATTTATCAAAACATATATTTCATTATAGACTGGAAGGCTGACGAAATGTAAGAAGGCCGAAAAGATGTTGGAAGGATGACCTGTAATATATTGTGCAGCGATGAGCGGAACGGGCCGGTAGGCCCATACCTTGAAGTAGAAAATGATATATGAAAATGTTTATATTATATTTTTCTTCTTATTCTTCTTCTTCTTCTGCTATCCCCCACTCATAGGTTTGCCGTCTTCAGTTTCCATTTATCTCTATCATTCCAATCTCCCTCTTCCAAATTCCTATCATCCATTATAGTTCTGACGTAGGTTTTCCATTTCCATCTTAGTCTGCCACGTTTATTTCTTCCTGGGGGTGACCACTGGTATATATTTTTTGGCCATCTTTCATTTTCCATTCTTTGTACATGGCCATACCATTTAAGCGTTTGATTTTCAATCCTCTTAAAAACAGATGTGGTGACATTCATTTCTCTCCAAAGGAATTCATTTCTTATTTTATCCTGTCTTGTTTTTTGGAGGCTTCTTCTAAAATAATCAAATTCAACTTTTCTTATTTTATTCTTTTGTAATTCCGTCAAAGACTAAGTTTCACTTCCATGTGACAAAATATTCTGTATTATGCTCTTATAAATTTTCATTTTAGTTTCCTTTGTAATATTTTTGTTCCAAATTATTCCATGTAATGTCTTAGTTGCATTTTTTGCCATTGCAATTTTAGTTTGTACATCTCTCTCACAGGTACCTAAACTTGTAATTATTGACCCAAGATATTTAAAAAATTCACATTTTATTTTATATTTTTACATTATATTTTATTACATACTATAAAAAAGGTTCAGAGGGCCAGAACTATTTATTTAGCATAATTAATTGCCATTTCAGAGAAAGAAAGCTTAACCACAGATAAGATTTGTGAAAAAGTTACCGTGAATGAACTTTTAAATTGGCAGATAATGTACGTCTTGAAGTTGTGATTATATATTATTTCTTTATCTCTGTTTAACCTCTCACTTGAGACCTATAAGTAGTTTTTACAACATGCCACACGCTACCTGGGCCATACAGTGGCACGACATGCCGAGAGAGGGATTTTAAACTGTAGATCACACATTCTTTTTTGACCTCACAAAGACATGAAGGGCTTCCCAGTTTGGCCCTTCAAGTTTTCTGACATTTGTCTTACAGATGAGGAGAAACCCCGAAAAATTAACCATCATCTATCATCTAAGAAACTTGACCCGACCGGGGATCGAATTCGGGTCCGCTGCGTACGATGCAGCGACGCCATCCCTTGACCACAACATTAAAACATATATACATATATATATATATATATATATATATATATATATATTTCAAATGCCCCAGGTTTGTCTTTCGACATTCCTGGTTTCTCTCCTGGCATGGCGTACTTGTAACCCACTTCTGAGGTTGGGGCGCCTGGAACGCGGGGTTACGTTGCCCCGATGATATGATGGGTGATGATGATAATGGTGCGCCAGGAGAGTCCCTAATCCTAAGATGAATATGAATGATGATGATTGCGATGGCCATATGATTTCGGGTACCGTTTGGGCCTTAAAGTTTTCCTGACATTTGTCTTACAGGTGAGGAAAAACCCCGATAAAAACCTCACCCAGAAAAACTGTTCCGACCGGGGATCCAACCCGGGCACGCTGCGTGACAAGGCAGCACGCTGGCCTATGGGACTGATTAAACCAAACAGCTCCTTCGAGCTATCGTCGATCTGACCCCGACGAAACCAAAGTTGATAATGACCCTGATATTCACTTGCACAGCTTATTTGAGGCCTTCAATAACAAGGGGAAGATGCGCAGTTACACGCAGCGCATAAAGAAGGAAGGGGGAGGTACGTAGGAGAAAGCACAACGAAGACAGGAATTTGGCACTGTTCTATAAGATCACTGTAGACGGTAGACACGATGACATAGTTGTTACGTAGTTTTACGTATCGAAAAGGTGATTTCGGTACAATGCTTAAAGTTATTTATTGTAATTTTAAAATTAGATCAATTACAAATCACTTACATGGAACTGTCAACCATTTCATACCGAAACGTGTCTTCAAATTTCTTCCAGATAAGTGTCGTGATGTACAAAGACCGTGTCCAAAAAAAAAAGATTTGTCGTTTTTGACTGCAAGGTACTAAAAACCAGCCCCAGATCTCTCATTTCAGCTATAAGGAAGTACCATAATACAACAGCTGAATTGGTAGATTTAATAACCAGCACTACCTGCCGTCCGCGCCCCTCTACGCCTCACTTCACTCCACTGTTATTTACGAAGGGAATTCCATCTACTCCATACAGTGGGTTGCAATTTCTGGATTATGGCTTAGATTTTTGTGCCTTGCAGTTAAAAACGGCAGATATTTTTTTTACACAGGGCCTTGGTATATCACAACGTTCTCTAGGAGAAATTTCAAGGTAGGTTTCGGCATGCAGCTGTTGAGTTCCTTTGTTAGAATTATGTGCTTTATTTGTTTATTAACCAGAAAACTATTTTTTGATTCCAATACTATTATTTTTCTCTCTTCTATATCAGAGTATTATTATTTTTAATCCATAAGATAACTCGGTAGTATTACAGTATGTTCAACCTTATCTTAGCATTACATATTCTTTTTATATTTCTTACACGGTACATTCTCATTTTTAGAACCATATACCGCTGTGGTCTCTAGGTAGCGTACTGCCTTGTCACGCAGTATGCCTGGATTCGATTCCCGGTCGGGACAGGTTCCTGGCTGACGTTTTTTTTTCACGGTTTTTTCCTCACCTAGAAGACAAATGTCATCCGGTCATCATCATCATCCTTCACCGGTGTGGAAAGCAACGGGAAACTACCACACCTATAATTCTGTAGTGAAGCTGCAAAGCATAGCATTAAAATGCTATGATTGCAGTGAAAGACCTGCCCTCGGGCAGAATTACTATGGATGGATGGATGGATGGATGCTCTGCCTCAGATTTTATTAACTTACCTATTTCAGTCTTATCCTTATTTTTATTTCGTCTTACTTATTTCTATTAATTTCTTTTGTAAATTACGTAGTTCCTTCATATTTACACATTCCAATCCTGATATCTGTTTCGATGTTATTTGGTATTTTTAATATATCCACGTGCTTTCTTGTTCATTTAAAGAATTAATTTAATTTTCAAACTCATTATATTTATCACAAAACGTATCACTTTAATTCAAAGTATCCTAACCTTCTTTCCTAATTTACCATTATTCGTAAATTATTATCATTATTATTATTATCATTATTATTATTATTATTATTATTATTATTATTATTATTATTATAAACAAGACATTACTATAAATCTATATAATAGCAAACTAACTTAACAATTAATATATATATATATATTTAGATGTTATAACTATATTTTTGACATTTTGGCAATGAAGGCAAATATGATATGAAAAGAAAAATGAATGCTTGAGTCGGGATTTGAACCCGAATTACTAACTTAACAATTAATATATATATATATATTTAGATGTTATAACTATATTTTTGACATTTTGGCAATGAAGGCAAATATGATATGAAAAGAAAAATGAATGCTTGAGTCGGGATTTGAACCCGAGTATGTAAACTCTGTACATAGAGTTTAGAGACTCGGGTTCAAATCCCGACTCAAGTATTCATTTTTCTTTTCATATCATATCACATATATATGTATATACATACATATATACATAGTAATTCTGCCCGAGGGCAGGTCTTTCACTGCAATCATAGCATTTTCATGCTATGCTTGCAGCTTTACTAGGGAATTGTAGGTGTGGTAGCTTCCCGTTGCTTTCCACACCGGTGAATGATGGTGATGATAATAAGGATAGTGATGATGACCGGATGATTTTCGGGGACCGTTGGGCTCTAAGCTTCCTGACATTTGTCTTACAGGTGAGGAAAAGCTCCGAAAGAAACCTCACCCAGGAGCCTGTCCCGACCGGGAATCGAACCCAGACCCGCTGCGTGACAAGGCAGCACGCTACCTCGAGACCACAGCGGTGGATATATATATATATATTTGATATTTGTATTCAAACAAAAGGTATTAATTAGACTAACTATTGTAAAATGTTTAATTACATTTTCGAATTAAGGAACGAAATGTAATCCTTGGCTCATTCTGCAGAATTTAATTAGAGTATTCATATTGAAAAGTCAGACAAAATAGAAAACATGAAATCATTGAATATTTTCCTGTATCCATGCTATATGCCATAAATGCGTTTGTGTAAAAAAAGTGATCGGTAAGAATGCAGCTTTGTTTTATACACATTTATATGCTAGTCTTATATTTATCTGCATGACTTCCTTTCTTTTACATGCCGTTTTCCAGAGTGTCTTTATTTTGCACAATACACGTGTCACGTATGCATATAACACGTGTGCGGCATGTGTTGCAGCATGCGACATGAATGTACACAAGCGGTGCGTGGAGACGGTTCCCAACCTGTGCGGCTGCGACCACACCGAGAGGCGGGGCCGCATAGAACTGAAGATCAACTGCGTAGGCAGCAAACTCACCGTGGAAGGTGAGTTACAAATTATCTCAATTATTTATTCTGGCTCCAGGCATATCCGTTAGATGCTATTTAATTAAGAATCTGCTCTCCTCGTGCAGATTGTATTGACTTTTCATGCCCAATATTTTTGTCACGCCATGGGCGTATATTAAAATACAAGTTTGTGAGGTTATTGTATATTTTATTTATTATTTAAAGTATTAATGTATCTAAATGTAAACTGTTGGAAGTCGTTGTTATAAAAGTAGTATATCATTATGATAAAATATCCATAAATGTTACAGTACTGACAATGGGCAAATTTACACATGACAGTTTAAGTACAAAAATAATAATTTCTTATTTTATAACAGAGAGATTGAGGACCTGTTCGTCAAAAGTGAGGAATGATAGCTCCGAATGGGATAATTATGTTTTCATAGTTTTCAGACTTTTTTTGAAGTCAGATGATCCCGAGTTATATGACCTAATGCCCTAATCCATTAAATTATGTATTGGTCGAAGAACTGCAGATATTTCAGGAAATATTCTCAAAGCTTCAATAGAATTATGATCCACCTACCCATTAAACGTCAAACTCCCTCTGGCAAATGTGGTCAAGACGGCGTAAAACTCTGATGGCATTACACAATACTCTTCACACACCCCCCGAAGATAGGAATCAAGGGGGCGACCACACTGGCCTTACATCAGATTACCCTCTCTATAGGCAGTGCACTTCTCCCTGTGCTCTTACAGCAAGGCATTAGCAATGGGGACTTTAAATTGTGGTACACTCAAAGATTTCGGTACTTTTCAGACACAATAAGGGACAAAATTATCAGTTTAAAGTATTTATTGGACACAACAAACGGTACCAACACACAGTTAGAGCAGTATGTTACAAGGAAAAAAGAAGGCAGTGGGTTTTGAGGGATTGGTTAATCGGTGTTGAAAGAATAATCAAGGGCATAGTGCTGGGCTGAGTATGATAGAGGCACATAAGGAATGATTTAAATGCTTGGACGGAATGTAGGAAGAGACTAGTTGATATAGACAGTACATAGATGGCGAATGTAGCCAGAAAATATCGTTGAACCTGCAGTCAGAACTTAAATTATTTTATGTGGCAGAGAGGTATATTGACACTTTGGTTGGGGATGGTAGAAGTGTATTGCACTTGAGAGGATGGATGGCCCATAATTTAACAAGCGAGAGACATTAAATTATGTTATGTATGCTATAAGCAGGAAAATTGGCGGCAGCATTTATAACATTTTGTAGAGATTTCTGTTGCTACCGGAGATATTTCTCAGGTCGAATCATGGAAGATTGACATGTTGGAATCTCTTAGGAGTGGTCGAGCCCGAAATGAAAACTTGCAAATTTTTGGGCACAGAAATGAGATATAACAAAATTGTTTCCGATCTTCAATTGTATTATATATTAAGTTCTCTTATTTGAATAGTCTTATAGTATATTTACTGTGTGGAGGAGTATGTGTTATTTTATTAAGTTTGTTTTGTGGCTAAATTTTAATTGTAGAAAGGACGAAATGGTGCTACACTAAGATATATAGATTCATGGATGAGAGAGAGAAAGAGAGAGAGAGAGAGAGAGAGAGAGAGAGAGAGAGAGAGAGAGAGAGGTAGATGGCGGTAGATGTGTGTATAGTGTGGACTTAAACATTTATGTATTTATTTATTGAAAAAAATGTTCAAATATTAATTGTCAGTTGGGATTTAAAAGATCAAAGTAAGCATGGACAATATTGACAAATATTAGACAACAAACAAGATATAAAACCAAAATTTATCTAATTACTGCCCAAGAATGGTATAACATTATTCTGCATTATTATCAGAAAACAATAGAATTTCAGGAAGATAACAAGTTCCAGGAAAGAGAATGTAATATTATGGCGACAGAAGAAGGAATTAAAAACATCATAAAAAATGAAAAATGCTAAATCGCCTGTACCTGGAAATGGTAATTTAGAATTAATAAAATATGGAGGCAAAAAAGTTATACTGTTAGTAACAAAACTGACGATCAAAATATTGGGTGCTGACAATATCCCAGAAGAAATGAAAACAGGTTACCTAGTGTCAATCTACAAGAAAGGAGATAAGAAACAATGTAGAAATTATAGGGGAATAAATATAACAAATCATTTCATAAAGATTTTGGGAAACTTGATAAAAGAATTAATTGAAAAGGTTTTTAGAGGGACAGAAGAACAAAGTGGTTTCACGACAGGGCGTTCTACAATAGATCATATATTTACAATTAGAGAAATTTTACAAAAATGTAACGATAAACAACAGGATATGGGACTGATTTTTTTACGATTCAGAAAAAGCTGATGGTAGTATACCAAGAAAATTATAATGGCAAGCATTAGAAAAAAACAAAGATTAAGAACAAATTATACATATAATAAAAATATATACTTTAATAACAAATGTAGATTTAAAATGGGCTCAGAACTAAGAGCAGAGTTGATAACTATAAAGGGGTTATTACAAGAGTGCACAATGTCACCGACATTATTTAAAATATACATAGATATTATATTACAGGAATGGTCAAATGAATGTAAACCATTGGGATTAAAATTAAAAGAGAATAAATACATACATAACTCATTATTCGCAGATGATCAAGTGGTAGTCACTTCAGGATGTGAAGATGCAAACTATATGGGTAGGAAACAAGAGTAAGAATACTCAAGATGGGGTTTAACAATTAATTGTAATAAAACAGAATATATGAGCACAGATCTATCCGAGGAATTAGCGTTGCTATTCCCCACAAACCTTCTGAGAAATAGTACTGCTAGAGTTAAGGCTATTATAAAGAAAAGGATGGACCCACACCTTATTAAAATTCAATATCTGAGTGCATTTAAAGTAGATGGCTGGTCATAAGTAGTTGATGAATGTCCCTAAATTTTGATTTTATAGTGTATATATGGAATGTGAAAACCGAAATACGAAAAGTGCAATGAGTTTAGGTTGATAAAATATATCCTCAGTATGTTAACTTATTGTTCTTATTCTTTCTTCTTCTTCTTCTTCTTCTTCCTTGCAAGTATTAACTATTTTGGTGTTAACGATCTAGTATTCGATTTTTAATCCAACATTTCACAGGAGATATTTTACTATTTGGACGGTAATGAAACATGATTTTTAGGGATTTGCGCAAGTAATAAGATGTAAATTGTTGAAACATACATTATTCCTTAAGATTATATATTTTAATACCATGTATTTCTTCACAACTCGAGTTTATAGTCAAAATCCTATCATGCAAAAGTGATTTATGATACATAGAAATAAACAAACGAATATAAAAAATAACCTATTTGGGTATATCAACAATCGACATATACTAGATAACAAATGTGTTTCTCATTTCTTCTTCTTCTTAAGACCTTTCCTTCCCTGTGTCTCGATTAGGGCGCTCCCTAATTAGAAGTTATTGATCAAGTTAATTTAGTTACACTCATTTACACATAGATGTCAGTAAGTGATAAGGGGTCGGCCTAGTGCCTCGATGAGACATTCAGTGTGTAACTAAGGTATTACTGGATGAGGAACGGTCGGTAAATTTGCACAGAGGCCTTTTTAATCAGGCTTGTGGTTCTTTTACGAGCATGGAAATCTTGAGACTCGGAACCCACGACTTAAAGTTCCTCCCGGATGGCTTGTTCCTTGGATATTTCTATCCTAAAAAAAATCCATCGACCACGGCCGGGTTTCAACCCGCGTCCCTCGGAAGTAGTCCACCATGGCCGACTGTTTCTTATTTTAGTGTAATAAAAAGTCACTACAGCTACAAGTTAACAATTTAGAATAAGATACCATATGTTACCGAACATAGTTTCCTCTGATTTTATGGGAATCTGAGCATGCAACACCTTTTTCATTTGCTGGCTTCATTTAGTAGGATTGAAGTGCTATAAATGGGATTATGTAACATAGTTATAGATTGTGTTTGCTCCGTTAGAGTGAAAGTTAGATCCCTGAATTGTTTATTGGAAATGTTAGGAGCTCACGCAACCATTTGGTCTCCTGGCAACAGTATTAATACCTCTTCATATTTAAACACCTAACCTCCCATTTCTAAGTATGTTACCTATTTCCGTTTCCTTTTATTTTACAGTAATTCAAAAAAGTTTTGTTCCCTAGTTGTTACATTATTCCATTTCACATATGTGAGAATCCATAATTTAATACTTTTCTACTCACAAAAGAATATGCTGGAAATTAATGGTAAGTTAAGAATACAGTCCGCTCTCTAATTTTGTAACTTATTTCATTGTTAATGAAACCCTTATGTTCAATACCGCATTCATTGGCCCTTCATTGGTTCTTATCCATAGTCAACTGAATCCAGTTCAAATCTCCGATATCCAGTTGTTTAAGATCCACCCGAATATTATCCTCCCGTCCAAGTCCAGGCCTTCCTAATTGGATTTTCCATGGGTTTTTCCTATAAAAAGTTGAAAACATTTTTACTAACCCAAATTCAAGCTAGATGACCAAATCTCCTTGACTTAATATCTCTATTTAACTCATGCCCCAAATGAGAGTCAATAACCAATCATGTTTAAATGAATTTTGTTTTACGACCAATCACAGTCGTGTTTCACCTCGTTCATTATCGAATTTTGATAACCAAAATAAAGAAAGCTCCTCCTTTTTAATATTTTGAACAGGTCAGAGCATTATTTTGCAGTGACTGGCTCTAACAAATACGTTGAATGTAGTAAGTAATGAACAGATACCTTCGACCTACACATTTCATAATATTTTGTGTTCAGCAATTGTGTTTTTTAAAGAACGGTACTGATGTTACTGAGTTGTTTATTACAAATTGATTAATAACCAATAGATGTTGGTTAAAATATACAATTTGATTATTTAGTCTTACTCCACTAGGGTGCATTCTTACAATATTGCGATCCTATTTGGCAATAAATAGTAACATCAAGTTGAAGTGATGAACAAATGAAATATAACCAAACATTTCTAATTTGATTTCGAATATCGCCATTTACATTAAATATATATAAGTATTTTAAAATAACTATATTTAAATAATGATTTGTGAGTAAAGCTTAATTTTATTGGTTAAATAGTCCTAACAAATGCCACTCTTGATTTCAAAATCATCTAGATAAATTGGAAATCACTCGTGGCATTACTTACGATAATATTAGGACAACGATATTGTCGCACGCTACATAGGGGTCGTTCTCACTTTATTTTCTCGTAATAAACACAACAGATATTGACGTTAAATGTTCACAATAACTTTATTTGATTCACATAAACTTTCAGTGATACTTCTCTAACTAATTGCTGAAATAACTTGCTTTACAGTATATGTCTCGCAAAATTATTTCCAACCTCTAATGGTTTCACTTGTCATAGTTTCTATTGATCATAGTTTATATAAACCGGGGAAGGAAATTTCTTGGCGTCCAGTCGAGATTCTTCTAGCATAGAAGTTTCTGGCACCGAATATTCCTGACATGGAGGCACAGAAGATCAGAGAAGAAAGTGGACAAGTTTCGCGTACATGCCATAAGCGGCACTATGTAGAACAACTAACGAGATCTAATTTTTTTCGATTTTTTCTGGCACTAATATGAAATTCAGCACCGTCTGGTGGTAAAATTATGGATTATAATTATATAACGCCATCTGGTGAATAATCATGGAATTGAACTTTTATAGGAATTAATAACATATTAATTATCTTAAATTATGGAATTATTTGTACCCAGCCTCACAGACCTAAAGATTTTATTTAATTTTAACAGATGGGAAGAATGGAAATAAATAAAACATGTTAATTTATTTTCGTTTATTAAAATTTAAAAACGTGCATTATGAGCTCTTTTAATAAATATTTGCAATTGACCTACCCCCTTATGCTCACATACATATTTTATGCAATATTTATTAAAGAACCTTAGCCATGTCGTACATCTGAAATCCATTATAAAGTCACATTTTTAAAATGTTTATTAAAAATGGCTGTACACTGACATCACTCTTCCTAACCTAACAAATCTTAGAATTTTATCACTTCTAGGTAGGCTTATCTTTGAAAATAGATTCACATTAAAAACGTAAACAAGCTTGAATTTACTTACAAATTAGAGTAAAATAATATCTAAGTAATGATTTTAACTTTCGATAGTATATAATTTTTACAGTACCGTCTACATAGAACGAAAGGATAGCAGTTAAAAATTTTAATTTACAAAATCCCTAATTTCCCATAATACCAAGTGAACATGCCGTGTGCCTTGCATTTGTTTGTTTAGTTACATATTCTATTACTACGAAACAGCGCTACCATTGTAGTTTGCTCTTCGTAGTTCATCGTAAACGACCAAAATTTTTTAGATGTCACTGTACTCAGTTTTCCCTCTATTCGAAGTTTCTCTATGACATGGAGGGTAGATGAGTAGAGAACCTTCCGGAAGTGGAGATCTAGAAGTTTTGATCATCCTGCGAGTCAGCGACTCACGAATCTATTCCCACCAATGGAAGCCGTCACATGCGAAATTCAAACGCTAGTCTTACGATGCGTCACAATATAAATTATGGAATTCCTCATATGATGCTTTATCCATTCTCACCACTTACGAGAACGAATATTCGTGTTGGGATCTTATTTTAGAATACTTTTAACGTATTTTCTCTCCTCACTGTATGGGACCATATTTCACATTCAAATTGTGCTGCCTTGTCACGCAGCGGGCCCGGGTTCGATTCCCTGTCTGGATATGTTCCTGGGTGAGGTTTTTTCAGGGTTTTTCCTCACCTGTAAAACAAATGTTAGGAAATTTAGGGCCCCGAAAATCATCCGGCCATCATCATAATCCTTATCATTATCGTCATCCTTCACCGGTGTGGAAAGCAACGGGAAGCTATCACGCCTATAATTCCCTAGTAAAGCTGCAAAGCATAGCATGAAAATGCTATGATTGCAGTGAACGACCTGCCCTCGGGCAGAATTACTATGGATGGATAGTACAAAGGGCATTTTTTTTATTAATTTTAATTTTAGATTCTTAAACACAAATCGAGAATAACTGATATCAATGTGAATTTCCTGCTTTAAGCCAGTATTTAATTCCTTTGTATATATCTCCTTGGATCTAAATTAACTATTTTCTCTTTTACCAAAATTTTGATGTCATTAGTAATCCTTAACCGAGCATATAGAATATTTCTGAACAAACTTATTTTTCAATACTTCTAAAATTCATGATAGGCCTAAACTATCTTTAAGGTTTTTATGTAAAATGTTATAATCTTAAAATTCGCACGTGATATTTCAGTCATTCTCATCTAAATCAAATTTCACTTTAAAAACTTCATCAATTGTATGACATTGTATGCTTTTCGGAAAGATATGCTATCGACAAGATATACAATTTCAGTTTAAAACTTGGGCAATCATATGACATTTAAAGCAGTATTGTTGAGACTTTAAGCTAGTTTGTGGTTTAGTTTGCAGCTTATTTACTGCGGGTTCCGATAGATTTATGGGATAGGGATACCCATAAACTGTTTAGTGCTACAGTATTTGAAGTTCATTTATTATCTGCGCCGACTTGTTGATATATTATATTTCAAAATTTCTAGGATTCATTTTGCCTCAAGGACTTGGATAAGACGAAGATATTTTCCAGGATCATCGAGTTTGGTTCAAGTAAATGTTTGATTAGCTTAAGGTTGACACGAGGTCCTCCCACGGGATTTAAGGTATCCTTCGTAATTTATACAATTATAGTTGATAAATATATTGGAGTTTATTCCTTTGCATTCCCTATCCTTTCAAATTAACGTAGTTTTGCTTATGAAAAATTCAACGTCACCGCACAATATTCTTCTTAATCGCTACTTGTTTATCTTAGAACTCGATTATTTAAATTATTATTATTATATTATTATTATTATTATTATTATTATTATTATTATTATTATTATTATGTTTGGGATTGATTTATGTCGAACATAGGTGCCTTCCTTCCTACCAGGTCAATTTCTGCAGAAGGACTTATAAAATCGCCGTATATATAACTTTAGGGATTAATTAAATCGCGAGACCACATACTTTACTCTTAATGGTCAGTTCCTATTCATGATATTTAGATATATACTAATTGGTCATATCCATCCTTAGTAATTCTGCCCGAAGGCAGGTCCTTCACTGCAATCATAGCATTTCCATGCTATGCTTACAGGGGAATTGTGTAGGTGTGGTAGCTTCCCGTTGCTTTCCACACCGGTGAAGGATGATGATGATGATGATGATGATGATGATAATGATAAGGATGTTGATGATGGCCATATGATTTCGGGGACCGTTTGGGCCTTAAAGTTTTCCTGACATTTGTCTTGCAGGTGAGGAAAACCCCGATAAAAACCTCACCCAGAAAAACTGCCCCGACCGGGGATCGAACCCGGGCCCGCTGCGTGACAAGGCAGCACGCTACCTCGAGACCACAGCGGTGGACATAATTGGTCATATGAGAGAATTAATATAACTACCAATTAAAATAAAGTTTACTTTATCTATTTAAAAATAAGATAAAATATTATTTTATATTTATTTAAGTTTAATAAAAACAATATTTCATTAATCTACATGACCTTCCCTTTCTGAATCCACTTTGATTTTCATTTATTATTACTTCTGTTATGTTTCTCAATCTATTATTTATTATTTTCGTATATATCTTGTAGCCAGTATTCATTAAGCTAATCCCTCTGTAATTCTCGCAATTTCTCCGGTCTCCTCTTTTAAATACATTATTCACAATTGCTGTTTTTCAAGTGGTTGGAATCTCATAGGTCTGCCAACATATATTAATTAAATGAAGTATTCGTAGTTTACACAATATTCCACTATATTTGACTAACTCCATATTTATATTATCTAATCCTGTTGCTTTCCTATTCTTAGTGGTTTCAGAGCCATTTCTAATTCATTTATGTCTATTACATCAATATTTTCCACTTTTATTTCTTCCTCGTTCTCTTTTCTTTCAATTTCCTCCTTTTTCCAAAGTTTTTCATCATGTTGGATCCATTCTTGTTCTGGTATTATATTCAATCTGGCAGAATCTTTCTCAGTTTGATTTAGATTTTTCACTAATTTATAACGTATTTCTTGTCTTCCATACATATCATGTTCTACTGAGCTTATAAATTTATCCCATGACTCCTGATGGGCTTTTCTTATAATGCTTTTAGCAATTCTCCTTTTCATTTTATATTCTTCGTAAGATTCTTCTGTTTTCAGTCGCAAATATGTATGATATGCTTTTTGTTCTTCATTCACTGCATTTTGTATATTCGCATTCCAAGTTCTCAAACCCTTCCCATTTCTTATTCTATTTTTCTTTCCTAATACCTCATTTGCTATTTAATGTATTACATTTGATATATTTTCTCATTCAATATTTATCAAATTATATCAATTAACAAAGTTTTTCCTGTACCCAAAGAAAACAATAAGGAATATGTCGTAATGCCATACATAGGCCCACTTTCAAATAAAATATCTAAACACTTCAAAAAGTTGAACATTAATGTGGCATTTAAAACTAATAAAACTCTACAAAATATAATAAAAAACAATAAAATCAAAACAAAAAAAGAAAAATTATCAGGTGTATATAAATTGAAGTGTGGCACATGTGACAATGTCTATATAGGACAAACTGGTAGACCTTTTATATCTCGGATAAAGGAACACATGAGAGCATATAACAGAAATTTAGAAAATTCAAACTATTGCTAACCACCTATTCCAATTTAATCATTGTTTCGATCCAAATTTTGAAATTTTACATATTTGTGATAAGGGTAAAAAGTTAGATCTTTTGGAGGCTGTAGAAATTAATAAGTTTAAAAGTAGTAAAAAACTGTTAAATTCTCAACTTGATTTGAATGAATCCCCTTTGTTAAATTAAAAAAATTAAATAAATATTGTTGTATTGTTGCTTAGATCAGTTGAACACAATTCATAATTTGTTAACATGTCTGAAGAAGGTACAGTGTACCGAAACAGCTGTCACTGAATTATATAATAAATATGAAAATCAAATAAAACTACGTTTTATTTTTATTTAATTAATCAATATTTATATCTTCTGACGTCGCTATCTCTGCTATATTTATTCATTCTGCTTTCATAATGTTGTCTAATACTTTGATCTTGCAATAAATATACTTTATATACTTCTTCTTGGTTTCTTTTGTTCTTTGTGTTATTTTTCCGCCATTTAGCTATTATGTTTATTTTACTTATCACGAGATAGTGATCAGAGTATAAATCGCTGCCTCTATGTACTCTCACATCTGTTACCAAGGCTCCAAGCCCAAGCTTGTTGTTTACGATTAAATAGACAATTAATGATCTTGGGTTATATCCACTTCTTGTATATTTATGTATGTCCTTTTTTCGGAAATAGGTATTCATTATTTTTAATTGATTATAGGTTGAAAACTGTCTCAAATCCTGTCCATTATCATTTATTGTTATTTCTCCATTATATCCTATTACATTAGGTTTAGGGACATTGCCTACTCTGGCATTTAGGTCTCCACTTATTATTAGATGATGATCTTTTGTATATTTATCAACTAATGTTTGTAATGTTTTATATATTTTTTTTTGTTTCTTCTTTCTTACCTTCCTCTGGGGCATACACAGCAATTATCATCACATATCCTCTTTGAATTTTAAATCTGGCTATCAGGATTCTTTCATTTATAAAACTCATAGCTATTAAATTTGTTCTTACATTTTTGATCTATTAAAATTGCTACTCCACACTGCGCTCTTGTTGTCTGTTCTACTCCGCTATACAACATAGTATAGTGTTTTAAGGCCTTTGTTCCTTTTAGTTTCTTTTTTGTTTCTGTTATTGTTGATATATTTATTTCTTTTTTCTTTAATTCTCTTTCTAATTCTTCTTCTTTTGTATTTATTCCCCTTGCGTTCCAATTTCCTAATTTCAAAATGTCCTTTATTCCAAATCGTATCCTTTTATTTGCTTGGGTCGGTTCCTTTTATGACAATCCGGCTGATTTCCATGAAGCTTCTCAGCAAGATGAATGTATCCTGGAAGCGTTACGAGCGCTTCGCAGGACAAGGATGGTGGAAGCGCTGCTTCCTCTGAGCCTCCAAACATACTCCCCTCGGTATACACCCCCCAAGAGAGGGCTGCTTCTTCCGCTCTTCAAGCCCTACAAGTTTGGCTGTGCTATTCCTTGTCGCCCTGTTGACCGTTGAAGACTTGACGAAGATGTGGCCGCCCAATATGGATACAGACGCCATTCCCTCGTTGTGAGCTATACTTAGTTCCCCTCGCCTCTTACCCACCAACAAGATTAACCCCAGTAGGGTCGTCTGGTTTATCGGGTACTAAGCCCCCCCCCCCACCACGTCAAGGTGATAGCTCTTGAGGGGTGTATTAAATATTTTTAGAGTATTAAATTGTTCACTTAATTTAATTTAATTTTTAAGCCCTCCATGGTATCTTGTCGTGGTGGAATAGCTTGCGTGCTTAAATTATCCTGAGAGCTATGCCGGCGGTAGCATTGCTGCCGATAGGGTTACCCATGCCGGACTGGTCGAAGGTGATAAGCCAGACGAAAAAAGTACCTTGGTCGAAAGAGTGACGATCTTTCACCGTAAAAATACCACCGTCAAGCAATGCGGACATGGGTTCAACTGGGGTAAAATTTTCCGGAGGTCAAATAGTCCCCCATTCGGTTCTCCGGGCGGGGACTACTTCAGGGAACCCATGCTAAAGGTGATTGGAAAGCATTCGCTCAGGATTGGGAGTATGTAGAGCATATGTCATCACGGCCATGACCCTACGGGTTCGATAGTGCCAGTGAGTAAGTAAGTAATTTAATTTTTAAGATTACACTTAAATCTCCAGCTTTACACTGTAGATTTTCAGAAACATATTTAATCATCAGCAAGTAAAATGGTACTCCATTTTATATGCTAATGATGGGACATGTGCGATGCGATGGTGACAGGATACCGAATGACAGAACAGTGAACAATGGAGGCAGTGTGGCGATTAATATACGTTCCAATCATCAGTCGAAAATTGTATCCCATTCGCCAAGTGAATACTCGTCTCGACCCGAATATCTACTCAAAGATATTAGAGGGAAAAATGCATAAATGTTTATTAGGAATGCTTTATAATCCCCCCCCCCAATGTATTATACTCTAAAACCATTAGGTGTAGGAGTTCACATGAAACGAAAATAATAATAAATAAATAAATAAATCTATATATATATATATATATACATCATTTATTTAGACGTAGCAGCACTCGACGGGTATTAGCTAGTGAACTGAATATATTCAAACTATTAGATACAATTGCACAATACAGAGATGAATGGATGCACCACATCAATAGAATGGATAACAATAGAATTCCGAAACAGATTCTTCATTACAAACCACTAGGACGAAGAAATGTTGGAAAAACCAGTAAAAGATGGACAGACCAATTCTAGCATGATATCGTAACAGACATTAAGGTCTAACCCTTGACGCTGATGATGGTAAAAGTCTTGTTCATAGAACAAACACACATCGAACTCTCCGTGGCCTTTACTAACCGCAACTTGATATCACTAATTTAATTGTAATAGATTCTAAATTTGTAGTTTCGCCAACTAAGAGCCACACTCAAATAACTTTTCTTTTTTTCATGCTTTCAACCCAAATTTGATACCACCGTCCTGTCCCTAGTAATTTGTCAATTACTGTTCTCCAATTGACCTAGGTTGTTCTTATAAAAACCACAGTTCATATTCCAGTCACCTCACAGGAAGATGACCTCGGTGTTAGAGGTTGAAAACCGGGAAACGGATAGTATTTATCCTGGCTGTTAGACATAAAGATTTTTATTTAACCAATCTCGTAAAATGTTCAGATCTTACGAATTTCAAAGACTATTTAACTCATGTCGCAAATGGTAGTCAATAACCAATCACGTTTCAATGAATTCTGTTTTACACCAATGAGAGTCGTGTTTCACCTCGCTCTTTATCAATTTCTCTTTATCAGCTCCTGCTTTTGTGATAAAGAAAGCTCCCCCTTTTTAATATTCTGAACAGGTTAGACCCATTATTTTTCTCCAACAAATACATTGAATATAGCAAATAATGAATAGATTCAGTGATTTTATTGAGTTGTTTATTCAAAATATAAATGATTAACCTATAATGTTGATTATAATAGTTTGATGTATTTCACTATTTGTCCACTAGAGTGCATTCTAACAATATTGCGATCCTATTTGGCAACAAATAATATGATCGAGTTGCAGTGAATATATATAACCTCACATTTCTAATTTGTTTTCAAAGATCGCCATTTACATTAACTATATAAATATTTTAAAACACCGGTAACTATATTCAAATAATTATTATTTAGTAAAGAGCTTAATTTTATTCGTTAAATAGTCCTAACAAATGCCACTCTTGATTTCCAAATTCTCTAGATAAATTGGAAATTACTCGTGGCATTACTTATGATAAACTTGTTTTAAAATGATTTGAATGTGTTATTGGCAATGCCTGGAGAATGTGCTGTAACTCAGCATTTACTTCGCAGTGGGACGCCTTATCATCGCCGTATGTGGGGTATTCCCTGTGGAAACTTGGAACAGCGGTTAAATTGAATAACTACATCTGGTGTACCAATATTGATCCAGAATAAGGGACTCAAGGACAGAGATTTTTGATCGAAACTGATTTTTTTTTTCTCGTAATAAAACCATTTCTTGATCCTTTGGGGAAATAATATTGATTTAATTTTGTATTCCTCATTTCCGATAGATAATCGTCTAACATTAATTTTTAAAAGACGCCACCTATGGCGTTTGGGTATTCAGAACATAGTGCAAGTATATCTAAGACTAAACTCCATGGCACGACAGGCCTACAAAACTCTGGACTTACCAGAAAACCAGGCTGCTGCCTCACATCCACAGATGCGACATCAGATAGTATAGAAATGACATGGGGCAGCATTTCAGATCGCTTAGCCATTCTACTCAGCAATATAATTGGCTTCATCTTGGGAGCACAGTTTTTCATAAGTAATACCACGAGTGATTTCCAATTTATCTAGATAATTTTAAAAATCAAGAGTGGCATTTGTTAGGACTATTTAACGAATAAAATTAAGCTGTTTACTCACAAATCATTATGTAAATGTAGTTATTTTAAAATATTGATGTATTTAATGCAAACGGCGATGTTTGAAAACAAATGAGAAACGTTATGTTTCACTTGTTTATCACTGCAACCAGATCATATTATTTATTGCCAAAGGATCGCAATATTGTAAGAATGCACCCTAATGGAGAAAAAATTAAACACATCAAACTGTTTATAACCAACATATTAATTTATTTCTGATGTTCTATGATGTAAATTATATTTTTCTGGAACGTAAATTCCAGGGAAATAATACGTTTAAGAAAGTGCAAACAGTGGTTTCTTTTTACTGTGGTATAATTAATTACTACGAGTGTTTTTCTATTATATCCCGCAAGCAGTATCTGATACATCTTCTTCTGCTTCATGAAATTGAGTCATTTCACATTTTTTCACATCAAGTGGGATTTAATGAATCCTCCCATCTAGTAAATGGGCGTCCAACATTTCTATGTCCTATTGGTTTGTACTTTAGTAACAGCTGAGGGATCCTATCTGTAGGCATTCTCTTGACATGTTCATACCAGTTGTTTCTCATGTTGTCAATTCTATTTATTAAATTAAAAATATTTAAGTCGTTCCTAATATCATCACTTCTTTTCTTGTCCAAAATTGTCACACCCGCTACTGAACGTAGGAACTTCATTTCTGCAGTTTCTATTTTCCTTCTGTCTGAACGGTTGAGTCCAATTTTCACTTGCATATGTTAAGACAGGCACTGCCATAATTTTGTAAAATTTTAGTTGTGTGCTCCTCAAAGTTTTATTTTTCAGTGTCCGTCTTATAGTGCCACACATTCTGTAAAATCTACTTAATTTAATATTAATATCTTCCTTCTGGCAGTATGATACATTGCATCCTAAAATAATTAAAATTGTTCACCTGTTGTATTATACTGTCATTAATACTTATTTTACACCTCATATGGTCTTTCCCGTTGAATGCCATTACTTTCGATTTACTTTCAGAGATTGTCATATTGAATTTATTTGCTATTTCGTTTAATTTATGCTGCTATTTGTAAATTATCTTCTGAAGAGCTAAGGATTGTCTGATCGTCTGCAAACAGTATGGTATTTAGAATCGTACTGCCAACTTTAAACTCTGTGGTTAAATTTGATTACCATTGTACAATGATCTCGTCTATATATATATATATATATATATATATATACTAAAGAGTGCAGGAGATAGCGGGCATCCTTGTCTGACCCCTTGATTAATTTCTAATGTATCTGATACATTCGTGCACTATATATACAATCTGGTAGCCGTATTTCTTGGAGGGTCAGTCACTGCAAAATAATGCTCTGGCCTATTCAGAATATTAAAAGGAGGAGCTTTCTTTAATATGATAAACTTATTTGATAAATTCCAGGTGGAACACGACTGTGATTGGCCGTAAGTCAAAATTCATTAAAATGTGATTGGCCATTGACTCCCATTTAGGGCATGGGTTAAATAGTCATCATTAACATATTCATTAAGTATAGGATTAAGGCCTGTCCTGACACATCATTGTCATCATCACCACCTATCATATATCATCCGGGCAGCGTAACTCCGCCGTCCAGGCGTCCCAACCTCAGAAGTGTTTATAATAACACCATGCCAGGAGAGAATACCAGAATGTCGAAATGACAAGGTGGTGGCATTGAACAAAAAAAACAGATTTGAGAGTAGATTGTACAGAGACGTAGACTGCGATGGGCAGGACATGTTGCACGTATGGGGAATGAAACACTTGCATGGAAGCTTCTTGTAGGAAAGCCAGAGGGAAAACGCCCAGTTGGTAGACCAGGAATGAGGTGGGAGAATAACATTAACTATGATTTGAGGGAAGTAGATTATACAGGGAATGATTGGAAAGCATTAGCTAAGGATAGGGATGTATGGAGAGCTTATGTCCGCGTGATCATGAACCTACGGGTTCGATAGTGCCAGTAAGTAAGATTATACAGAGGATATGGATATATGGAGAGTTTTTATGTCATCTCACCCATGAACCTACAGGTTCTATAGTGCCAGTGGATTAGTTAGTTAGTTTTAATATGGACTAGTTTTGAAAGAGTTAAATCTGGTAAAATGTATTAGAGTTGACTTACAGGATCAAAGTTAAATTCTCTTGACTGTAGTAGTGTAACACGGTGGTTGCGCTGCAGTACATATCGACCTGACTGTTTAAAATTTAACTGCTCTGCCAGTCACTCATTGATTCACTCATTACAAGCGCTGCGCTCTGTTGCATTCTATACAAGTTTGACGGCTTCCTATCTCACTGGCTACAGCGGCATCAGTGTTTCAGTTCTCACTTTGTAGTTTCACAAGAGAACGTTGGACACTTTAATTCGGATAAGACCCTAAAAACGTGTACATTAAAACGTATATTTTACTTCAATCTAACGATTTATGTACATTTTTAGTCATATCCGCTACAGTATATTCTTGTAAAGTAGGCGTACGTATGTCTATTGTTATGTTTTCGCGTGTCTTCTGATAATTCATTAGTATTGATTTTTAGCTATTTATGAAACGATGATCAATAAAAAGCTGATCCTGGTAACATTCGATACATATATTCGGAGGACCAAATAAAATATTAGACCAATCTGAATTAGGGTTTCCGTGATTTTTCTCAGTTATCTAAGCTAAATTATGTATTTATGTAGAACCCATTCTCCATCATAAAACTACCAGAACAACTGGAAAGTCCATCTTCAACGAATGCCATCTCTTAGAATTCCAAAAGCCATGCTTCATTACTGCCCTCAAGGCAAAAGATCGCTGGAACGTCCAAAAAAGCGCTGGATGGAAAATTCCTCTTTGAGACCGTAGCAGGCCACATGGCCTAATACTTGCAAGATGATGATGATTAAATTATTTGAATTTCATTTTCATCGTTCATTATATCCATTAAGTCTTATTCTATTCTAATTTAAAGGCTGCTGCAACATCTAGGTCATATAGCATCTGTTTATTTTATTTGTACTTTTATTTATATGTAATTATAATGTGAAATGGTGAAATTGTGAAATAGATTCTGGTACTGAAATTCCAACCCATCATTTGCCTCGACGTTTGAGGATAAAACATCTGTCAGGTTGATCGGCACCGGGATTTCAACCCGGGGTCTTCAGAATACGAGTCTCAAACGCTATTGCTTGAACAAAACCACTCAGTATATTAAGCCTTAAATTATCAAAGCTTATTCTAGTCCATTTAAAGGAATACAACCAAAGATAGACGCGATACGATTGCAGACATTAAATCTTTATGACATAAGAAAAATGAATGCCTGGACGGGATTTGAACCGGTAACTCTGGGTCGGTACCCCAGCGTGTTATCCATTACACCACCAGGCGATTCCAATTCTTCAAAAATTATTTGTCTTATATACTCGTGTATATATATTATAGTCTCCATTATTATTACTAGGGGATGTCCGCGAGAACTCGGGTCTTTACTGCCACCTAGTAGCTTACTATAACAAGTAAGCAAATTAAAGAGAATACATATACACACACCAGCTAATACCCGGCGTGCGCTGCTACGCCTAAATAAATGAAAATTAATGTGCGTTTTATGTTTAGTTGAGTAAGTAAAAGGAAAAATAATTATAAATTTATATTTTTAGATACCCCGTGCAGATTACCCGGCCTTACCCGGGAATCTACTTATCGCGATCTTCGTGGCATAAATTAACTGAAATACGAATATAAATGTGTTTTATGTTTAGTTAAATAAGTAATAGGAAAAAATTATATCGTAATTATTTTTAGATACCCCGTGCTGTTTACCCGGCGTTGTCCGGGAACTACCCATCCCGATCTTCTTGGCATAAATGAGCTGAAAGACAAAATTTAATGTACTTCTTATGATTAGTTGAATAAGTGAAATTATTTTTTTATAAATGTATATCGTAATTATATTAAAATTTCCCGTGCTGATTACCCGGTGTTGCCCGGGAATCAACTTTTCTCGATCTTCTTGGCATAAATGAGCTAAAATACAAAATTTGTTATTGTGATTTATCCGTAAAAGAATACCCACCATGTGCTGCTATGCTTGCACAGGAATCTACGTACTTGTCTCGATCATCTTGTCATCAATGAAAGACAAAAATGGTTATTGTGAGTTATCCGTAAGAGATAAACATATGCTGTCGCGGACTTTTTTGTAGAGCTTTTTGAGATATTCAATTCCATGTACATTAATATTGCGTATTTGTTATGGTTTAGGCAGTGTAAGCCATTTAAGCGTCCAAAGAGTTACTTTTTTCACGTTTTCCACTACAAAGGACGATTTTTAAGGATGTAGGGGTTGAGTATCACAACTCTCTTATAGCCTATTTCATCCCGGAAATCTCCTGAACATTTTGCAAAAACCCCTATCACAATCTTATCAACGGTATGGCCGCGCAAAAAGTACGAACAAACAAACAAACAAACATTCATTTTTATATATTAGATATATGTACCGTACGTTCTACAACGCCCCAGAGCTTATCCGTGCACTAAAAAAGTTGCTTTTTGGACGCTTAAATATCTTACGCTGCCTAAACCATAACTAGCACACCAAATTAATGTACGCATCGGTGAATATCTTAAAATATTCTACAAAAAATCCACGATAGCATATGTCTATATTTTGCGGATAACTCACTATAGGCTAATCATTTTTGTCTTTCGGCTCATTGATATCAAGAAAGGTCGAGATAAGTAGTTCCCGGGCAACGCCAGGTTATCAGCAAGGGATATCTAAAAATAATTACGATATAAATGTGTGTGTGTATATATATATATATATATATATATATATATATATATATATATATATATATATACACACTTTATATGTTATAACTATATTTTTTACATTTGGCAATGAAGACAAATATGATATGAAAAGAAAAATGAATGCTTGAGTCGGGATTTGAACCCGAGTCTCTAAACTCTGTACGGTTAGCACTCTAACGACCTAGCTACGCAAGTATTCCAATTCAAACATGCATTTTTCTTATATATGTAGTATTCTCATTCACACAAGAGGTAGCGGAAATTTGTTCCGACTGACATCTAGTGGCTAAAATAACAGTTAAACAAAATTTTAAAGAGAATATTTACTTTATATTATAGCAGTAACGCTTTTATATTTATATGTTATAACTATATTTTTGACATTTGGCAATGAAGGCAAATATGATATGAAAATTTAATACACAATTGATCTTCTTGGTGATACAATATTAAAATATATATACAGTCAATATGCCCATTTCACCATAAAATGTTTAAAATGGTCAACAAGTTTCTACAGACAAGCTGTCATTCTCAAGACCAGATATTGACTGAAGACAATATAGATAATAAATAAAGGTACAAATTCAGTTAAAAACAAACTACGTCACATGACGCAATCATTCACAAGTGAAAGTAAAACATAATAAAACTAATCCTCTTTTTTATCAATTAGAGAAAAGAGGGGGCTGTACGGACTAGATACTAAATTGATTTTCACTTCCACTTTGACATTAAATAGTTTACTCGGAAACCCTAAAGATAAAGTCGATTGTATAGAGAAATCCGGGATTTATGAAATTGCATGCAATGACTGTGACTTGAAATATGTTGGGCAAACCAGAAGATCCATTTTAAACTAGATTTAATGAACATATTGCCCATTTCAGACTCAACAGAATTGAAAAATCTGGAGTTGCCCAGCATATTTCTGAGTACGGTCACGCTATCAACAAAAGTAATCTTAGGCTGGTTCGTTCGGTCAGGGATTTCAAATTCCTTAACGTCCTTGAAAGTTTGGAAATTTATAAAAATAAGGATAAAATAATGAACAAAGACAAAGGCCCTATTCCGTACAGCCCCCTCTTTTCTCTAATTGATAAAAAAGAGGATTAGTTTTATTATGTTTTACTTTCACTTGTGAATGATTGCGTCATGTGACGTAGTTTGTTTTTAACTGAATTTGTACCTTTATTTATTATCTATATTGTCTTCAGTCAATATCTGGTCTTGAGAATGACAGCTTGGCTGTAGAAACTTGTTGACCATTTTTAAACATTTATTGGTGAAATGGGCATATTGACTGTATATATATTTTAATATTGTATCACCAAGAAGATCAATTGTGTATTAAATACATTTGACATCCAGGTCAATTCGATCTTTATTGACTATTGACAAATAATAAAGCTACGATTATTTGATGTTTTGACATATTGTCATCGGTTGGATTTGTGCACCGGACCCTGCTTGTGAGTTTTAAGTTTGGAATCTAGTGTTATATTTCATCAGGGAAGAATCCTACGATTTTATTAATAATTAATCATCTACACAGTGGATTTGTTAATCGTTAGCAAATACATCACCTGTTATAATTTTGATAATACAATTGGACTTTTGAACGACTACGAACTTCAACTTCAAACTCAATCACCACCTTGGTATTCTACTCTCCGGTTTCTTCAGGTTCAGCTTATAACCACTGTGTTTGTAAGTGATATTGTTACCGAGATTGTGATTTATTAGACTGATTTCAATATGATGACTAGGAAATCTGATCACAATCTATACCATAAAATAAGTATGAAAATAAGTTTTATTGGTTTGGACATTGCCTTTTTGAAGAATTGTAAAAAAGAATCAGTTTTTCCAAAGTTCATTCAAGTAAATGTGTCAAAAAATTGTAGAAAACAGAGAGAGAATAACCAAATTTACCAAACAAAAGTGGCTAGATTCCGAAATTAATACCTTTATTCGAAGAGGAGCAGATTGGAAATTCAATCTTATAAACTATGGAAAATATTGACAGCACATCTTACTGAACTTGAATTTTTAGACTGGTGTGAATTTCAGAGAAATATGTTTCGATCGATCAATTTTAAGGTTCAGAAAAAACGTTCTTCCCAACAGATTAAATTGAAAAAACTTATTGATCGCAGGGGAGGGTCCGGGGTATGCTCCGATAGGGTCAGTATTGTTGAGAATCTCTCTTCACAAACCTTTAATGACCAAGAACTGCAGTTGTTAAATAAAGGCCTAAAATTTGCTTTACCGGATCACAATTCTGAAATTGAAAATGTTATTGCTGGCATCGAATCTTCAATCAAACATTTTAATGAACCCACAAAACAATATATCAGAGAATTTAGCAAACAGATCGTTACGAAGAATTTGGCTACTACTAAGAAATCATCAAATAGCACTGATATACAAAACAAGAGAGTCATTAAAGGTTTGAGAAGAAGGGATTGCTTTTACATGAAAGCTGATAAAGGGAATAGGGTCGTTGTCTTGGATAAACAGGACTACTATGATCGTGTTAATGATATGATTAATGGTGGTCCTTACCAGTTGGTTAATAAAAATCCATTACCTAAAATGATCAGGGACGTAACTAATGTTGTGGAATTCGTGCAATCATCTGGTTACTAAAGAATTAAAACGCAAATTGCATATTTCGAATCCTCTGGTACCTAAATTGTACTGTTTACCAAAAATACACAAACCGGGAAAATTAGTTAGACCTATAGTTTCAGCTATATCTGCACCCACTTATAATATTTCTAAATGGTTGAGTTGTGAGTTTTGGTAATCTACCCCTACCACAGTCCGGCTTTGCTGTTAAGAATTCGTTGGAATTCATTGAGAAAACCAAGAATATCGAGCTGAAGGATGGAGAGATTTTGGATTTCTTTTGATGTGAAATCTCTCTTTCCTAGTATACCTATACCTCAGACGCTGAGTTTCTTGGAAGACCTACTACTACAGAATAAATTGGAGCCCCATATTGTCAATCAATATATCAAGTTAACGGAACTTTGCATGAATCAGAACATTTTTCAATTTAACAATAAGTTTTATGAACAAAAGGAGGGAACGGCAATGGGTAATTCATTGTCTCCTTTCCTAGCTGATCTTTTTATGAGCAGATTTGAGACGGAGCTTGGGAAGGAATTAGATTACTTTCCAAGGTCTGGCTCAGATATGTTGACGACAATTTTTGCTATTTTTGATACCAAAAAATGCAATGTACAGGAATTTGTTGAAATATTAAATGACCGAACTCCCAGCATAAATTTTACGTATGAAGAGGAAGAGAATGGAAGGCTGCCTTTTTTAGATATGATAATAATTAGAAACAATTATAGATTGGAATTTGATATTTATAGAAAAGATACCAGTACATTTAGATATATCCCGGCAGATTCTCACCATTGTAATCAACATAAAATGGCCAGTTTCAATTTTTTAGTTCACCGTCTTATCACTTTTCCGTTAAGTAAAAATAGATATAATAAGGAATTACAAACCATTAAAGATATAGCTAAGTGTAATGGTTTCAATGGAAATATTATTGATAAGTTGATTCGTAAATTTGAATTTAGAAAACTTGTTATGGATTCTACAGCTTTCCATTCTCCTATTAATAAAGCTAATTTTGCTATTATGCCGTACGTTCCCTCTTTAACTAGAGGTTTGAACAAGATATTCAAAGGACTAGATACTAAATTGATTTTCACTTCCACTTTGACATTAAATAGTTTACTCGGAAACCCTAAAGATAAAGTCGATTGTATAGAGAAATCCGGGATTTATGAAATTGCATGCAATGACTGTGCACTTGAAATATGTTGGGCAAACCAGAAGATCCATTTTAACTAGATTTAATGAACATATTGCCCATTTCAGACTCAACAGAATTGAAAAATCTGGAGTTGCCCAGCATATTTCTGAGTACGGTCACGCTATCAACAAAAGTAATCTTAGGCTGGTTCGTTCGGTCAGGGATTTCAAATTCCTTAACGTCCTTGAAAGTTTGGAAATTTATAAAAATAAGGATAAAATAATGAACAAAGACAAAGGCCCTATTCCGTACAGCCCCCTCTCTTTTCTCTAATTGATAAAAAAAGAGGATTAGTTTTATTATGTTTTACTTTCACTTGTGAATGATTGCGTCATGTGACGTAGTTTGTTTTTAACTGAATTTGTACCTTTATTTATTATCTATATTGTCTTCAGTCAATATCTGGTCTTGAGAATGACAGCTTGGCTGTAGAAACTTGTTGACCATTTTAAACATTTATTGGTGAAATGGGCATATTGACTGTATATATATTTTAATGATATGAAAAGAAAAATGAATGCTTGAGTCGTTAGAGCGCTAAACGTACAGAGTTTAGAGACTCGGGTTCAAATCCCGACTCAAGCATTCATTTTTCTTTTCATAGCATATGTGTGTGTATATATATATATATATATATATATATATATATATATATATATTACTTATTCAAGTAACATAAAAACACATTTAATTTATTTAAACGTAGCAATGTACGCCGGGTATTAGCTAGCCATCTATAGAATGAAATAGAGTAGAACATATACATAAAGTAGGCCCATACATAAAGAAGAAAGTATACATAAAGTAAATGCTACATATATTAATACAGATGCAGACCCTAAGAACTCATTTATTCACCTTGCTAAACACGCTCTCGCTCTCTCTCTCTCTCTCTCTCTCACTCTCTCACGCTCTCTTCTTCTGTGTCTCTCTCTCTCTGTCTCTCTGTCTCTCTGTCTCGTTCTGTCTCTTCTCTGTCTTCTTCTCTCTTCTCTGTTCTCTCTCTTGTCTCTCTCTGTCTTTCTTGCCCTCTCTGTCTCTCTCTCTGTCTCCCTCTCTGTCTCTCTCTCTGTCTCTCCTCTGCTCTCTCTCTGTCTCTCTCTCGTCTCTCCTCTGTCCCTCTCTCGGTTCTCTCTCTGTCTCTCTCTCTGTCTCTCTCCTCTGTCTTCTCTGTCTTCTCTGTCCTCTCTGTCTCTCTCTCTGTCTTCTCTGTCTCTCTCTGTCTCCTCTCTGTCTCTCTCTCTGTCTCCTCGTCTGTCTTCTCCTGTCTTTCTCTCTCTCTGTCTGTCTCTCTCTCTGTTGCTCTCTCTCCGTCTCTCTGTCTTCTCTGTCTCTCTCTGTCTCTCTCTGTCTCTCTCTGTCTCTCTCTGTCTCTATCTCTGTATCTCTATGTATCTCTCTGTCTCTCTCTGTTCTCTCTCTCTGTTCTCTTCTCTCTCTTGTCTCTCTCTGTCTCTCTTCTCTG
>JASPKZ010007453.1:0-32500 GCA_030220185.1 Diploptera punctata
ATTATCAATATATATTTTGAAACAACGTTGGTGTAGCAACATCCTTGTAGTCATAAATATCATAATACTAATAATAATAATAATAAAATAATAATAATACCGACGGTTGAGATCTAGAAATTGAGCTTTTTTTTTAACGAAAAAAACATACGGGTTATCTTCTAAGCCAAGAGAAATGCTGATATTGCACAAGAATTAAAAATAACAGCTATTCTTCATTACCTGCGACAATATAGACAAGAATGGCTGCAGCATGTGAAATGAATGGAACGTACCAGAATCTACCATAGACCTACCCGAGCGGAAGAGTCTACTGGAAAACCTCAGAAGAAATGGTTGGAGACCGTAAAAGGTCTCTAGGCCTACTACTTGACAGGATGATGATGATTCTTCTTCGTCACGGTGTAGGCTTATTTACTAGTCTGTTCCGGCTCCAAATTGCTGCTGTTTCCATCTTTTCTCTGGTCTGCCATTGTCTTGTATAATTTCATTATATATTCTTTCCTGGCTTTATTTTTTCAAAGTTTTTTTTTTGTGTTCCTGTTATATAAATAAACTTATTTGGTTTGTTATTTATATCTGATTCCGCTGTGTATGATATTTCACAACGTAGGAAGTTATATCTTACCACTCGTTCTATTGGTTTATTTTCTAATATTATCTTTGTCCGAACTGGATGAGCGCCCTTGAAAGCCGTTGTTTATTTTAGGAGAATGATTACTATTTTATTATTAGGAAATGAAAATAATTTTAAGTACAGAAATGGATGTTTTAAGAAGATCAGCTGGAAAATCTACAATGGATAGAATACGAAATAAAGAAATAAGGGAAATTATGGGTATAGAAGAGGAGCCAGACATCATAGACATTATAGAAAAGAAAATATTACAGTGGTATGGCCATGTTAAAAGAATGTCAGAACAAAGATTGCCTAAAATTGTTATGGAATTGATCCCAATGAAAAGGAGGAAGAGAGGAAGACCGAAGAAAACTTGGGTAGAAGGGGTACAAGCAGCTATGAATATCAGAGGAATGGAGGAAGATCAATGGATGGACAGAGAAGACTGGCGTTTGGTTTCCGGAAGACGGCGGCAGCTGTGATGATACCGGATGATGATGATTAAAACTTTTAACCCCGCCGAATATCAAACCTGGGCCCACTACTCAGAGATCCAGCAGATGGACAAACTGTAAGGTTTAAATTCTAACTAGCACTTTATAGGGAGAAAAGAGAAGCTATTCATGTCCAGAATTGTAAAACAGATTGGACGGCTGGAGAGATGATTTACACATGTCGAGAGATGACCAAGGCTGCATTGCAATTTAATCCCGGTCATAATACAGCGGTAAAATATCTTCCCCATTACTTTTCTGTAGCATGGCGTAACAAATTGAAAAATGTCTAACTGGACAGCTGAATTCCAGCGCCAAGAAGAATATTAATTAGAAAAAAGCGCAGGGGACTGTGATTTCATTTAGATATGGTCATGCCAACTTTTTTATAATTCGATTTATCACATAACGCATCGTATATTCACATGGTTGGCCTAACCTCTTCATTATCTGATACACATATTCACTTCTCGACTCAAGTACTTTGCAGTGGGCGGCAGTCATTTACACTACGTAAATCCGATTTAAATCTCATCCTAAATGCGTGTAAAAAGCCGCAATGAATGGTGTTCATAAAACCTAATACAGTAAAACTTGCTTAAAGCAGAATCGCATGGGACCAATTTTTTCCGCATTAGACAAACTTCCGAATTATAAAAAATAAACTAAAACTTATTAATAATCTTAGATAATAGAGTGAGAATAAAACAAGAAGAGATACTAGATTGAAGTTTTATAAAACTTTGGCAGTTCCTGCATTACTTTATGGGAGCGAAACTTGGGTAATGACCAAAAAATTGCAAAGTAGAATATAAAGCGCAGAAATGAACTTCCTTAAAAGAACAAAAGGCTGCACAAGATAGGATCGGATAAGGAATGAAGATATAAGAACAGAGTTAAATATATATCCATTAGATGAGAAAATCAGAGAATATAGAGAAATGGTTTACACTTGTGGAAAGAATGAATGTAACAAGATTACCAAGAGCAGCATTCAATTACAATCCAAGAGGTTCAAGGAATGTAGGAAGGCCAGTGAAAAGATGGACAGAACAACTGTGAGGCGGAACAGGCAATTTGCCTAGCCCGTGAAGTGAAGAAGAAGAAGAATATAGAGTACCGTATATGTCTTTTTACGTAGGCCCCCTCCTTGGATTAATTGTAGTTCCGCTGCCTTTGAAAAGTGAAGTATAGTATGTATGAGCGACTTCGACGGTAACGCGCGAAAAAATCGACCCGTTTCGTCAGCGTTAAAAATATCTCTTAGGCGCGTATCCTGGAATTAGGTATTCAGTTTCGGTTTCCGCTCACTAACTACACTTGTCTACATCCTTTGATTCCCCCTTCTTTGTGTTTTCAATTATCACAAAATTGAGTTTTTTCATATTTAAATTTAGTCATTATTTCGCGCACTGAGAGTTTTTTCTTTATCTTCAATCACATTCACGTTTTCGTTTAATAACAAATATATATATACGTTATAGTCATATTTTTTTTCCGTAAATTCAGTACCTGTGAAAGATAGGTCTTAGAACATAAACTAATTTATGATTTTACGGTGCAATGGTTACTTGTAAGACAGGTACAATATTAGTATTTCGCATAATGGATGTGCAGTGAGGCCGAAAGAAAATTTCAGGTATAAATAGAATTCATCCGGCGGCAGGAATCATTCCTTTTTGTTTTTTGGCCTAACTGGAATTCAATGAAGTGGAAACCAATTTATTTCTCTGACTTTCCGCTTTATATATAGCCTATATTTCATGAATTGTGTAGAGATATCCTTCCGTTTAAGCGTTGGACAGATTCCATTGTATATAAAATAAATACACGCAAAATTATTATTATTTCGCCGGGACCAATAAATTTGTTCACATTGGAGAGATTTCCGCATTATTCACGTTCCGCATTAAACACGTTTTACTGTACCACGAATGTTTATATGATATAGGCCCTACTAGCGAACACCCGGTTTGCGCTAACTAAGTCATTGACACTATCAAACCCGTAGGTTCCTGGCCTCACGGACATAAGCTCTACATACATCCCCAAACTGAAATTATGTTTTCCAATATTCCCCTGCATTATATACTTCCCTCAAATAATGAAACATTTATTCTCCCACCTCATTCTTGGTCTACCAACCGGGCGTTATCCCCCTGGTTTTCCTACAAGAAGCTTCCATACATCTATTTCATTCTCCATTCGTGGCACACGTCCTGCCCATCGCAGTCTGGAAACTTAACTGATTTTATATCTGACTTCCTATAGAGGAACTTCGAGTAATGTGGACCCCTATTTTTAATTCGTTGCTTTTTTTCCTTTAATTAAGGGATTTGAATTTTATTTGATTACTATAAAATAACATTGTTATTTTATTAAAAAATAGAAACATCTTCATAATTTATAAACTTTTTACATTACAACAAAGCTCCATTTTAACCTCCACATTCGGGTAAAGTAGATCCCAGGGTTCACCCTAGCTTTTAGACTATTATTAAGTTTATTTACTCTGTTAATTTATACAAATTAATCTGAAAGTATTTATGGCTAATCATAATTAAAGTGTTGATATTTTACGTTTTGAAAAATTATTGTTGTTTATAGCATTCACATGTCATTAATCTGCAGACAGCGATTTGGGTTTAGTAAAATTACAGGGATATTAAATAAAATTAATTGAGTGCATGGTTTTTACAGATAGCATCCTCATTGATAAAATATAGGTATTCGTGTAAAGTGCACCCAGGTCCACTTTAACCGTCTCGTGTAGGGACCACATTAACGAATTACTTTGTTATATTTAATTATTTTATACAGCGGCCACGTCACAAAATATCAAATCCGTCAGTATATTAAAACTGCATCTACATAATGGGATAATTAGGAACTTTTTCATTATAATATTCAATAGCAGAAATGAAGAATTAATTCTTAGCTTGAAAACTTTTGAACTGGCCTTTTCATAAATGTCACAAATAAACCATTATTTGCACAAAGAATAAAATAAACTGGCCTTGAACACGTCAACGTTGATTACGGGAAGAAGTTAAAATATATTCTGTTCGAGGGCAACACCAATTACAGAGGATATTAACAGGGTCCACTCAAACCGAAGGGTCCACATTACCCGAACTTTCTCTATAGACCATGCAGCTCACTGTTATATAGTCTCCCTCATTCACCTGTCTGTTCATTTATTTGTGGTCCAAATTTTTTCTTAAGACCTTTATTTTCAAATATACGTAATCTCATTTTCTCTCTTAAAGTAAGATTCCACGTTTCACATCCGTATAATATAACTGGGAGAATAACAGTATTACATATTTTCAGCTTAACGTCTTTTGAATGGAGTTGGGATGACAAGAGTTCGTGTAATGCATAATAGCATGCATTTCCAGAATTGAGCCGATGTTTAATTTCTTTGTATAGGCCTAACTCATTCCTATTTGTAATTATTGTTCCTAGGTATTTGAATTCAGCCACTTGCTCAAAATTTCCCTCATCTATGTCCATTTGCATTATATAATGTATTTCTATGTATGAACATATATTTAGTTTTACTGATGTTTACTTCCAGTCGTAGTCTCTTACTGTTACTCAATTGAGTGTGCGTGTTGTCCCTTAGTATCTGCTCGCTATCGGCCAGTAATATTACATCATCTGCCTAAATAAAATAAATGTAGACTATGTTTTTATTTTTAGTTGAATAAGTTGAAAAAAAAATCATTAAATTGTATGGTGTAGCCTACATTGCGATGAACCAAATCTGGCGGTTGCTATAGTAAATATTAATTTTTGATTTCAAGTAAATCCCTACTTCTGATGTCCGAATTTCGCTGATTTTTGGATAATATGCACCTCCATCTATTTCAATAGCATATACTGAGTTTCGTTATTAAACATAACAAATTGTGACCGTTAGAGATATTTTAAAATTTTCTTTTCAGGTGAACTACTCACTTTTTCATGTCTATTTAACCCATATCCCAAATGGGAGTTAATGACCAATCACGTTTCAATGAATTTTGTTATACAACCAATCACAGTCGTGTTTCACCTCGATAATTATCGAATTTTGATTACCAAAATAAAGAAAGCTCTTCCTTTTTAATATTCTGAACAGGTCAGAGCATTATTTCACAGTGATTGACTCTCTAACAAATACGTTGAATATAACAAACAATGAATAGATTCCTTCCACCTATACATTAGAAAATTGTGTGATCAATAATTGTGTTTTTAAATACTGATTTCACTGAATTCTTTCAGAAAAAATGAATTAATAACCTATAATGCTGGTTATAATATACAGTTTGATGTGTTTATTTTCTTTTCTCCACTATGGTGCATTCTTACAATACTGCTATCCTATTTGGCAATAATAGTATGATCAAGTTACAGTGGCGAACAAATGAAACATAACCAAACATTTCTCATTTGTTTTCAAACATCGCCGTTTATATTAAATATATAAATATTTTAAAATAACTATATTTAAATCATGATTTGTGAGTAAACAGCTTAGTTTTATTCGTTAAATAGTCCTAACAAATGCCACTCTTGATTTCCAAATCCTCTAGGTAAATTGGAAATCACTCTCGTGGCATTTCTTGTGATAATCGACCGACTACTTTTCGAGTTTTGCAAGAACACACCTATATAGACAATGTTTATATATAGATAAACAACACTCATTCGTGAATTAATACACAAAATGTAATTATTATGGTTCCGTATTAAATAACTCCGTGTCACTCATTGAACCTGGTAGTTTTTGATCGCGCTGTAATAAGCTCTCCATACATTCCTATACCGAGGTAATGTTTTTCAATTATCCTTGAATAATCTACGTCCCTACCATCAGATAGTCGGCAGCGGTAGCATATTGCTTATGTTCCTCACCTCTAGTCCCGAGGTCGCGTGTTCAAACCCGGCTGGGGTCGATGGAATTTCAGGTTGGAAAATTCCAAGGTGCAAGTCCTCCGGGAGGGTCACAAGTACGAAGATTTTTCGGGTCCTTAAAAGAACCTCAAATATGAATATAAGTACATCTGAGCAATATTTTACGACATTCATCCATTCGAGTAATACTTTAGTTTCCTACAAGATATGACCTTGAGGTGATGTATTAATTGCATGCCCCTTGCTGATAACTGTAGGGAAATAGGTGTAAATAAATTGGTTTCTTTAAGAGACTTCCCACTAGGGAAGCACCCATGTCCCACAGTGGGACTAATGGAGAGTCATCATCATCACATCATAGAAGTCTACTCCTTACGTTCTTACGTGGGCACGTGGAGGTTCTCTAGCTGGAATTTCTTAATTTAGTTACGCTTATTCCCCTACAAATGTCGTACAATAGCATGTGGTCAGGACATCGCAACAAGGTGACATTTAGTACTCAACCAACATATTACTGGGATGAAGAAAACCGTTTAAATTTTGTCCAGATGCACAAATTTAAGGTTGAGCTAGAAAATCTTCAGAATCGAAACCCAAAGGTTAAAGTCCCTCCCCAGAGTATTTTTTCCTTCGATTTTGCAATCCAAAAAATTAATCGAAGCCGGCCGGGTTTGAACCCGCGACTCTCGGGACAAGAGGAGAGGAACATAAGATTTAGACCACTGAGGACGATCTCTCAAATAATGGTTAATTTTAATATTATTTCTTCATCTAATTCTTGTCCACCTACTGGGCGGCTTCCCTATACTTACTTACTCACTAGCACTATCGAACCCATAGGTTCATGACCGCGCGGACATAAGCTCTCCATACATCCCTATCCTGAGCTAATGCTTTGCAATCATTCCCTGTATAATCTACTTCCCCCAAATCATAGTTATAATTTATAAAAGCATATACTCCTCTCGGGGTAATACCAACTCGAGGGACGAGTTGAAAAGACGCTCCTATTATGTCATATACACGGATACCAACTGCCGAGGCCTGTCGGTCATCGCACGAGCAGAAATGAAGTAGATGTGTAAACTGTAGACTAAAACAGGAGTGCGGCTATTACATCACTCACCATAATATCTACAGTTAACGTAGCTAAAATAAGTATTCATTTCCCAGCTCAACAACAGTTTAATTGTAAATAATACAGTTGTAAATAATTATGTATGTTTGTAGTATGTATCAGTTGTCGCAGTAAACAAAATATATAATGTACACAGAGCAACAGGCAATATTGCTTTCCGCCTGTCTTGACATTGCCTGTGCCAGTTGCTCCACTTTGTAAACAAGAATATAATGGAATATTCCATACAATTCTTGTAAACAAACTAACAAGGGAACTGTCAATCATTGCATGCCAAAACCTGCCTTCAAATTTCTCCCACAGAAGCTTTGTGATATACCCAGGTCGTGTGAAAAAAAAAATATATATATCTGCTGCCTTTAACTGCAAGGTACAAAAATTGAAGCCAGAATAAAGTAATATCATACCCCCTGGGCGAAGCAGTTGGACTCTGCATGAGAAAAACGGAATGAAGTGTGGCGGGACACGGCTTGCGGCCAGGTTGTCAGGGTTATCCGTATCACCAATTCAGGAGCTATATTACTTTCCTGTAGTTTAAATGAGAGCTTTGGCGCTGGATTTTAGTGTCTTGCAGTTAAAAACGGCAGATACATTTTTGGACATTGCCTTGGTACATCACAACGCTTCTTTGAGAGAAATTTCAAGGTGTTTTTCGGCATGTAATGGTTGACAATTTCCTTGTAGTTCGTTTGTTCATAACTTCACATCTAGATACTATTTCCTCACAGTCTGATAATTACAAACAGGAATGAGGTGCACAAAAATTAATCATGGACACAATTCTGGAAATACATGATATTATACATTCAAGGACTCTTGTCCCAACTTTCCTTAATAAATATTAAATTGAATAAATATATATATATATATATATATATATATATATATATATATAAACTATTATTCTCACCTTATATTATATGGACGTGAAACATGGACTCTTACTTTAAGGGAGGAAAAAAATATTATGTGTATAAAGTTATTAGGAACGTGTTTAGGTCAAAGAGAAATGAACAGACAGGCGAATGGAGAATAACAGTGTGCTATATGCTATATTATATTTATGGGAAACAAGATATAATAAGAACAGTTAAGTCTCGCAGACTGCGATGACAGGACATATGGCATGAAGGGGGAATGAAAGAGGAGGATGGAAACCTTGTAGGAAAACCAGAGGAAAAACTCTCAGTAGGTAGGCCAAGAATGAGGTGGGAGAATTACATAATCACGATTTGAGGGAAGTAGATTATACAGGGGATGATTGGAAGAAATTATCGCAGGATAGGGTTTTAAGGAGAATTTATATCCTTGCGAGCATGAACCTACGTGTTCGATTGTGACAGTGAATGAGTTAGTTATAAAGAATATAAAGTAAAATAAAGTAAAGTAATCCCACTACAGGCCTGAGGAGACCCTTGGGGTAGTAGGAGGTTAAGGCTCCTATTTTTTTCTGGACAATTGGCACTTGATGTGCCGCTTTTACCCCCAGAACAAGCGACTGATATTCATTTCCGTTAGAGGCTGATTCGACCACACGGCCATAGTGCCGCCAGAAGGTCTGGGTCAGTTTAAAAATCCTGACCCCACCGGAACTTGAACCCTCGACCTTCTGGCTTGTAGCGTAGTGCCTTAACCACTAAGGTACGGCGTGCATGGGATATTAAAATGAGAATAAAACGCACATCTATACATTAATGTCTGGATAACTCAAAGGTAGAGTATCAGCGCGCAAAGCTGGACATCCTGGGTTCAAAGCCCTCTTCATATATATTTTTACTCTAGAGTTGTATTAACTATTGTCCCGCGCCGTTGTCTAATTGTTAAGGGAAAATGCCTCGGCGCAGAGTTCCGGGACTTGCGCTGGCTCGAGTCTTCTTGTGGGAAGACATTTTCTCACAGAATTTCAGTCTGTATGGAACCAGTGACCACGCAGCATGATGAGACATTTGGAAAGCTACAATAATTAGCAGTTCAGCTTGAGAAAACTAGCTATAACGGCTGGTGGACTCGACATGTTGATCCATGTCATCCATACACTGGCAGGATGATCATCTACCTATATGATTAACACATGTAGATGTTAGGCCAGCAGCTGGTTGGTAGGCCAAGGACCTTCTTGAATTGTCACGTCATGGAGTTTTTTTTTGTTGTATTAACTATTGCATACGGATGGCAAGCCTGAGTACTATATTAATTTCAGTATTACATTCGTAATTAGCTGATATGGTAGTAATATAATCCCATTATGTGTGTTAAAATTGTTATTAATATATTGGTACAGTTTCAACACAGGAATTGCATGAAAAGGCAATACCTCTCTGTGCCTGTTGAAGAATTTAGAAAAACTGTTTCAAGAGAGAGAGAGAGAGAGAGAGAGAGCAAAATTTTCACGGTTTACGCTCAAATCTCTGCATTAGCTTCCTCTCTCTTCATTTTTCCCTGCTGTTAAGACACGAAGGGAAATAAAAATGTGTACGGTTGCTAGAACTTCATTTAATTGAAGCCACGAGGGAAAAAATGTGCTTGTGTGGTCAAAGAAGTATGAAATGTAATTTCAGGTAAAAATCCATGTTTTTCATTTTAAGTTTGTGAATTATTCAGGATAGTTACTTACCAGTTGTGAAAGCGGTGGCAACAAATCTGAAAACACAGAAAAACTTGATGTTAATACTCGTATTTTAGTTCTTTGTTTTATTCTGTTCATCGCTTTACTTCTCTTTTATGAATTACTTCTATCTCATTTCCAACGTCTCTTGTTTTATTGATTTCCAAATAAGCTGTAGAGCAGACATATTAATAAGTCCTCAATTGATGTAAAAAGACTGATAGACTAACAACGTAAGACACTGCTACTCACTTTTCAGTTATGTTATTTTATTGGGAGTGCACTTGTGTGCGGGTAGGAGAGAGGACAGCCTTTTGACATCTACTGAGCACTTATTAATAGTCCCGTTGTAGAGGTTGAACCAACGTAAATATTTCTCAGTGGTATTTTACGCTACAAGGATGGAAAACGCTGTTTTCGCGTGAGTTGAAACGTATGCACGAGACCATAGAGGAGTGCATAATTTTTCAACGACTTCATAAGAGTCTTCCATTCTTATTTCCCACTATATTTTATTTTGTCAAAACATCATCAGCGGCTGTATCACCATCACCATCCAGATTTTAATCTAAATTAAGTAAAACAAACGTTCAAAAATATATTATCTATTATTGTGTTCCCTAAAGCGCCTCAAGAAATTTCTTCCTACAGCTTTTAAACGAATTTTAATCCAAACCTTAGTGATGCCGTATTTTGACTATAGCGACGTTCTAGTAACCGAATTTATGGACAAACTGCAACGTGTTCATAATATGTGTATCAGATTCATATTTAATGTCCGTAAATATGACCACATTTCTCCATTTTTTTCCACGAATTTTTCATGGCTCCATCTCAAAGATAGAAGAAAATTACAGTGTCCAGTTATCTTATTTCAGATTAATTATATAGGCGTATACTACGACTCCCAATTATTTAGTCTCTCGTTTCCAGTATCTATCATCCAACCATAATTTAAATACAAGATCACGACATAATCTCTTGCTTAATATACCGCAACATGCGACATCCCATCACTCCACATGATATACTATCCCCACTTCTCGCAACTGAAATTCCTTACCACAGGAAATCACGGGCTGCCGGATATTAGAATAATTTAAAATTAATATAAATTTATATTTTCTGCAAGTTTGGTTTGATCATTACCTTCACGTGCAATGTACATGATTTATGTTTCCCTGTTTAATTTATTGATGATTACTGTTACTATTATTATTACTATTATTATTAGTATTACTATTACTATTATTATTACTATTACTACTATTATTAATATGGGACACGCCGTAGCGTAGTGTTTAACCCTCTGGCGGCACTATGGCCCTGGGGTCGACTCAGCCTCTAACGGAAATGAGTACCAGACACTTGTTCTGGGGGTAAAGGCGGCCGTCACGCAGGGCTGACAACCCGGCTGACATAAAGTGCCGATTGTCTAGAAAAAGTGGGAGCCCTAACCTCCTACTACCCCAAGGGCCTCCGGGCCTGTTGTGGGATCAAAAAAAAACTTATTATTACTATTACTACTATTATTATTATTATTACTATTATTACTATTACTATTATTACTATTATTATCATCATCATCAATAGCTCAAAAATCATAATAGAAAGCAAACCTCTATAACGAGTAACAAATTGTAATTATTTGGGAGGTAATTTTACTATAAACCCAAGACTAAAAGAGACATAAATATGAAACTGTCGAAATTTCAAATGATATGCGGAACTATACATAAAGCATTAAAGAACAAAACAAGAAGAGATACTAGATTGAAGTTTTATAAAACATTGGTAGTTCCTGCATTACTTTATGGGAGTGAAACTTTCGCAATGATCAAAAAATTACAAAGTAGAATACAAAGCGTAGAAATGAACTTCCTTAGAAGAACAAAAGGCTGCACAAGACTGGGTCGGATAAATAATGAAGATATAAGAACATAGTTAAATATATATCCATTGAATGATAAAATCAAAGAATATAGAGATAAATTGTTAAGACATGTAGAAAGAATTAATGTAACAAGGTTACCAAAAGCAGCATTTAACTACGAGCCGAGAGGTTCAAGGAAAGTAGGAAGGCCAGTGAAAATATGGACAGAACAACTGTGAGGCGGAACAGGCAATTTGCCTAGCCCATGAAGTGAAGAAGGTCATCAACAACTTCATGAATTAATCCTATTACGGCATGATTTGGTCTCATTCTTCAGCTTATCTTATCTTCGGTGTTCTTTCATCTACCCTTTGGCCTGTAGTTCATCAGTTTTAGTATGTGGTCACCTTGCATTCTTTGTACACGTTCTTTCCAATCACTTCTTCATTTTTTTATTCTGTCTATTTATCTAAATATGTTCAGTTCCCTCCTTATATCTCCGCTTCCTTTTTTTTTTTTTTTAATCCCGCAACAGACCTAAAAACTCATTTCCGCTACTTCAAACTCTCTTTTTCCTTTTATTTTCAATTATTCAAAACTACGAACCATAAATCAACATTTGTATTGCCATTGATTTATAAAAATTAATTTTGCTTCCCTTTCTGGTATTTTTTATGGATCTGTTAATAACATACCATCTTATATTTAATTAAATCAATAATACTGTATGATGAAGACATTAGTTGTACTATCATGATGGTCATTTCAGAGCAGCCATTTATAATAACTCAAATTTGAAGGGACCGGGACATTCAATTTTCTTCCATATGAAACAATATTGCTAAATGAGGTACGAGATGTATGTATAACTATTTTATATACATTGAAAGGTTTCTATTTATAGTAACATATCGTTAACGGGTATACAACGCCCATTTAAAAGTGACGTCTGAAATTACGATTCGGAATCGTATGTGTACAGAGTATTTTAATAATGTTGGATCGTATGTGTACAGAGTATTTTAATAATGTTTAAGTTAAAATGTGTCATCACTAGGGCTAGGATTTTTAGGTACTAAAATGTAAGATTACAACATAGTATAATAGAAGTTATACATCTGTCTTTTATCTTGGTTCCACACACAAACAGTTGAATAGTATAATGATAAGTTAGACTTCTGATTGTCTTTTTTCTTGGTTATACACACAACAGTAGAATAATATACACTACCTGTATTGCAAATTTATCTATTATTACATAAATATCATAGCCTTAGTCATCATATGTTACATTTTAGTTTTTGTGTTGGCGAAAGTTGATTGTGGTAAAGTGTATGGAAATTCTAATAGTTAATTTTCTACATTCATTATTTTAATAATGTAAACATATTACATTCTACATAGCATGAAATAAATAAATATATATATATATATATATACGAAGGTACAGGGAAAGAACTAGGTAAGTCGCTTTTTTTTATCGACATGGAGTTTGAGGTGTCAACCATTAGATTCTCCATGGAAATCACTATAATTTAAAAGTGCGAAACGGTAAAATATGCGGGTTTATTTACCTCCAAATTTTGGCTTACAGGTAAGGAAATATGGATGTTATACAACTAAATGTATTTTTATAGGTTTCAAGGAAATAGTGACATCGGTTTTTTTTTTTCCTGTGCCGTTAATAGTTATAGTAACCTATAACCCTAACATGCCTTGTGGCGAAATATGGTTTCAAAATGTTTGGATATTCAATAATAATAATAATAATAATAATAATAATAATAATAATAATAATAATAATAATAATAATAATAAAATAATAAGAAGAAGAATAAGAAGAAGAAGAAGAAGAAGAAGAAGAAGTAGAAGAAGAAGTAGAAGTTGAAGAAGAAGAAAGATTACCCAGGTAAACATTAGAATGGGGTCCACCTGGAAGAAGGAGAGGATGACCTCGAAACTCGTGTATGCAGAAAATAAGAACTGGAATGAGAGCAAGAGGACTGGAGGACATGGATTGGATGCAGAGAGACGAGTGGAGAAGAAAAATAAAACTTTAGACACAGAAAGATGTGTAAACATTAAAATTCTGTATATAAATAAAAATAATAATAGTAATAATAATAATAATAATAATAATAATAATAATAATAATAATATATATATATATATATATATATATATATAAGGGCACGAATGGGGAATGAAATAGGGGCTTGGATTTTTCTTATACAAAACCCAGAGGGAAAACGCCCAGTTGGTAGCCAAGAATGGGGTGGGAGAATAACATTATAACATTATCCATGGTTAGAGAGAAGTAGATTATACAGGAGATTACTGGAAAATATTAGGTAAGGATAGGGATGTGTGGAGAGTTTATGTCCACGTGTCCAGGAACCAATGGGTTCGATAGTTCCAGTGAGATATATATATATACGTGTGTGTGTATTTGAGACTTTCTACAATGCTGTTACTTTTCACATCCGAGGAAAATATACTTCATTTTCATGTCCCCCAAATAATTATCTGGAATCAGAAAATATTATCAAATATGCAACAAATGCATAAACCTCGTACTTGCTAACATTGTAACTTACAAATGACAATTTGAACCACGTGTTACCATTGATAAATCGCTTACAAACATATTCGGGTAGTGTTTATGTTTTGATGCCAACAAGACGTTATTTTGAACTGTAGCGAGGATACGAATCTCGCGAGTTTGTAAGGTGTAGGAGGTGATTGATGACTTTCTGATACGAAAGGTAAGAACAAACCGGAAATTCAGGGTTTGACAGTAATGATGCAAGTCTTGACATCAATCATAATGGCATCTTAAACCTGACACATTCAAAATTCACTGCACGCCACCGAGACTAACTTCATTCTATATAACACGTTAAAAATGCAACGTTTTTAGAGCAGTTAGTATACATTAAAACTAGCAAAACTTAGACTTTATCCTTTTACAACACAATTCAGTCTTTTACTCAGACTTTTCTAACTTATAACAAGGTCTGCCCTTTTCGAACCCGAACAGTAAATTGTAAAATCGATATCTGAACCATATTGATCTCAGCTTCACAACTTACAGTGAATTTAAAATGACTATTTAACTCATGCCCCAAATGGCAGTCAATGACCAATCACATTTCAATGAATTTTGATTTACAACCAATCACAGTCATTTTTCACCTAAATGTTATCACTTTCATTTTATCACGTGGCTTCCAGATTGTACATATAGTGCACGAATGTAAACAGATTCTGCTTGCGAGATTAATAGAAAAAAATATTCGTGACAATTGATTATACCACCAAAAAGAAACCACTGTTTGCACTTTCTTAAACTATTATTTCCCAGAATCTAACGTTGCAGAAAAATATAATTGATATATTTAGATCATGGGACATCAGAAATTAATTAATAGCCTGTAATGACCACCGCATAGATGCTTAAATGGCATCAAAACTGTGGACTGGACACTAATCTCGGCCACTTTTATTATCTTATACCCCTTCACGTACTTGTGTTGTCAAAATGTTGTGCCATCCAAAGATTAAATTATTCTCCCAACATGTCGAACCATCGTAAGGCCCAGGTGACAGAGGGCACGTAAAAGTACCTATAAAGTGAGAGGTTATACAACAATATTATTATTATTATTATTATTATTATTATTATTATTATTATTATTATTATTATTATACTAACATACTGGTAGCATTGAACCAGAAGATTCATAGCCACGCAGATATTAGATCCCCTAAATTGATATGTTTATTATTATTATTATTATTATTATTATTATTATTATTATTATTACTAACCAATAGAACAATGACAAAATATAATTTTCTATGTTGCGAAATATCATACACAACGGAAACAGATATGAACGACAAACTAAATAAGTTTAATTATATAACAGGAACACTAAAAAGCCAGAAAAAACTCTATAATAAAATTATGCAAGACAATGGCAGTTCCTATTATTACTTACGGATCCGAAACATGGACAGTGACAACACAACAATCTGCCAGAATCCAAGCTGCTGAAATGAAATTCTCAGACCAATAGCAGGATATCAAAGAACAGAAATAAGACAGCAACTAAAAATAGAGGAATTAAAGACAATAGTGAAATACAGAACAAACTGGAAAGAACACTTAACAAGGATGACTGAGAACAGAATACCAAAATCAGCACATAATAATTCACCAAGAGGAAGAAGTAGTTTGAGAAGACCAAAGAAAATATGGAAAGAGCAGCAATTTAGAGCCGAAACAGGCTATGAAAAAGCCGGAACAGGGTAGGAAAAAGCCTAAACCGTGACGAAGATTATTATTAGCATTATTATTATTCGCATTATTATTATTATTATTAGCATTATTATTATTCGCATTATTATTATTATTATTATTCGCATTATTATTATTATTATTATTATTATTCGCATTATTATTATTCGCATTATTATTATTATTATTATTATTATTATTCGCATTATTATTATTATTATTATTATTATTCGCATTATTATTATTATTATTATTATTATTATTATTATTCGCATTATTATTATTATTATTATTATTCGCATTATTATTATTATTATTATTCGCATTATTATTATTATTATTATTATTATTATTATTAGCATTATTATTATTCGCATTATTATTATTATTATTAGCATTATTATTATTATTATTATTATTAGCATTATTATTATTATTAGCATTATTATTAGCATTATTATTAGCATTATTATTAGCATTATTATTAGCATTATTATTAGCATTATTATTATTAACTGAGCATCATCTTTGTGGGAAAAAAGATGTAATAAGAACAGCTAAGTCCCGTAGACTGTGATAGGCAGGACATGTGGCAGAATTGCGGAATGGAAGAGAGGTATGAAACTCCTTGTAGGAAAACAGGAGGAAAAGCTCCCAGTAGGTAGGCCAAGAATGAGGCGGGAGAATAAAATTAACCATGATCTGAGGGAGGTAAATTATACAGGGCATGGCTATGTATGGAGAACTTTGTCCCACGGGTTGATAGTGCCCGTGAATTATTTATTATTTAATTTATTATTACTATCATCTCTATTTTTATTATTGATTCTAAAAATATGTATTAACAGATTATATATTTTTTTAATTTCAGGTTTGTTTCTTTTATTTACAGAGGTATCCTCAACTAAAATATACAATTTTTCCTTCCACACTTCCCTGACTTGCGTGTACGCTTCTGTTATATTTCTCTTCTGTATTAACAGATAAAAAGAAAGAAATGTGAAGTCCATTCAAAGTAATGCATTCTACTATTTAACAAATGATTTTTGTTTTTTTTGAGATAGCAGGAGTCAAGAACGGGTTTAAAAACCTCAGAAATAGAATGCATTGCGGTTATAAAGGGAATTTTGTTGACCATAAACAAATGCATGTAAGTGGTTCAAGTGGAGATAACGAAAGCTATTTCTTTACAAATTTAATTGTTAATGTTTAAATACAATCAGAGCAAATAAAACCAGGATTAAGGCCAGCAATTAGAGCAGACGTTGTTTTAAATAACTACTTGCATTGGAACCCTTATCTTGTCCATAAAACTTCCCAATCTTAATTACAACTGTTATTCTTTCCCTCAGAAGATAACAATCAAATTCTTTCTACAAACAATACGATTTTTCATTAGTTTATACTTTTAGAAGATTACAATTATTTTCTTTTTATCTATTTTTAGAGAGAAAACTTATGTTGAAAATGTTGTCACTTAATTGTGTTAAATAGGTCAGGATAAAACATATCATACTACAGATCCTAAAAAGAATTCCACTTATCAAAATGATATTTTGAACTCAGATAAATTGAAACGTTAATAGAATTCCATTCCCCGTGTTTTTTTAGCAATTCTGAAATTATATAAGCCTGCGTATTGAAGTTGTACTCTTGAAAATATTAGACTGGTGGACAAGGTTTTCTTCACAAGAAATATGATTAGTGAATCTAGTGCATTTTTCCATACTGAATTCAGATATGTAGTCAGAATTTTTCCATCAGGCAGTCTTTTGTGACAGCTACTGTTTAAAAATTGATTTTAGCATTTTCTTTTACCTGTCATAGGAACCTTTACCTTATACGGAGACTTCCTTGTACCAGTATATGCAGATATGACCTTAACTCATATCTCTGATTCTGACCTAGCTCAAACTGAAAATGATTAAGATGGAAATAAAAATGATCTTACATAAAATATGCCCGAACATTACTATCTACCACTTTCTAGGTAAGCCAGAATAAGTTAGATGGATTTTATTAAAAATTATAAAAAATGTATCACAAAATGAAAACTCTTGCCTGGTAGGAAAAAACTGAAATGATATTTAAACTCAGGAAGAAAAATACTTCTAAAATCTCATATTTTTATTCTTGTGAAAGAAAAGACCTTCATTTATGTCGACAAGTGTTCTTGGAAATGTTTACATCCGGTGACCCCCCTCGGCGGCATAGGGATTAAGTTTCTTGCTTCCAGTCCCGACGTGCTCAGTTCAGACCCGGTAAGGTCGAAGAATTCTTTGGAATGCAAAATTCAAGGGCCAAATCTTCCCTGAGAGACTTCAAGCTGTGGATCCTGAGTCTGAAGATTTTCATTTTCTGGTTCGTAAACAAAAAATCAAATCCAAATTAGAGCGTCAGAACAAATTTAAAAGGCATTTCATATTCAAATAACAACAGTTGATTTATGGTTGTTTCTTTGATCCGGTGTGCTAAACACATGTCACTCGCTGACATCTGTAGGGTAATAAGCGTAACTAAATTAATAAAAGGTTCTATTATATTCTATAGTAATTCTGTCCGAGGGCAGGTTTTTCACTGCAATTATAGCATTTTCATGCTACGCTTTGCAGCTTTACTAAGGAATTATAGGTGCTGTAGCTTCCCGTTGATTTCCACACCGGTGAAGGATGATGATAATGATGAAGATGATGATGATGGCCGGATGATTTTTGGGGACCATTGGGCCCTAAGCGTCCTGATATTTGTCTTACAGGTGAGGAAAAACCCGATAAAACCTCACCCAGGAGCCTGTCCCGACCGGGAATCGAACCCAGGCCCACTGCGTGACAAGGCAGCACGCTACCTCGAGACCACAGCAGTAAAAAGTTAAAATATAAAAAAATTGTACCTGAAATATCAGGCATCAGGCGTTAAAATAGTGAAGGTCTCTCAAAAATTGTTCCATCCTCAGCAGCTGGGTAGGTACTACCTAAACTATTGGATCCGTGACGTCGTTATTTTACTTGCGGAAACAAAAGGTAAATTTGTACTATAACCTGACTTAAAAATATCGACTGATCTGTTATTACTGAAGAGGCCCTTCAAATGTAAATTTGTACTTCGAAGTGATTCTAAGATAAGCTAAACTTATAACTGACTGCAAAATATTATCGCACTACAATAACTGTCTCAAAACTGATGCAAACAACATAGACAGCGTTTTCTTTCAGGTCTATACTACGGGTTGGAATGTAGAGTGAGAAGTAGCACTTAGACTATAAGATGACATGTAATGGTCCCCACCCGCCAGTTTACAGTGCGCGAAGTGTATTTCCCTTTAAAACTCTGACAGCCAGACAGATTGAGCCACAGCACCGTGAAATATAATAGTTATTACTATGCAATAGAAAGCAAAAAAACCACAAACTAGTGACACGGTTAGCAGTGATAAAAGGAAACACTTATATTAACAAATAACAGTTCAACTTACATAATATGGCATTGCTAAAGTTACCAAGGTTACGGCACTCAGTAAAAGTGGAATCTTTTCACACCCTTTGTCACGATTTCTAAGCCACCTTATAACGCATCCGAGCGTAAACAAAACAATAAACCACAAACCAAACTTCGTAAACTTGTATTTTATGAAGCTGTTAATATCCAAATGGCTGCGGCATGAACAGAATCTTCTGAATTTATTAGTAAAGTCGAAAAAGAAAATTGACATGAGCGCAGAGAAACAAGTGAATAGCTTCCCAAAACAAGATTTTAACTCTTTTTTTAAATTTACAAGAAATACTGCTATTAATATATGTGGTACTTTTTTCATATGTAAAAATTTGATTTTGAAAAATAAATAAAGGAGGGTAATATTCTTCCTATAGGCCCAATGATTTAATTAAATGACCGCGTTATTTTGACCGTGCAAAGTTAGCTTAATCGTTGATCTGTTAATGGCTATTCAATTGCTATATATTCTTGATAAACTTGATTGATTTTTATAGAAATGCTTTTAGAAAAATGCATATGTTGAGAATAGCAGATGGACCCTTTTTGCCGTTCGTTTGTGTTTCTGTTTCGTGAGCATAAAAAACATACACACACATCATCATGACCACCAAAATCAACATCAAACATTAGGCGTAATGGCCCATTACGTCTGAAAATAGGTTTTCACGCCATCTCTTCAAAGATTAGATTAGATTAGATTTCAATAGATTAGAACAACGGTAAGTTCGAATTACCATGCATTTTAATTTAACATTCAGTTTTTAATCAGATTGCATATAAACATATTCAACAGTTTAAAATGCAGATTAACGAACATTCCATTAAGTGAAGAAAATTTTAAGAAATAATACAATCACATTTTAAACAGAGCTATGTTAAATGGTAACGGAAATAAGATAATAATAAATAAGTTAAAGAAATGCAAACTATAAAAAAAACTTTAGGAAAACACCACCTTACAATATGATTCAAAAGAAGGGAAACAATTTAAGAAAATTACTTACCATGCTGGAATACACAGAAAATTTTTAAAAAATTAACAATTTTATATTACATTGGCACCGATTAACAAAGTTAGTCTGGGTAATCTACCAATAACTAAAAATAAGTTTAATGTACTAGACAGTAAAAAAAATATTAAAAATGATGAAATTGAATAATCTGCAATTGCAGCTCATAGTTTCCTAGAGAATCACAAAATTGGTAGAGAAACTAAACTTTTAAAACATTTAGAGAAGATTTGGAAATAACAGTATGGGAAAAGATACTCAAAAGAAGAAGAAACACAGAACCATGAAATTTTAAGTTCCCTGCGAGCAAAATTTAATATCGAAGTTTCATGAAATCGGCACCATAAGCCATTTAGGAAGATGGTGTTATTGGAAAAATTTCAACCGTTGGAGTTTCACTGAAGATGAAGGTGAAATGACCTTTGAAACCGGTATCGTGAAAATACGGAAATTTATAAGGTGAAATATAAAAACAATCTCCAATCCCAACTTACAAATTGAAATTACCTCATAGTATTATTTCCTACTTTTATTTTGATTAAGGTATTTTATTTTGTTGCAATTGATGTTCCAATTTCCATGGAATTCGCCTTTCATCAACATCAGATTAAATATTAGTGTGTTCAGCACTCATACATGCATATTTTGGCAATAAAATGGCTTCAGCCGAGTTTTACTGTTATGACAAAATAAAATAGAAATAAAAACCAATACACAAAAATCTAAATTTGGTAATAAAATTGGGCTGAGCCACTTTCTTCATGAAACGACTAAAATGAACGCGTATATAATGTAAAACACATTTCGCTATAAGAGCCATATATATATTAGCACAGCGCTTTCTTTTGGATAACTCGAAGGAAACTAATTTCCTTCAACAGTATTTTAAAAGGTAAAACTTGTTAAACGAATGGACTGTAGCAGATAAAAAAACCAGAAACACGACATTAACATCTCGTCTAGAGTTGAAAGTCCTCCGAAGCATTCAAAATATTTTCCTGCAGATCGTAAATTTACCACTGTTCCGCAATTTTAAATAATGTGTTTTACACATGTTCATTTGAAATGTAACTGTTACATTACTACAAATGAAATAAGACATTCCTAAATATATACATCACCGATTATCGAAATTATCAGTCACGCGAGCGCAAAACATAAACAATAAATTAAAATTAATGTTTTGCAACATTAATAATAATAATAATAATAATAATAATAATAATAATACAGTAAAACTTGTTTAATCCGGAACATGAATAATGCAGAAATCTTGCCAATGCGAACAAACTTATTGGTTCCGGAAAAATAATAGTAATTTTACGCGTATTTATTTCGTATAAAACAGAACCTGTCCAACGAGGAAACGGAAGGACATTTCTACACAATTCATAAAAATAATATTTATTAGGCGGAAAGATAGAGAAATAAATTAGTTTCCATTTCATTAAATTCCCGTTAGGCGAATTAACAGTAAGTGATATAAGTGATGACTCCTGCCGCCGGGAGAAGTAGAGTTTCTACATGTATCTGGAATTTTCTTTCGGCTTCACTGCACACCCATTTTGCGAAATACAGATTCGTTTAACAAATATTTGGCGTGTGAATTTGTCTTACAAATAACCAGTGCACTGTAAAAAAATCTTAGATTAGTTTAAGATCTGAGACAGATTGTGTACATATTTTTCACAGGTAGCGATCTGAATTTACGGAATAAAGATGGCTAAAACGTATGTACCATTGTCATTAAACGATATATTCGGTGCTCTATAATTCACGATTTGTTAATTTTTTATTATTTTTTATAATGCCGAATGTTCTCTAATGTGGAAGAAAATTGGTCCCATACGATTCCGCTTTAAACAAGTTTTATTGTAGTAATAGTAATAATAGTAATAATAATAATAATAGTAATAATAATAGTAATAATAATAGTATTAATAATAGTATTAATAATAGTAATAATAATAATAATAATAATAATAATAATAATAATAATAATTAGTATTATATCATCGACTTCATGGTAGGCTATCGGCCTGTTTCGCTCTCGGAGTTCATCTTCCCATCGTCCTCTAGGGCGTCCCACATCTCTATGGCCTTGAGGCTGGTTCAACAGTGCTTTGTTTTATTAGCCTAGCAGAGTCCTTTCTTAAAATATGTTCATGCCATTTTTGTTTATAACTTTGTATTTTTTTCCACAATAATAAATATTGTGATTAATGTTTATTTAGAATTTTAAAAAAAATGATAGCATTCTTGCGCACTCATTCTCCTCCATATCTCTCTGTCATTCTAATATCCAACGTCTAATCCTTTTTTTTTCCTCATGCTGCTCAGAGGTGGAACTTATAATAGGCCTCTGTTAACCCTTGGTGGACCAAGTGAGGGTCATTTTGTGTCCACGCAAATTTAAAACTGTTATAAAAATAACAGTACATAAATTGAAACCAGCAGATTCTGATTTTGTGTCAGAAATAGATTGAAATGTCACTGTCAACCTAGTCATTTTCGTTACAAAGCCTGAAATATGAGGTGGACACAAATTAGCCCTCCCTTGGTCCAACTTGTAACAATTGTTTTCACACGAAACACAAAATTATTACTCAACAACGAGGTTTATATTTCAAATCAAGTTTATTTCACAACATTGTGAGGTCATTGAAAGCTGACCCTGGTAAGAAAATTAACGAAACACAGAAGTTGAAAACACCAAGTTGACATGTTTGTTCCAAAGAATGCCTCTCCAAGAAAGATAAACTGAACAAACTGCAAAAAAACAACAATCATTTGTAATAAATGTGTATACAGTAAACATCATCATTAACAATCACGGATTAAGCCCATGTGGCTTGTTCATGTCTCATAGATTCTCATTCAAAAGTTGGATCCATCTCTTCTTCGGTCTACCAACATTCCTGCGTCCTTTTGGTTTGTATTTAAGTATAATTTTGGGAATGCGATCATCTTCCATTCTTTGAACTTCCATTTTTTCTAGATTTTTTATTCTATCTAAGAGTTTAAAGATATTTAGCTCATTTTCTAATATCTTCACTTCTTCTTTTATCTAGAAGTTTGCAACCAGCCACACTTCTCAGAAATCTCATTTCAGCTGCTTCTATGATCTTCTCTTCTCTTTTAGTTAAAACCCAAAATTCACTACTATACAATAGTAAGGGAACTGCCACTACTTTATAAAATTTTAGTTTTGTTTCTTTTCTTGTGCTTTTAAATATCCTTTTGATTGCTCCACATATATAATTAAATTTATTAAGTTTGTTAAATAGATATTCAATTTTAAAATAGGAGATTTCATAACCCAGGTATTTAAAATGGTTCACTTGTTCAATGGGTTTCCCCTACAGAATTATTTTAGCTCTTACGGTATCTGATCCCTTAAAAGCTAGGATTTTCGTTTTACTTATTGATACTATATTTCTGTATAATGTTATTTAACTGAAAGAGCGATTTCTGTAGACCTTCTTCTAAACTAGATATTAGAACTTGGTCGTCTGCAAAAAGTAAGGTATCTAACATCTTATTTATTATTTTGAAATGTGAGTCCAAATTTATCTGCCAATTATATATAATATCGTCAATATAAATATTAAAAAGGGAAGATGAAAGTGGGCATACGTGTCTTATACCCCTATTTATTGTTGCTGTTATATTGTTTTTATTTTTGCCTCCAGTTTCTATTGTTATTTTATTTTCTACATATAGACTTTTTTATTGCAGTTATTAGGTGCTGAGGTACTCCTTTCTCTTTCATTATATTCCACAATTTATTTCTGTTAACTTTGACAAATGCCTTTTCAAGATCTATGAATGCCATAAAAGTTGGTAGATTATGCAGTAAACATAATCAGAAAACAAATACGTGTTACATGTGTTTCAAAGAAGTAGATGATAGTGACCGAAAGTGATAATACATTTAAAGAGTATTGGTTCATACATTTTCTTTAAATAATTTATGATAGAGCTAAATATGACAATTATCATGCTTCTAACATTTTCGAAAATAATATAAGTCATTTTGGAAAAATAAATTTCCATTGGAATTAAAATTTTAGTAAAAATAAAGTCTAAAAGTTCATATTTGATGGTAGACATTTTTTAGCCCTTCCTTGGTCAGCGCGTTAAAAAAAACGCTTTGTCCATCAAGAGTGCGGTCACTATCATGTTTTGCATATGCACTTGCACATAGTGATAATCCTTCATTCAATTTCGTATTAAAATAAAATCTTGTATATCCCTGAATAAGACTATTTAGCAAGGTACTAGGTTGTACAAAGCGTTCATTCACAAGCAATTTAGGGCGGATTGTGGTAGGGTCGAGACGCAGAGAAAATTACATGATGAGAAACTTTATAATTTACCTGGTATTAACATAATTAAATCTTGTAGGATGCCAAGGACTGGAAATTTCACTTAATAAGTAAAGCCTTCGCAACAATAATACAATTACGTTCTTAACAACACTTGTTTTGTTGAAATAATTAACAGTAAACGTTTCATTATTGTGTATAATTTGAATTTTTTGTTGCAGAGAAAATATTAAAACACCTTCGAGACATGTTATATTTTGAAATACATAGTGACCACAAGGTTCTGAAAAGACGGTTTTCCTTCCTAACCACATGCAAGTGCACTCCCGATGAAACACCACAACTAAAAATTGAGCAGCAATATCTACCCTTGTCAGTATGGTTGAATAAGAGGGGGAGGGACGTCTTGTCACACCTAGTGAGCACTGTTTAACGGTCCTAGTGACACAAAGAAACCCACACACATTGATAACTTCGTAATTAAAACACTATCACACGTAAGCTGACATTTTCTTTGTTTACATTGAAGTGTCCACTGTTGACCGCATTTAATAAATCAAATAAGATTGCAATTTAGATATTGCAATTCAAATTCTACTTTTTTAAAGAAAAATATTTTTTGGTGTATCTCCTCATAACTGCCGAATTTTGGGGACAGAGAATCCAAGCAGAATCACCGAGTATGAACGAAATTCACCCAAGCTGGATATATTCTGCATCATATCATATCGCAAGCTGTTTTATACGATCTGGTTTTCTCTACTTATTACATTATCGATGGCATATTGCTCGAACTTTGGTTAATGCTATTACTATTTCAAGCTTCAGATAATTTTGTGTTCCAGCAAGATGGAGCACCGCTTCAATATCTCTGTCAGGTTCGGAACTATTTTAATTGGGTGCTTCGAGAACTTCGGATAGGACAAACAGGACCACTTCACAATGTTCTTATGAAATGGTTTTCGTAATCTCCAGATTCAACTCCATGCGATTTTTTTGGCGTTTATTTACGAACAGTGTTTAACTTCCTCTTCTATCACGTGACCTACGTGGACTTCAAACGAGGAGTGAAGAAGCAGCACCTTCTGTCACACCTGGCATGTTGTTCAGAGTCTGGCAAGAGATAGACTATTGCATCGATGTTGGTTGTATTACACACGGCGCCCACATCGAGGCACTGTAAAGCAATGCCTTGCAAAAAAATAATGTCCAGTGCATCATATGAGCCACCAATTGAGAGCTTAGGTATGATACTATTTTAATTATAAATTTTGCAAAATGTGATTTCCATTAGCCACACGCTGTTTAAAATCAAATCATTATAAATACAACGATTTCAATAAAACTAAATATATGTTCATACATAGAAAATGCATTATATAATGGAAATGGATACCGGTACTTAAAGAAAAATTAGCAAAATATTAAAGAAGTGGTCCAATTAAAATACATAGGAACAATAATTACAAACAGGAGTAAGGTGCAGAAAGAAATTAAATATAGGGTCAATTCTGGAAATGAGCGCCGTAGCGTAGTGGTTAAGGTCGAGGGTTCAAGTTCCGGTGGGGTCAGGATTGTTAAACTGACCGAAACCACTGGTGGCATCATGGCCCTGGGGTCGACTCAGCCTCGAACAGAAATGAGTACCAGACACCTGTCCTGGGGTTAAGGCGGTCGTCACGCAGGGCCGACAACCCGGCTGACATCAAGTGCCGATTCTCTAGAAAAAGTGGGAGCCTCAACTTCCTACTACCCCAAGGGTCTCCTATGACCTGTTGTGGGATCACTTTACTTTATGCTATTACTCATTGCAGGTAAACCTACTCATATCTTCCCAACTTCCCTCAAAAAAGTTATATTTTCAATTAATGTTAGAATATTTTCTGAAAAAAAAAACTGAAATTACTTTCCTAATTACCTCGTAACTTTTAAATGTACGCACTCATGCAAACTATTCGAATGCAATAGTTAATACAACTAAAGAGGAAAATTAGACCTGAACTGGGATTGAACTAAAAATATCCAGCTTTACGCACTGGCGCACTAACCATTCTGCTATCAGCCAATCCAGGCAATTATTCTCTTTGGCTTTTTCAAATAGAAAAAAAAAAAGTATGTTTCTGTATTGCCCCAATAGTACAATTACAGTGCGCCATCACGAAAAGCTGGATAATTTGGATTCAAATCCCAGTTCAGGCATTCAATTATTTATCTCTCTAGTTTCTAAAGGAAAGTGAAGTCTATTCCGAAGTCAATACTGATAAAATGCAGTTGCTACCGACGACGCTGGAAGACCGGTGATGTCAAAAAACGTCGCCAAACACCAACAGTTAGTAGCAAACATTTCTTCTCCTGACGATGGTAACCGGCTTTCGGAAGGTCTACAGTTCTTTGAAATCTAAAAATAAATTACCCTAGTTGAGGACGATGGCACCTAACAGGTATACCTTTAACATTTTACTTTGCGATTCCGAAGGAAAGGCGAGAATTCTAACTACTGGACCACTGGGTCGGCACAATATTATAATATTTCGCCATGTAATATTAAATACAGTTCAAACTAGTCTAGAACTCTAATTACTAACTCGAATTCTACAACAATTTTTCAATAATTAAATGGTTTTCCATGTTCGAAAAATCATTCTTGTCTTCTAGTAGTTTGTAAACGTGGAGTAGAGGGGAAATGTTTGAACCATTATAATGAAATTTTCCGTTGTAGCAATGTTGTGCAGAAAATATCAACTTCTAATTTTGTTACTTTTTGGGGTTGCATAATTTGAATACGACAACAGTTAGAGAAAAAAATGAAGGCAAGAACGAATGTGTAGTCCGATGTAGTTAGAACATAGTAAGCAGCCAACAATAGGAAGTGTATAAAAATTCCCTGAACTCGCTCCATTTTCCCGCAGTTTATTTATAACTTCGAGTCAAAAGCTTTAAAAAATACAATTCAATTCCTGAAACACTATTGAGTGTTTTATACATACGATGGTCAACTACATGTCTATCGTTTGCTATGGTCTGCTACAGCAAATGAGCACTCTTGTACATGACGGTAATAATACGAATAAACACATTTTATAATGGAAACGGACAGTTAATGACAAATGAAGGAAATTTTGAATTAGTGGCCGAATTGTAATTACTACGAACAATAATTATTACAAAGAGGAATTAGGTGCAGAAAAAAATAAACATAATATCAACTTTGGAAGCAAACTATAAATCATTACAGGGACTCGCCATCCTAACTTCTCTCAGAAAAAGTTTAGCTAAAAATATATAAAACAGACACTTTCTCAGTTATATTATATGGATGCGAAACAACGGTCATTTACTTAAAGGAAGAATAAAATATTATGAGTATTTGAGAATCCATCCATCCATAGTAATTCTGCCCGAGGTCAAGTCCTTCACTGCAATCACAGCACTTTCATGCTATGCTTGTAGCTTTACTAGGGAATTGTAGGTGTGGTAGCTTCCCGTTAATTTCCACACCGGTGAAGGATGATGATGATAATGATAAGTATGATGATAATGATAAGTATGATGATAATGATAAGTATGATGATGCTGATGATGGCCATATGATTTCGGGGACCGTTTGGGCCTTAAAGTTTTCCTGACATTTGTCTTACAGGTGAGGAAAAACCTCATCCAGAAAAACTGCCCCGACCGGGGATCGAACCCGACCCCGCTGTGTGACAAGGCAGCACGCTACCTCGAGGGTAAACCAGGTGGAAAGCGCCCAGTAGGTAGGTGAAGAAAGGGGAGAAAAAAATTATGATTTGACCGAGGTAAATTATAAGGGGATGATTTGATAACAGTAACTCAAGATAAAGATGCATGAATAGATTATGTATGCTCCCTTTTGATTCATGGCCTATCTACTGAGCGCTTTTCCTCTAGTTTTCCTACCCAAGCACTTTCAATTCACCTTTATGAAATCATTGTTAATGTTATTCTCCCACATCATTCTTGGCCTACCTACTGGGTGCATTCCCTGTGATTTTCCCACAAGAAGTCTCCAAGCCTCTCTTTCTTACGCTTTTCGTCCCACATGTTCTGACCATAGCAATCTACGAGACTTAATTGTTATACTCGTACATCTGGTATCCCCTTAATATCATGTAGTTCATTGTTAACTAATCTTCGCGATTCACCTGTCTATTCGTCTATCTTTGGTATAAATCAAAACATTTTTTAAACGTAAAAATTACAAACTGCAGATAATGCGATACACAAGGTTGGCATCTATCGACAAACTCTCCTTGAAACGAGTTTCTGATAAATCTTGTTTTGTCGGATGTACAGGTACCTGCTTGGTTGTGAAATTATTTCGCCTTGATAACATGAAACATGAGGGTGTTTCACCTACAGTACATGCAAACTGTGGTAGAGGCATATAACCTCTCTATGTTATCTTTTTTTAAATTGGAACAATAGTTTCCATTAATTATTTCACTTTCAGTTTGCAAAAGCTTTTCTTCTGTGTCATTACAGTAAAATATCTAACTGGTACCCAAACACAGCTAATGTTTTCCAAATATCCCTGTATAATTTATTTTACTCAAACCATGGTTAATGTTACCCCCCTCTGTTTGTCCTATAAGGAGTTTACATGTCCCTCTTTCATTCCCTATTCGTGTCAAGTGTCTTACCAGTCACAGTGCATGAGACTGTTTTGGATATAACTGGTTTCCCTTAAAGCTTACGTAGCTCACTGTTATGAAGTCATCTCCATTCGCCTGCGTTCATCTGTCTTAGGAACGAAATTTTTTCTAAGAACTTCATTCTCCAATACTCGTAATGTTTACTCCTGCCTTAAAGTAGGAATCCATGTTTCACATCCATATTATATTGTATTGTAAGCCTAAGTTTTCCCTTTACAGAGATTTGGGCGCTCTCCCCCTACAGGGGAGAATTTGAAACATACTAATTTAGTTACACTTCTTTTCGTATAGATGTCATTTTGAGTGGTCCGTGGTCAGTGTTCCGCCTCATACTGACATCTAGGAAACCAAGGTAGTACTAGGACGGGAAAATTCGGTAAATTTTGCTTACAGGTCTCTTCATTCAGGCATAAGGATATTTTTACGAGCCTGAAAATCTTCAGACTCGGGACCCACGGCTTAAAGTCTCGCCCGGAGGACTTGCTCCTTGGATTTTTCCGTCCTAAAAAATCCATTGACCACGGCCGGGTTTGAACCCGCGACCCTCGGGACCAGAGGCAAGGAGCATAACCACTAGTCCACCGCGGCCGACTCCATATTAACTAGGAAAATAACAGTTTTATATACTCGTATTTTCAGTACAACAACAGAAACACAAAACCTTTATATATGATTTCAACTTAGGTTTCTGTCAAATTATGAATTATCGTAGGAGATGCCAACTAGAACATCTCACTATGATGGTCGTCCTGCGGCTCGCTTTGTTTCCCCGCAGCTGTTATATATAATTACAGAGACTATTTAACTCATTCCCCAAATGGGAGTCAATGACCAATCACGTTTCAATGATTTCTGTTTTACAACCAATCAGAGTCGTGTTTCACGAAATATTTATCAGTGTTATAATTACCATATTAAAGAAGGCTCATCCTTTTTAATATTCTGAACAGGTCTGACCATTATTTTGCAGTGACTGAGGCTGCGAGAAATACGGCTACCAGATTGTATATATAGTGCATGAATGTCTACACATGCCGCATGCGGGAGTTAATATAAAAACATTTGTAGCAATTGATTATACCACCAAAAAAAGAAACCACTGTTTGCACTTTCTTAAATGTATTTTTTTCCCAGGTAACAATCCAGAAAAATATAATTGTCATATTTACATAATACGAGATCAGAAATGAATTAATATACAGTTTGATGTGTCATTTTTTCTCCACTAGAGAGCATTCTTACAATATTGCGTTCCTTTGGCAAAAAATAGTATGATCTGTTGCAGTGATAAACAAAAGAAGCAGATGAAGCGTACCTATCGTTTCTCATTTGTTTTCAAACATCGCCGTTTACATTAAATATTAAATATTTTTAAATACCTACAGTTAAATAACGATTTGTGAGTAAACAGCTTAATTTTATTCGTTAAATAGTCCTAACAAATTCCACTCTTGATTTCCAATTTATCGATAATTTGGAAATCACTCGTGGCATTACTTATGACTATTTAACTCATGCCCCAAATGGGAGTCAATGACCAATCACATTTCAATGATTTTTTATTTACAACCAATCACAGTTATTTTTCGCCTAAAATTTACCAACTAAAGTTTATCATAATAAATAAATCACCTCCTTTTTTAACATTCTGAATAGGTCAAAGCATTGTTTTGCAGTGACTGACCTTCTAAGAAATATGGCTACCAGATTGTATACGAGCATATAGTGCATGAATGTCAGCAGAAAGCGCATGCGGTAGATAATATAAAAACATTTGTAACAATTGATTATACCACAAAAAAAAAAAAAAAACACTGTTTGCACTTTCTTAAACGAATTATTTTCCGGGAAATGACGTTGTAGACAAATATAATTCACATATTTACAATAGGACATCAGAAATTAATTAATACCTATAACGTTGGTTATAAATTTCTCCACTAGGGTGCATTCTTACAATATTGCGATCCTTTGGTAATAAATAATGATATGATCTTGTTACAGTCGTAAACAAAGGAAGGAAATGAAGCGTACCAATCGTTTCTCATTTGTTTTCAAACATCGCCGTTTACATTAAATATATAACTATTTTAAAATAACTGTAGTTATATAATGATTTGTGAGTAAACAGCTTGATTTTATTCGTTAAATACTCCTAACAAATGCCACGCTTGATTTCCAAATTCTCTAGATAAGTTCACTCCTCACTTCATGAGGAGTGAATTTATCTAGAGAATTTTGAAATCAAGAGTGGCATTACTTATGATAAATGGCGACGACCGCCACTATAATAATTCCGCATGTTAATCATTGTCAAGCATTGTTGCGCGGCACCCGCTTTTATATAAACGGACAGCCATCATAGTGAAGCAATAATATAACTAGAGAACAAAGTTATGATACCAATGATGATATTAATAGAAACAATAGTAGCAACAATAATAATAATAACAATAACAATAATATTAATATAATAATAATAGTGTAAAGTAAAGTATTCCCACTACAGGCATCAGGAGGCCCTTGGGGTAGTGGGAGGTTAAGGCTCCAAATTTTTCTAGACAATCGGCACTTGATGTCAGCCGGGTTGTCAGCCCTGCGTGACGGCCGCCTTTACCCCCAGAACAAGCGTCTGGTACTCATTTCCGTTAGAGGCTGAGTCGACCCCAGGGCCATGGTGCCGCCAGAAGGTTTGGGTCAGTTTAAAAATCCTGACCCCACCGGGACTTGAACCCTCGACCTTCCGGCTTGTAGCGCAGTGCCTTAACCACTACGCTACGGCGTGCCCCATAATAATAGTGAGAGGTTGGTATATGTTGATGGTGTAGTTTTATAAGGCGATAGCCATGAATTACAAAGAGCCCACACACACACTTTTTTAAGAATACAAAGAATCTGGAAGTGAAAGTAAATATCAAATAATACTAAATGTATGCACACAGAAATACTTTTTAAAGGAAATTGACAGTTACGGGATATTTTGAAGTCGTTGCTTAATTCAAATACCTAAGAAAAAATAATTACAGAAGTGAATTGCAAAGAAAATAAACATATGTACCT